>JAWNKX010000674.1:0-163067 GCA_035041755.1 Cacoxenus indagator
TGAAATGTACCTGTCAACAAAATTTGGACTCTTAGTACTACGTTTTTACAATGTATAGAGGGGTGCCAGTAACGCTTATATAGCTACTCCATATAAGCGGAGGTAAAATAAAGGTGGCTTTAGAATAATGGATGTTGTGATAATTATTGAGTAGTTCGAATGTTAAATATATATATATAAACGCCTGCTTATACTATTGCTACAATGATTTATGTTTTATTTTAGATTAGGTCGACAGGCCTTGACCAGCGAAGTCTACGTCTTTGCTGGAGCTCGCGCAGAGGCAGTGTATTCACCTCGTTGTTAGTATGTTGGCTTATTTTTGTTTGGTATCTCCGACTTAAACTAGTTATTTCTTCAGCCACTGTGGAAATCTGCAAGTCTCTGTGAATGTCGAAATTTGTGATATACCAGTCAGCGTTTGTAATTTTACGTAGAATTTTCGATTGTTGTCTTTGTATTAATTATAGATTTGTTCTTTTCGCAGACCCCCATATTTGCGCTCCGTACGTCCAGATAGGTTTGATGAATGTTTTATATATTAATAGTTTATTGTTCAGTTGTGATACTTTCGATTTTCTGTTTAACAACCAGTGCAATTCATTTATTTTAAGTTTCATTCGGTTTCGTATTTTAAAAATATGGTATTTCCATGTCAGTTTGCTGTCAAGGTAGATTCCGAGGTACTTAGCTACGTTTCCGATTGTTATATCTCTTCCGTCAATTATTAGGTGAACTGGTCTATATTTTGTTTTGGTAGTAAAAATTACTTGGACTGTTTTGCTGTTGGTAATTTTTATTCTCCATTTCCGAAACCACTCTAGGGTTTTATTTAGGTTTTTTTGTAGAGTGAATGCTGCTGCATTTATGCTTTTATGGGCGGATAAAAAAATGGTGTCGTCTGCAAACGTAGCTATCATTGTAGAGTCCTGTGTTGGTTGAGGTAGGTCTGCGGTGAAAATAGTGTAAAGGAGTGGCCCAAGAATGCTTCCTTGGGGAACTCCTGTGCTTACCGGAGGTAGTGTAGAGTATTCGTTTTTATACTTAACATAAAAGTATCTGCCTTCTATATAGCTTGACAGAATTTGAGTCACATTGGTTGGGAAAATCGAGTGGATCTTATTTTTAGGCCTTTGTGCCAAACTTTATCAAAGGCTTTCTCGACATCTAGGAATAGTATAATACAAAATTTGTTGTCATCTATATCGTTAAGTATTTTGTGGGTTACGCGGTGAATTTGTTGAATCGTAGAATGATTACGTCGGAATCCAAATTGGTGGTCGGGTATTATTTGATTACGTCTTAGAAAAACGAGAAGTCTCTCACGTAGAAGTTTTTCAAAAATGTTTGACAGCACAGGTAAGCCAAGCTTATGGGTCTGTAGGAGAAAGCTTTTTTGTAGTCTTTCCCAGGTTTAGGAATACCTATTATCTCGGCAACTTTCCATGAACTGGCGAAATGTCTAGTCTTAATACCGAGTTAAATAGATTTCGTATCTAGTCTAGTGCCTCCACAGGACATTCTTTCAGTAATAGTCCGTTTATTTTGTCGTAGCCAGGGGCTTTTTTATGTTTAATGTCGTATTTTATAGTTGCAATTATTTCTTTTGTAGAGATCTTCTTTAGTGCTACAGTTGAACGACCTCCGTTCAGAGGAGGTAGTGAGTCATCAGTGGTAGTATCATTCTCCACAAAAACACTCTCGTAATAATTGGCTAATGTTGTAGCTTTCTCAAGGTCTGTTCTAGCCCATGTCCCGTAGTCCATTTTCAGTGGTGCTTGATGAATTGTCTTGTTTGTAATTTTTTTAGTCACTTTCCGCGGAGAATAGTCCGAGCATCTTTTCGGGTTTAAGTTTTGGAGATACTTTTCTAGTTGTTCTCGTTTTTGTTCGATTAAATATTTTTTCAGTTCCTTGGTCGCTTTGTTCTAGTCTTTTTTAGCAGATGGGGCTCTGAGTGTTTGCCAAATTTTCTTAAGTTTTCTCTTTCTGTTGATAAGCCGTCGGAGAGAAGGTGGAGTGAAAGCATTGCGCTCTGTGGTCGTATGTGTAGGAGTCGACTGTACTGCAGCTTTCTCGATTACATCATTGAAGAGAATCACTGCTGATTCTATGTCGCTATTAGTTGTAATTGAAATATTTAGCGGTAGCGATCGCTTAATATAATCTCTGTAAGTTTCCCAGTCAGTGCGATGATTGTATATCTTATTGATTTTACGTTCAGTTAATACGCTGTTTTGGTAGTCAAGTTGGATCGGAGTATGGTCTGAAGATAAATCTAGTCTTGATTTTATTGCGAGCTTTCGTATATCAATATTTTTAATTATATAGAAATCGATGAGGTCAGGGATTTTTTTTTTTGTCAGTAGACCAAAAGGCTGGTTCGCCGGTGCTCAAGTGTGTTGCCTTTACTGTGTATATAGCCCTCAGTAGGTCCTTACCTTTTTTGTTTGACATTATATAGCCCCAAGCCGTGTTTTTTGCGTTAAAGTCTCCACCGACAATAAAGCGTGGTCCAAGTGTTTGCAGGAAGTCATTATACTGTGTCAAAGTGATCTTGTGTTTAGGGACACTGTAGGCAGCTGCTACAGTTAGAGATCCCAAAGAATCCGTGATTTGTATATTAGTTGATTGTATGTGCTCTAAATGATAATTTTTGAGGGTGTTTTTAATAATGACCGCTGTGCCTCCGTGGCCCATTCCTTCAGGGTGATTTGTAGTATAAGTAACGTAGCCATTTATCTGAAAGCTATGTTTACGTGTTAGGTTTCAGATATTAGGGCGATGTCAATTTGGTTGTTGTCTAAGAATGTCTTGAATTCGAGTTTATGGTTATTGATTCCATTGACATTCCATGCAATTATTCGTAGTTTATCGTCCATTTTTGTTGTCGAGTTTTATCAATAGTACTGTCATGATGTTCATCATGTTACTCATTTGCTGCGCTAGTTGTTTTATTATGTGTTTTATTTCCGCCAGATTGAAAATTCAATCTTATTTTCTGCGTTTTTATTGGTCTCGTTTTGGTTGGGTTCGTTTTTGTTTTCCTTCACATCTTTTTGTTGAGGTTGTACCTGATTTGTGGGGTTTCTATGGTTACTGGCCGCTGTTTGGGCGTACGTTAAGCCAATTTTAAGTTTGTTTGATGGTTGTTCTTCTGCCGGATGGTCATCTTTTTTAGCGTCTTTCTCTCTTAGTGATGGAAATCTTTTAATTTTTAGGTTTTTGTATACTTCACATCCCTTATAGTTGGCTGTGTGTGAGCCGCCACAAAGAGCGCATTTAATTTGATCTGAACTTATTAGTTTGCAGTCAATAGTCTTGTGCTTGCCAGCGCATTTCACACAAATCGGATCTTTAGTGCAAATGTTCTTGTATGACCATATTTTTGGCAGTTTGAGCACTGAGCTACCGTGCTTTTGTGGTGTGGTGGCTCAAAGATGACTTTTGTGCGGAGAAGGTTGGTGATGTTGTACATTTCTCTATTATTCGTGTTGGCTTTTAGTTCGATGAAAAATAGCGGCAGGGGTTTCTTTGTCAGTTTTTTTTTGTACGTTGTGGATATTAATAACGTCGTGGCCTAGTTCCGATAGTTCATTCTTTAGTTCGTCAAGATCAGTGGCGTAGTGCATATTCCTTAGTACAGTCTTGAATCCCCTCTGTATGCGTACTTCGTTGTTTTTTTAGTGTTTTTAATATGTTGTTTTGTTGTATTGTGTTTTTCAGAGCTTTGCTTAGTACGTTAATTTGTTCCACGTCCTGTACGTATATTGGTGGTGGTTTGTGAATTTTAGTAGATGGCCGAGGTAGATTTGGCGCATTAGAAGTTGCTTCTGTACCACTGTCGTTTTCAGTCGTTTCGCCTTGTGAGGAAGTTCGAACCTATTTGTATTTGGCGTGCTCAGCCAGTACTTTTGCAGTGTTGTTTGTGTGGTCGTTTGTGTTTTGCTCCTACTTTTTTACTATTGTTATTTCGTTCGGAAGTGTTGTTGGGAGAGAGATTACTACGGTTACGTTTTGTTTTAGTCTCTTGTGGGTTTTGATTGGTTGAATTTGGTACTTGCGTGTTTGATGTTGTTTCTCTGATCAATGATGTTGCTGAAGAGAGGGAGCAAACTGGCATTGTAGCAGAGAATGTTGACGTGGTCGTTGTTCTGAGTGAAATAGCAGCTGATGTCTGCGTGTAGTTGTTGTTGTTGGTGGAAAAGAGGAGAGTGGCGTCGTTGGTGTAGCGCATTGTGCACTCCACGGCAGAGGCTGCATATTACCTATAGCCATGGAACAGCTGACAATTAGTTGAGCGGTAGAGCGAGAGGTTGTGTTTATTTGTGTTGAAGATGCGTTATTGTTCTCACTTTGTGCGTGTGGAACTGTTTGATGTATTGCGGGAGAGCATGAACGCGCTCTCTCGAAATTAGCGGGAAGTGAAGCTTGGTTATAGTCACTGTTGTTGTTGCTGTTGTTTGAATAGCTTGAGGATATGATAAGGTATGCGTTGTTGTTGTTTGTGGTGACAGTTGTTAGAGCGTGGGGTACACTCATACTGTTTTTTAATGGTGACTGATGCTGATTTTGCGTGCTGCGCACAATCGGGGAACTGGGTTTAACAGGCATTCCTGAGCCCAGAACAGCCTTTTTTTATATTCTTGTTGATTATTTTGCCTTTGTTTTACTTTTTGTATTAGTTAAATTCAGAGTGCGAGCGAAGACGATCAATCGACTTAACACTTCACATGCTCCGAATCGAATGAAACATCGAAACACTTCGTATTTAAAATACTTTTAAACAAACCAAGGATGCATTTGCAAGTACACTTCAAGCAGCTCACCGCCTCCTCGTGGCGATCTTGGGCACTGTAGCCAAGACGGCTGTCTCATATCCAGCTAAGATGAGAAGGCGAAAAAACCCTCGGTGGAGGTTGTGCGTAGGGCTTATAAGCCATCCCGTAAAAAAACGTATGTAATGAATACACGTAATATAGCCTAGGATACAGAAACCCCCCTTAACGTTGACGACCATGGCAAACGAAATAAGGCTAAAGATTTAAGAATATGCACCTGGAACGTCCGCACCCTTTATAGGGCAGGTGCCTCCATGCAGCTGGTAAATACCCTCAAGAAATGTAACGCTGATATTACTACTATACAAGAAATGCGATGGACAGGACAGGGCTGTTTAAGACAAGCAAACTGTGACGTGTACTATAGCTGTCATCCGCACCAACATATGTTTGGTTGTGGCTTTGTGGTCGGGCCCAGAATGAGGTCCCTGGTTTCTCGATTCACACCAATGAGTGACCGACTTGCCACAATCCGAGTGAAAGCGAGGTTTTTTTACATCAGTGTAATCTGTGTGCATGCACCTACAGAAGAAAAGGACCATGCGATCAAAGATGCCTTCTACACGGAGCTCGAGCGCGCCTATGAATTCTGTGCGACCCATGACATTAAGATTGTACTTGGAGATTTCAATGACAAAGTCGGTCAAGAAGGCGTTTTTGTTCCTACTATTGGACTGATTAATCCACTCGGAACCAGATTGATCACATCGTGATTGATGGAAGGCATGCATTCAACATACTTGATGTACGGAGTTTTCGTGGTCCCAACATCGACTCTGACCACTACCTTGTTGCAGCCAAGGTAAGAACCCGTCTAAGTGCCTTCAGAGAAACCCGAACAAGTGTGCAACTTGGGGCCTTTTCCGTTCGACTCTCAGATCTTCTCAATCAATCCTCGGTTATCCATGACATTAGCGATATGAGGGTGCACATATCACACTCCATGCGCGTCTTTGCGGAAGAAACCATTGGGTTTCAGCACCTGCTACATCTATATACATAGAAAAACGCTCCAGTCGACTGCTACGCGAGCCATGCATGAACATTACAAGGCGAAGAGGAAAGAAGAAAAACGCCTTTTCAGGCGAAAAAAACAAGAGCAGGAAAGGCGTGAACGAGAAGCGGCCGAGAATCATCGGACCAAAAGCGAATCCCGAAAATTCTACCAACGAGTCAAGCGTCTGACTCAAGGTTTTAAGCCCTCGGCATCTCTGACCTGTCGAGATGATAATGGGAATCTTCTCAAAAGTGTAAAGTGTACTGGGTCTATGAAGAGACCATTTCTCACAGTTGCTTGCAGGTGATTATACCGACAATACCACCAGCATAGAAGCAGATGCAATCGTGGAGGACAAACTTGAAGTACCACCTACCAGCTATGATGAGGTTAAAGTCGCAATCAAGCGTCTAAAGAACAATAAGACGGCGGGTGCTGATGGCCCTCTTGCTGAATTATTTAAAGCCGGTGGCAATACGCTTGTTAATAACATGCACAAACTCATCTGCAAAATATGGATAGCTGAAAACATGCCTGACGATTGGAGACTCAGCTTACTATGTCCTGTACTGAAGAAGGGTGACGCGACCATTCGCACTAACTATGGGGGAATTAGCCTTGTTCCCATTGCTTATAAAGTCCTATTAAGCGTAGTTTGTGAAAAGCTCAAGCCATTAACGGAAGCGCTAATTGGCCCCTATCAATCATCGGTTTCACACCTGGCAAATCAACAACTGACCAGGTATTCACACTACATCAAATAAAACCTAGGAAAATCAAGTCGACACACACCATCTCTTTATTGACTATAAGGCAGCATTTGACAGCCCCAAACGAGTTTGCCTGTATACAGCCATATCTGAACTTGGAATCCCAGCAAAATTGGTCCGTCTCTGCAGCAAGACGTTGACTGATACCAGATGTTCGGTCAAGATAGGAACTGACATCTCAACACCTTTCGAAACTATACGGCGCCTCAGACAAGGAGACTCTCTGTCATGTAACCTCTTCAACTTTATCATGGAGAGTGTATTAAGGAAAGCAAAAGTACATCTGTCGGGCACTATACTAACAAATAAAAGTGTCCAGCTCCTTGTGTACGCCGATGACATTGGCGTAAATGGCCGTACCAAGCGTAATGTAACAGCAGCCTTTAATGGAATTGAAAAAGAGGCGGTAAAAGTAGGTTTAACAGTAAATGAATGTAGAACGAAATTCATGGTATGCTCTACTAGAGAATCGCTTCGTCTTGACTCTCAGCTGATGGCAGGTACCTATGATTTCGAGCTAGTCAAGGACTTCATATATCTTAGCTCTATAGTCACTAGCAAAAATGACACCAGCATGGAAATAAAAAGAAGAATAACTCTTGCCAATAGATGCTACTTTGCGCTCAATAGGCAACTGAGTAGTAGGGCCCACTCTCGATAAAGGTAACCATGTATAATACACTCATCCTGCCAGTTATTGTATAGTGCAGAATCGTGGACTTTGTCTCAAACCGATGAAGCAGCCCTGGGGATATTCTAGAGAAAGATTCTTCGATGAATATTTTGCCCCATTCGTATTAGCAATGACTACCTTATTCGATGGAATGACGAGGTGTATGAACTATACGATGACATTGACGTAGTCAAACGGATTAACGTGCAACATATCCGCTGGTTTGGACATGTTCTTCGTTTGGATGAAGATGCTCCACCTCGTCGTGCACTTCATGCGGTAGTGGCGAGGCGTAGACGGCAAGGAAGACCTCGACTCCGGTGGAAGGACCAAGTGACGCAGGTTCTGTCGAACTTGGGAATTCTGAACAGTAGAAGGTTGGCGCAAGACAGGAATGCGTGGAGGGACATTTTACGTGAGGTCGAGACCCGTTAATCGGGTTGTCCTGACCAGTTATAGATAGATAGAAGGGTGCATTTGTTATACCTTGAGTTTATGTGTATTTTCCTATCCATATACGAGGAGTGGCTATTAAATAACGAGACTAACGCTGCTACATAGGAAGTGTGCATGGCCCAAACGCTAGCGAGCGACAGCTATGTAGTGTAGAGCCTTCTCTTTTGAGTGCTCTTTTAAATGTCTCTCGTTACTGTAAACGAATCAATGTAGCCGTAGCTTTCGTTTGTATTGAAGTTATTTATGTCTTTCGCTGTAAAAATGTTAAGTGTAACAATAGAGCAACGAAACTTGGACGAACCGCTACTGAAATTTTTAATTTATTGAAATAGGTGTGTGTTTTCCAGATGCCCGAGAAGGCATTCAAGATGATACTCGCGCCAACAATTAAATTGTGCAAAAACATTACACCGAGTCGTTCTACGGCTGCACAATGTAGGTAGTTGGATAAGACTAAGGCGACATCGATAGGATGAAAGGTGGATGTTAGGATCCCAATGTAAGTTACGCAGTGCAAAGAGTAAGACTTGCATTTGGACTGATTCTAGGCAATCGGTGGACTTGCTGAACTGTGAATCCCATACACAGGATCCATATTCTAAACTAGGTCTACGGATGTGTACAGTAATTTAGTAGTGTAGGAGTGATTAAACTCTTCAGACCAACGTTCAATAAATCCTAATACGCCTCTGGCCTTTTCGATGGAAGAAAAAATGTGTGAACCAAAATGCAGCTTACGATCCATCAATACTCCGAGATCGTTAAATTGAGAGACACACTCTAATGTTTACCCGTTAATAAGATAACTTTTATTAGGCATGTGATAGAAATCGTTTTCGTACGAAATTGCAAACGAAAACGATTTGCCCTGTGATGAATTTCGTTTTCGTTTCAATTTCGTTCCAATTTCGTTTCGAACATGAAATCGTGAGATTTGCCCTGTGATGAATTTTTTACGGTTTAGGGGATAGGATAACACAAGAACACAGCTCAATAAGCAATATTTGTTAGTTTCATGGAGGAGAACGCCAACCTTGCCAGAAATTCTGTAAATGGCGATCGTGTTATGGATATGTTGTGGACAACATTAACAAAAAAAATTTAACGCGGAAGGACCACCACAAAAGGATACAAGCGGATGGAAAAAGGTAAAAGTATGGAACTTTAGTTTTGGTTATAACAACATTTGATTGTATGCAGATGTGGTGAGATTGGAAGGTGTGCATCCGGAAGAAGTTAGCTCACAATAAGGTGGAAAGGAGAGCAACCGGTGGTGGTGCGTGCAACCACCAGTACATTTTAACACCAACCGACGAGAAAATTGCAGCTATGTGTGGACTGCATGTAAGCGTTGACGGCATTCCAAAAACGAAAGCATGTGACGATGGTGTCAACATCCAAGAGATAGTCTTCGAGCTAGTTATGTCCAACTCGTCAACATCTGAGGATGAAAACTCAGAAAATACTTCCCTAAATTTACCCAGCTCTATTGAAATGAAGCACAATAAAATAATAGAAGAATGCGAGAAAGAAAAAGTAGCTCTTAATCGCAAATTGGTGAGAATACGAGACGAAAGACACAATTTGTCAAAACTGGCCAAACAAACTGAAGACTGATGTGAGGCTTTAAATTTATATTTTTTTAAGGATTTTTTATTATTGAATTTTGAAATGAAATTTTATGAAGTGTGATATGAAATGCAAAAATGTAATATGGCTATGAACACTAATTTTAAGATTTTAAATGTATGTTACTTTTGACTGATACTGCAATATTCATTTTTATTTTTTTAAAAAACAAAACTTATGTTGTTAGTCGTTCAAAACTTCACTTTCCTGCAAATCATTGTTAAGACTTGAAATGCCGCTGTTTAAGTTCTCCATTGCGTAATCATTCATGTTATAAGATTTACATATATTGTTTAATGCAGAACAAATATTTATGACCTTAACGAATCGTTGTGCAGGGTAAAGTAAAACAGTACTCAGGCATTTAAACCGACTTTTTAGTACCTCAATGGTCCTTTCTATAATACTTTGTTCTTATGTGTTTTGTACATTGAACCTGTGTGCGGAGATCCTGCACTTGGATCCGTATATGGAATTATAAGAAACGGTTCAATAGCATAACCAGAGTCGTCAAGTAAGACTACCAAGGAAGGCTTCCGTAAAAACAACAACAACAACAAATGTAGAAAAAAACTTCGATTAGGCTTGGCAGGGGTTTCATAAGCAAGCTGTGAATTATACTTTCCCACAATGTGGTACAAATCTTGAAGTACTACATTACCAATAGGTACTTTTTCGTAGAGATCTCCAAATCAGGACTCTTCAATATTAGCAACATTTGCCGACGACACCAAACTACTTAGTTCCCTCAAAGATATTAAAAGAGCAACATCAATACTACAACGAAATCTGGATAATATTTTGGAATGGTTCCGTAAAATTTAGTATAAATAAGGGAAGGACAGTTCATGTTATTCATAGACAACAAATTAAATTGGATACACCACATACAAAAAAGCGCGAACAAATAAAACTGCAGACTAGGCAGGTTTATTGGCTGCTTAGCCCAAGATCCCAACTATAGCTTGAAAACAAGCTACTGACATATAGTGCGCAATTATGGGAGATTTCAAAAAAAAAAAAATTACAAAATTAAAGACAGCAGTCAAGAGTCATCCACATAATCAAATGGGTAAACACATTTTTTAAATTCTAGTGATTTTAAAATTTGTTAAACACGTCTTGTTCCAATCGGTAGATTAAATTCATGACGAATTCGGGACGAGCTGACGATTTGATTTATTACGACATTTTTTATTCGCCGAACATCACGTTAATCAACCAAAGTCGGACGCCCACAACGAATGCGTTTTCCGGTTCTTTGAAAAATTGGCCATAGAATTATTTCTCTTTAATTTTCCCGCAATTTTCGTAGGAACAAGTTAGACTCTCGAAGTGCATGGATCTTTCCACGCTCATTGTCCGATAAATATGTGAATGAAGACATAACTACTAAATCTATATGTATAAAAAAGGATGTTTGTTTGTCTGCCTGTCTGTTTGTTTGTTTGATCCTTATGGAATCCGACATCGTTTGACCGAGCACCATGAAAATTGGAAAATAGATGGATGTCATCTTGAAGAATGTTTATGGCTAAGTTCGGTTTTGCTAAATATTAAGACCAACTCAATTTTCAGATGCTTCTCAAACTTTATGGATACGAATAAAACACAAAAACAAAGTAGCCTCTGAGAATTGAGTTTACCGGCAGTGCTGCTCAAAATGTACAAAGTCGAAATGTTCAAATATTCGAATGAAAATAAAAATCAAAAGAGTACGAAACCCCCCCCAAAAAGTCAAACACTGGAAGATCAACGAGAAAATCGCAGCAGTAGACAGAGCGCAGAAGGCAGCAACGCGCCGAGGCCCTGCTAGTATATATATATATATATATTCAATCTGTCATCGCACAAAACTCACCTATTCATCACCATAGTCCCAAAAATTTGCAAATTTTGTGTTCAACCAGGCACATGCAAAACAAAACTACGAGTATTATAATTTATCCCAGCCCCTTCTTTCGCTCTAGCAAGAGAAGTTGCAAGCTATTTTTAGACATAGCGATAAGGAGATACCGTATTCATTAGAAGTGATTTTGCTGATTGCAAGACGAAACGTGCTTACGAAAAAAAGAAAAAAAAAGAAGAAGGGAAAAAAAGCATACTTTACTAATAGTTTAAGGTACTGAATAAAAGGTTTAAAAAACCAAATTTTGACATACAAGAAGTGTAAACCAAATGGTGCCTAAAATTCTCAGAAGAAGCTCGCAAAAATGTTTGTACTGACACTTTAACTGCCATTGAAAATGGCCCAAGCTTATTGGAAAAGATAATAACTTGTAATATCTGTTTCCTTCGGTGAAATCTGCATTAAAAAGAGCAAGATTTGAGTCCATTTAAGCTGTGAAAAAGAAAGCGGCACACGTGCTGATGGACCTGACCGAAGAAGACTTCCAACACTGTTACAAACTATGGAAGATTCGCATAACGGATCTATGTTAAAGGTGATAATAAGCAAATAAGTAAATATGTAGTAAATCAAAATAAAATGTTTTACAGCGTCAGCCTCGTTATAAAATAGCCACACCTCGTTCAAGGTCAAGTGGTCATATTTCTGAATTTCGGGTAATTTCCAGTTTGCACTACGCTAGAGAAAACAATTCAGTTTCTACCGTATCCCCAACCTACAAGATTCCTAGAGACTTACATGAGAGGTCTCCTTGACCAGTTTGTCGAGCAGCAAATGATATTTTAATATGCGCTGCATTGGCACCGATAAAATATCACGTAGCTGCAGTTTGCCCACATTGTATTCGCGCTCGCACTGCTGAACCAGTTGATCCACAATTTGGTTCTTTTTGCAGACATCCGCTAACAGGTCTATTGCGTGCAACAGACACGAACAATACTCGCCATAGATGAGGAATGGCTCGCGAAACTCGAGAAAGACTTGACCCATCTTAAGTCGCGAATTTGGTAGTAGAGATTCGCGTAGTTTTTCGAGAAATCTTGTGTGTATATCAGCCAGCTCCTGTATGGGATATTTAAGATTTTTTTGCAATAATATATTCTGTGTTTGAAAATACCAAAGAACACAAATCACTGCTTACGCGTATACGTGGAAAGATCTGTTTAATCTCTTCCGGATTCAGGAATCGTTCCAGCGGCGTCATAAACTTGGCCCTTAGCGCGTTCAACACATCCAGATAGTTGGACTCGGTGTCGATCAGTTCGCGTATAACATAATCGCGTTGTTCAAAGCTTGTCGCCGACGTGATCTAAATGCGCGAATATTTTCAAATAGATTAGTAAGAATAAGAATTTCAGCATGAATTTCTATGATGTACAAACTACACATTGAAGTATATATAATGGAAAAGTGCATAGTGTAACGGTAACGGTGTAAAACGTGCGTTTACTGTTTAGTATCTTTTACGCATTTTAAATGTAGAAAAATAAAATAAAAGCCGTGTGTATACCTGACTTCTACTCGATCTTTGCAAGGCGCATAAATCTTGATAGACCTCCTCCTCTTTGTGGTTGATGTCATCATCAACGTTTCCATTGCATGCAATGTGTTCATTGGTACTAAACGGTAAATGATTTAAAACAAAAATAATTAAATAAATAAATAAACAGAAGAAGATAACAGAAGAAACATAATTATATCATAATTAAAATCAAACAACAATTTAATAAAATTGTTTTTAAATAATTTAAACATCAACTAATAAATAATTTTTTTGTCTTATTTATTTAATAAAACAAACCCAAAAAGCCAAAAAAAAACCGCAGACCATAGGAAAGCGCTAAATTTGAAATTTCGATAGTTTCGCTGTTATCGATAAGAAATAATAACAGCTGCTCGTGAAGACGTTGGTGAATTTGGTTACTTCTTTATATGCATTCACTTCTGAAGTTGACTGCATTTACATCATAAATTTTTGATTAATTTACAAATGATTCAATAAGAAAAGATAGAAATAATTGAATAAAGTACTTTACGAGTGTAAAACATATATGTGACTATTGTTTATAATAGCGTAATTAAACTATACAATGGAAATCGTATTCCAACAAACAGTATATTATGCAAACATTTGTACACAAAACATATCGCTGAAACAAAAAAAGCAGTTTTAATTTTAAAAAAAAAATTACGAAGGTGCAACTACTAAAACTTCGCAGTTTAAAAGAAGTTAAAATTATTGTGTGCTCGTTTTTAAAGCAACATCTCCGAAATGTAAACAGAACAGCTGACGAAGAATTAGTGAGAGAGGGAGTCTAATTTTTCGTACACGCGCACACACTCAACATGCAAGCAAACTCAAGCAGCCAAATATAACCTCAAACACTTTAGAACATGAGTTGCTGCAGTAGTGAAGAGATATATATGGTTCACCTATCGCTAACTATGCAACATTTTAATAAATCAGTTATTTTTCTGTTTTCTCGTAATTCGAAATCACATCTTTACACTGCTAATAGTATAACGACTAAACATTAATAATTTTTTTCGCTATCGATATTAGCTACGATTCTGTAATAATACGATAGTTCCATCACTAATTCTAAGTGAGCAGACGACCGAGCGACTTACGACGTCGCACGCGAGTGTTGCACTAGATGAAAATTTCAGTGGAAGAAAGCATTGTAATTGCATTGGTTACATTAATGTTTGCAATTCGCCTATGTGTGGCGACATTTTTCGCGAAATAGCACAGGCCAGCAGCGAAAATAAATGTGCAACACATAAACAAAATTTTATCCAAAGAGGCTGGAATAACGGGGGAGGCCAGGCAGCGCGATAGGACAAACAACACAACAAGTGCACTTAACAGCAGCAGCAGCCCTGGGAGGACGGAAAAACTGCGTAACATGGATTTGCACTCTTACGCCAAGCGACGTAGTAATAAGAAATGTGAGTTTCAAAGGTTTCTGATGAGTTTGAAAAGTATAATCTCTAGCCACGGGCTGTGTTTGTTTTCAGGGACTCTGGAGCACAAACGTAAATTAGTCGACGCACGCATCAATTACGACAACATGTTCGCCAATCATCCGGTAATGAGTCTCGTACCATGGCGGTGAGTATTGGCTGCATTCATGGAGAAAGTCTAACATGTTCAATATGCCCCGTTTACTCTTATTTGTAGAAAGTTCATCAACATCGCAAAATTGGATGACTACAATGTGATGTTTGTGCGAAAGCAATGGTTCAATCTAGTGGCCAAATATAAGCAGCACAAAGTGAGTAGACCCCAAGTATCAAAATTCCAATTTAACATATTTCTCGCCCATCCGAATAGGAAAATGGATTAGGCAAATTGCCCGTCAAAACTATGGACAATGAGCTATTACGACACATGTCTGAAGAATGGGAGTTCTTTGCACCCATGCATCGCTTCATGACACATCGCACTACAAATCTACACTCTTACGCGCTCAAAGAGCCCAATCAAGCAGAACCAACTAGTCGCCGTGCACAGAAAACACCACCATCCACAGTAACACAACAGTCAACGGCACGACGATGCGAGGCACCTTTCGCCGCCATTAAAGATGCTGAAGATGACGACGACGAAGAGGATTTACAAATCGTAGTCGCCGCCGCCAAGGCAATTCCTAATGCTAACTCTGCGACATCCTCATCGGAACGCATAAATACACTTTTCAGCAGCGATACCAATGATGAATTTGCAGCGGCAATGGGTATACGCAACGATCATGACTTCTACTCAAAGAAATCGTCGTCACACAACCACAAGAGCTTGGATTCGCCACGCATGAGCTATTTTGCTGATGGCAGTGAGGATACCCAGGAATCGTTGCATCTTTTAGGGGAAAGCAACTTTGAAACTTTATATGATGACTGCGCTGTGGAACTGCAATTGCCCGCTTATGTGCGTGAAGAAGTGGCAGAGACGACTAATGCTGTTGTTGTAAGAGAGGAAAAGGACATGTTGGCGCGTGAACAGAATATTCATGCAAACCAAACGAAAATCAATGAGGAAAATGAACAGGGCGATGGTCATGGCGCTGAACATATGCAACGTACAAAATTCGAAACTCAACCGCAGCCTCAACCAAAGCGAAAGCGCAGCAGTCGGCGTATACAGCGTGCCAGGGATGTAAAGGCAGCAACGGCAGCAGCACCACCACCGACACCTGCACCGAGACCAGCACTCCAAAGATTACAAGGTGGCTCTGCAATCAACACAGTACGTGATGCCTACTATAGACACAAACGTCGCTTCAATCATCGCCAGGAGCGTCGTTTCGATGCGCTGCTCTCGATTTTTGGTCAAGTTGTCAAATTTGAATATCCTAGCGTCGATGTGAGCGCTCTCAGTGCCATGGCCGGCACTGCAACTGCGAGCAGCGATGAGGAGATGGCATGACCAACAAGTGCGAAGCTATCTCATTTAAAATTAGTTTAGAGTGTTGCATTTCAATACTTTTTTGTTCTTTTTTTTCACTCTTTTGCTTGTAAGATAAAAAGTTTAAAGAAATTAAAAAAAAAATGAATATTAAGAGAAAACTCTCTTAAGGGATCTACTAGTATAGAAATAATGACAATTAAAGAAGAATCACTGAAAATACTACAGTTTATAAATGGCATAGCGAAAGGGTATATTTTTGAGACAAGAAAAACCTGAAGACTTTAAGTTAAAGGACTACACTATGAAGGCAACATTTTATCTAGAGAGTTATGTATTTATATACATAACAATGTATATGCAGAGCAGAAGCAGGCAAAATTTAATGTGTTATATCGCATCGATATAAAATAAATGTGAATGTTGCACTTAAAATTAAGCTGTAAGCATGTACACAAACGCGTCATCGGAAAGTTAAAGTGGCGTTTACCACATCCACCGTCCGTAAATCCTTGGCGAGAGAATTGTTTTTGTTTTTAGATCGCTTCCAAAATGAAGTATCTATTATGGGGCATGGATATGAATATTGCTAAGCTGAGAGAGTCTGGTAGTTTCGAAACAAAGAGCCAACTATACATGGGAATCCAATAAATGAAACTGCCCTGGAAAGCCGTTACCCAAATTCGTCGAATTGTAGGAATAATAATGGACTTCGATATGAATTAATTTCTGAAGAAAATTACTTTGATAAAGACAGAGTTCAATTATAGTAACTTAGATATTGGCTAGATTATACTGCGTTTCCTAAGACATGTGAGTAATTTTTTTATACCCATAGTGGGGGTCAGGCACCGTATTCTAACATGAGGTGCATATGATGTGACGTTCAGTAAAAGGACAAAAAATCAAGAAGAAAATTACTTTGATAAAGACAGAGTTCAATTATAGTAACTTAGATATTGGCTAGATTATACTGCGTTTCCTAAGACATGTGAGTAATTTTTTTATACCCATAGTGGGGGTCATGCACCGTATTCTAACATGAGGTGCATATGATGTGACGTTCAGTAAAAGGACAAAAAATCAATTAAGCTATTTCACTTTCAAAGAAACGATATTTCTGTGTATATCCTCATTCACTCCTCTTGGGTGCATAGGGCCGCCACAAGGCTCTTCCACCTTGTTAGATATCAAAGGCTTGCTTTGGATTCGAAAATCGATTGTTTGTCAAGTACTTGGGCTTTATCCTGGATCAGCGACCCACATATGGGGAACACATCGCTAGAACCGTGAAGTCCTGCAACATGAAGATAAGCCGTCTACACTCCCTGCTAAATGCACGACGCATGTTAGCCCTACGGTGCAAAGACCTGGTCTATCAGCAAAGATAGACCTGGAGATATAGTATTCAGATTTGGGGTTCTTCTGCAAGGTCGAAGCGCAACAGATATTAGACCATCAAGAATAAGGTTTTAAGCCTTATGACTGGATGCGATTAATGCGTCAGTAATGTGTCTGATGGGGTGGGTGATTTTAACCAGTCGCTACTAGTCCTTGGTGTGTAAAATAAGTTCACGAAATTTCTCACTTTCAAATCACACAGTTAGTTGGCAATACGCTTAATTTGATGACAATCAGTCGATCTCGAGTGTACTCTGCAAAGAATTTGTGTTACATTTTGCTTCTCTAACGAAATTTCTTGTGTTGTAGAAAGCCTATGGTAAGTCGTGCCTATCAGAAACTCAAACATTCCACTGGTACAAGGCATTTAAAGTGGGCCAAGAAGTGCAAGATTTGCGCGGGCCGGCCGACCGTCATTGGTTTCGACACACGCAAAACTTCGAAAAGATAAAATTAATCGTCGATTGGTTTTTAGAGAGACGGCTATTTCCGAAACTCAAATTACCGCTTCGGGCAAGGCGTTTTGAATCGTTAGATATCATAAAAGAAATTTCGCCGTACGTAATAACGAAGGCACTACTTGCTTCAGCGTTTAAAAAGTGTTTTAAAGACTTGGAGAAGTGTTGGCGTCTGTTTATTGCTGCTATTGGTCCCTGATTTGAGGGCGACAGACTAAAGTTGTATAAGAGACTTGAGTTTTTATTTGAAAATTCCGGGTACTTATTTTACATAATGTACATGTCCAAAACTATAGAAGTGCGTCGGTGTGGGAGGGAGTGAGTGTGGTGTGTGTGGAAAATGCATATTTTGTTGTAAGATTGTAGTTGCTAAGTGTACACGAAATCGTGTTTACGCATGCAACCGTGACTTAACAACTACAACAGGCCCATCTGTTGTGCAGTGCAGTGAGAGCGGAGAAACGACAAAAATAACACCACACTTTCAGATTCATATAAATTTCATTTGTTGTGCGTTGCAGAATCGAACGAACAACGCTCAAATTGAGAACGTGCCGATTGACCGGTTGACGTCATGAAATGGTCCGCTGACCAATGGAGGAAAAAAACAACAATTGCACAAAAATGTTTGAATAAGAAAACATTTGGAAAATAAACGGAAAAGGAAACAAAAGAATTGAAAACGGGAAAGTATTACATTAGATACCAAAAGATACCAGTTAATATATACATAGATATAAGGCACAACAACAACTACAACAACAAAGCCAACAAATAAAAATATAAGAAAGAGTAGCTGTGAATATGGAAGCGAATTTAATGCGCAACTCTACGAAAAGATCAACCAAAATAAGAAACAATTCGGCTGACCCGAAGTTCTAATACTCTTCACGCTTAAAGAACCGGAAATTAAACGAAGGATTTTTATGGATGCAGTAATACTAGGAGCTTGAAGTTCACAGTTTATGTCTATTGTCTTATAATGAGGTCTCCAGAAATTGACTAATGGGTTTACTTTAAGAATAAAAGATCAAATTAACTAAAGATCTTGGGATTTTATGTCTTCGGTCCTGTAATAAGTTATATTGAAATTTCAACTCGATCGGTAAAAAAGATGTTATAGAGTTCTAAAATCTTGAAGTTTTTACAGTCGGAAGTTGGTAGTCGGTACATGTATTTATATGGCGATTAACAATCGAGTGATCTTAGGATTCCGAATTTTTCACAGTTTATAAGTATTGAACTTTAAGTAAGTAAGCCGACATTTCAGCGCGATACATGAAGAATAAAAAATGTTTTATATCGATTTATATGGGAGCCTACGATTCAATACTACAATGATCAACTAGTCGCGTAGAACAGCTCCTATATATGCTTTATGTATATTCTACGGTTCTCCTTCTCACTGTGTTACAAAGTTCATGACAAAATTCTAATACCGTACACTACATGAAGAGCATAAAATGAAGAAAATAACACAATGCAAGAAGCGGATAGCGATTGTGGTATCAGAGAATTTAGCGTTAGTTAGTTTGGCTGCACACCTCGGCATTGTCTTTAGCTGTGAACGTGACATAGCATAAATCCTCGTAGATTTTCTCATCTTCGTAGAGATCGGTTATGTATGAGTACTCATGTTCCTTTGTACTGGAAATGCAATTGTAAACGGAGGCGGCTGCACGCTGTAGTGTCAAACTCTGATTGATGGTGCCGTGGGATGTAGTGTTCGCAGCAGCAGCAGCAGCAGTAGTAACAATATCAGTGGTTATGGTAGCCGAATCGTTGGTCACTGTACTAGGAGTATCGGCAACGCTGCACGCTGCTGAGGACGCCAGAACTACATCTGAAGATGCGCCAGTGGAGTCAGCTGCCGGTGCGTCGCTGGCGCTCAAATTCGGATTGACGTCATCAACGGTTGTTACAGGATTGCTGGCCGTATAGTGCGATTCACCGGAATTATCAGAGTCACCGGTAGCGATATAGCCTGAAGTTGTAGTGGTGCGGACGGATTCGTTATTATCGGTTTTGTCATCGTCGTTTTGAACATCATCATCTTCATCATCATCAGCGTTGGGTGGCGTATCGCACAAACGCGAAAGTGTATATAGGTCTTCGTTATAATCATCGATGTCCTCAACGCCATTCTCAAAGGTTATATCGCTGTTTTCGTCCTCCACGGAGAGCGAACCACTTTGCTGTGAATTACGTTCGTAGTACTCGAGTTTGCCGATTTTTTGATATTCACTGTGTTTGGGTCGTTAGGTGAGGTTCGCAAATGTACGGGTAGTAGTTGGAATTATAGAAAAAGACAGTAATAGAGTGATAGGCACAGTGACAGTGACAGTGTGATGGAGCGGGCAGAGGGAGATGGAGAGAGAGAAATAGACAGAGAGAGAGAAATAGACAGAGCTAGAGAAATAATGTGTAGCAGTTGCAGTTCATTCATATCCAAGTGCGACGCAGCGGTTGGCTTTAATAATTGTTAATTGACTTGGGGTCGGGAGGGAATGATGAATTTTTATGAATTTTTTCCTTTTTTTTTTACTTGAATGCATTGCGTCAAGGCTTAGCTATGACGGTTAAACTAAACTAACATAAAATGTGCAACTAGCTTCGAGCGACTTACGTGGAATGCAAATCCTTATAAATGGCTTCGTCCGAATGCGAACGTTCGCTTGGCGAAAGTTGCAAGTTAAAACCACTGCAAAATAAAAGTTTAAAAAAGAAGAAGACAAAAGAAAAGTGAGCATAAAAAATTCTGCTTTATTGGGTTAGATAATAAATCTGACACTTACATGAGATCCGGATGCATTAGCTGCACTTTGCGACATTGGGATAGTTTCGAAAGCGTTATCAGCACGCGATGGAAGTTTGTTAAATCGTAAAGCATCGTCGGCTCGAATAGATCCGCTTCACGTATGCCGAAATGATTGCGCAGGCAATCGAGGAAGAGTTTGATATTTTTAAAGCACAGAAACTACAATGAACGGGGCACCGTAAAAGGATAGAAGGTTGTGTTAAATATGAGGCAAATGATAAGGGAAGAAAGCTTAAGGGGTGGCAGTCCCGTTAAAAGGGTAAAGGCAGCGCAATCAATGCGGGCCCAGCAAGCGCCTATCGATAAAGCAATATGACTCCTTCCGGATACCTCAAGCGCTATCGCCTCAGACCACCCTGCATAGCAAATCAGACAACAGAAATCCTACTCACCTGTGCCATTTGCGGTTTGCGATTAAAATCGCGGGTATCCATGCTGCTGGGATCTAAATGTATGACCAAATTGCATAGCAACACACCATCGCGGAGTGCCATTGCGAATACGCGCAATTCGCCATCTGGTAGTGCAACCTTGTGATCCGGTGGTATAGCCTTGCAACGTACCATCCAGGCCACACACTCACGCCACAAATCATTATTGACCAAGGCACCCGAACCAAGGCTAATGCCAATGCCACTAACTACGCCACTTGTAGCCATGGCACCAGCATTGATATTGTTGCTGATACTGGTGTTGATGGGAGTGGTAGAGGTGGCATTAACTGTCGAATTAATACCACCCAGCGTATTGTTATCGTTGCTGGTGATATTAAGGCTACTGCTACTAGAGTTGGAGGCCATTTTTCGTTGGGCGTGTATCTATTATAGGTTGAGCGGTCAGGTGGGCGCTTATTTGACTGCCTTGCAAAGGAATTAAAAGCAGGTAGGTTGGGAAGGGGAAAACACTGTCAATACAGCTACAATGTTGCTATTGCTCTATCGGCTGGCGTTATAAGGGGGCACACAATTGATTCGTTTAATATAAATTATTGTATGTCATAAGGTGGCGTTGGCGGTGACAGTCGTGTTGGTGCCGTCGTCGATGGTGACCGTCGTGTTGGTGGTGTCGTCGGCGTTGGCAAGTATGGCTAAGGATGACTATCGATGTATGGCGACAGCGTAGAAACACGCTTCGGAATTATTAAGGGAGTGTGCGCGGATAGGGAAAACACTACGAAACGCTTATTTTTATTTTCTATACTGTGAATGCACTTTGCGTTTAATTTATTATATCACGTTGAATTCATAAACCAACTACAAATAAACACATTTTCACTAAAGCCAAACTCTCACGCGCGCATTTGGAAATTAATGCACAGCAAAATGCCCAGAACAAACTTCTGCGACTTCTGTGACTTCTAAGTTTCGCGTTCGCTTTAGGCAAACAATTCTCAGTTAGTGATGGAAGTCGTGCATCCCACAAATAATCGAAATCATTAAATCTACTAATGTGTGGAAGAAGATGGATCTTTGCATTTTATCCATGAAGGCTTTTTTTACAAATATATATATATATTAATTTTACTGTTATTGTAGAACAACTTAAATTAAACTTAAAGGAAACGAATAAATGCATTACAACAACAATATAGAAACACAGTTATCATTTAAATTTATAATTTTTTTTAAACTGTGCAGCTACCAAAAAAATTACGTGGACATATTTTTTGGTAACATCTTTTATCTGTTCATAAATATTTTATTTCTTTCAAAAAATCAATTCAGTGTATCTGCAACAAAACCATTTAGAAATCATTTTACAATAATGGGCAATAACTCAAGACATAGATTTCTGGCATAAGCTACTATGACTTATTCCATTGGATTCATAATGTTATATTGTTATTTTTTAATTGTATACCGATTAATATCGAATAAAGTACATCACTATATATGTGAGGCCTGTTTTTAGGCAGTGTTGCATTGGGTCTAAATGGTGTTAAATGAGCCCACTTTCAACATCTGGAAGTGCTGCAACTCTATAATGAAGGACTGCCACCTCGATTGACTAGTTGACCACGTTTGTTTACTTCGTGCGGTTTTATTTTCAAGTGTGTTACTATATGAAGTAGAACTAAAGTTAGGTGTGTTAATATCAAACTAACCAATATGCCACCTATTGCCCAAGAGGGCAACTGCCTCATTTACCGCGGCAGCAATTTTCTAAAGCAGCGACTGGTTCTCTCCTGCCTTAGCGGAAAGCCGGTAAAGGTCACACACATACGCGCTGAGGATGAGAAGGCACCCGGCTTGCGTGAATACGAGATTGGCCTTATTCGATTGCTGGACAAGGTAACCAATGGCACACGTATCGAACTTAATCCCTCCGGTACCGCGGTGGTATTCAGCCCTGGTCTTTTACACGGTGGTACGCTGCAGCACGATTGCTGCCTGGAGCGTGGTGTCGGTTACTATTTGGACGTACTCATTGCATTGGGCCCTTTCTGCAAACATCCATTGAATGTGACATTGCGTGGTGTGACAAACAGCAAAGATTCGCCATCGGTTGACCACATTAAAAGCGCTGCACTGTCAGTGCTAAAACGTTTTCTCGTTGTCGACGAAGGTCTAGAGTTGGCGGTTGTACGCCGTGGTGTGGCCCCACTTGGCGGCGGTGAGGTGATTTTTCGATGTCCCGTGCGTAAGCATTTACGTGCCCTACAGTTTCAGCAGCAGGGTATGGTGAAACGTATACGCGGCACAGTGTATGCGTGCAAAGTATCGCCCGCATTGGCCAATCGCACTGTGGAGGCTGCAAAAGGTGTAATGCTCAAGTTCTTACCTGACGTATACATCTATACCGATCAGAATCGTGGCAAAATGTCGGGAAACTCAGCAGGGTTTGGTATTTGTCTAGTCGCTGAGGCGACAGACGGTGTGTGCTTTGCGAGTGAGTGCATATCAAACACAAAGGACGAAGTAAAGGTGCAGGAACCATCCATTCCAGAGGATTTGGGTCGTGATGCTGCAATGCGTCTACTAGACGAAGTTTACCGAGGCGGTTGTTGTGACTCAACGTATCAGTGGTTGGTGGCCCTCTTCATGACACTTAGCCAAAAGAACGTGTCTAAATTTCTCACCGGTAAGTTTAATTACTCCTTAAATTTTTTTTTCTACAAACCTAGTACAAAATTACCGCAGGTCCACTCTCAACTTATACAGTCCACTTTCTACAACACCTCCGCGATTTCTTCTCTATTACATTCAAACTCGAAAATCCAGAAGTCGTTGATGAAGAGGACAACCTGCCAGGCGCTCAAAAAGTCCTGCTGACTTGTGTGGGAATCGGCTACACAAACATCAACAAACGTGTTATCTAAAGCCTTTAAATTAGGTTCAAAATTGTGTATTTTTTATTATATTACTATTATTATATATATTATCAATATATATCTCTTTTGTAATGGTGTTTCATATCGAAATCGATGGAATTTATTTGTTCGAAGGATGAACTATAGCTGTGTGAACTATCAAAATTACAGGCAAGGAACATTTATAGTGCCGAACTAAATTATTGGCACAGCAAGCAATTTTAATTTCAGGCTTAGTTTGGAATACCTAGTGAGGTGATATTTGATAAAGAAAAAAATTTCTCAGATAAAAGGATCAATTCCCAACCAAACGCACATTATTTCTATTAACTTTTTATTTTATTTTTTATTTAATTTAATTTTTCTGTTATTATTCGAACAACTTCAATTAAATTGCATATACAAAAATTAACAAAACAACTTAAATAATAAGTGGGGATATAGTATAGTGTATTAAAATGATATATTACGGTGGTCTGCAGGGTGCGATCTTCTCAGCCGTGTCGCCACCCTAACTCCTCCCATTCTGCGTCGTTTTAGAAGGCGCCTTGCTAGTTTAATTGGATGATTTTTCAACCTCTCTCTCCTTAGCCTCAAATCCTTCGACAATAAAGTTAACCACCCTATTCAGCTGCTCTGGAGTTCCGTGGGACTTACGAAAGCCAAATTGAAAGGAAGGAACTATTTGCTTTACCTTTTTCAAGTACAGGATCCGTGTCAGCAAACAGCGTTCAAACAATTTTGCTACAGTGGGTAGCAGGCTAATTGGCCTGTAGGAATCTAAGGTGTAAAGGCTCTTGCCGGCCTTATGAATCATGCAAATTCTCGCCTTCTTCCACTGTTTCGGCACATATCCCAATCTCAGCACTGAGTTAAAAATGAGGACCAGAAATAGCACAGCTTTTAGCGGCATTGCCTTAAGTGTGAAGTTCTCCAGTTTATTTCACCTAGAGACTTTTTAGTGTTCAACCCTTTAATATATGCTCAGACTCCCTTGGCTGTAATGGGAGCAACCGGGAGGCATAATTGGCCGGCACTTTCAAGTCTCATATGGATCTGAGAGCAGCTGAGTGCACCTTATTTAGAAAGATCGAGTGCGGAGTTCCAAGTTTAAATTTAGAGATTCATCCAGATCTCGGCGAAATGCAGCTAAGTCAGTTCCAGGTGGCAGCAGTCGTCCTTTTATTGTTTTGATCTTCGGAGCGTAATAAAAATCAACCACAAGGGGAAGATGATCAGAGGACAGTTGATACTCAGTTCTGATAGACAACTCGTCCGAACGCAGCCCATTATAAATGAGAAAATCATTAGCGCTGGGTGGGTGTCTTTGGGCGTACGGGAAATGGGTCGCTTGAGCAGTTGCCAGGATTTGAGCTGTTGAGTTTTGCACAACTTCCTGTAAGCAGCTGCCCCTTGTATCCTCTCCAAAGTTACCCCAGAATCTGAATATGAGAAACATTCTTCCTAAATTGCTTAAAAGATCCTCGAAGTCTACAGTTGACCAATTAAGATGCGGAAGTAGATATAATGCAGAGACTATTAACTCGCCTCTACTGGTTGAAATCTGGATGGTGGCCATCTGTAATTTCGCTGTTCTCACTGGCTCTTGTAAAGAATAGCAGATTTCTTGCTTAATAAGCACAGCCGCTCCTCCTCTAGGCCTCTTGCTGGGATGGTCTGCCTTGTGAATATTGTAGCCAGGTATAAAGATCTGGACTACAGTTTGCAGCCATGTCTCAGTGATGAGCAACACATCAATGTTATGGTCGATAAGGAAATGCTTAAGCTCCTCAACATGCCCAGAAATTCCATGAACATTCCACAATCCAAAGCTGAGTGGACGGGGCATCATTTACGGGAATTCACGAAATTGAGGCATAATTGTTTGAGGAACTGATTGCTCTCCTTCATTTCATTAAACATTAATGTAATTGTGCCAACTTTAGCTGTGAGGGCTGTCATTGCAGCCTCTAACCTGCTAATGCTGTTAGGGGTCTGTGGCGATTGCTGTAGATGCACAGCTCTGTTGATAACATTGCAAGATCTTTTCGGAGGATTGGTTATATGTTATAACAGAAATAGCGCAATAAATTAAACGAAAGCAAAAATGTCAGAAAATGTAAGCAACTCCGGCGTATTCGCCATCTGCCCATACAATCCAAACCATCGCATGTTACAAATTCGACTACTGGGTCATATACTAAGTTGTAGCCGTCAATATCCAGATGCAGAATTGGACATATGCCCATTTAACATTACACATGTTATTAAGCCGAGGGAGATGAAGGTGAGTGTGGAGTTTTATGCACCCATTCACAAATAACGAAATAATTTCTAACTCAGCAACATATCGAAGACTGCTTGGCACGATTCGCCATTCAATCACGCAATGGTGATCATGTTTGGTTCGATTCCACATCCCTCAACGGCACTACGGGCAAAGTTGCGCACCAAGAGTTTTACGAAGTGGAAACTACTGAAGACTGGGATAAGGAGCCCGGTGTGGTCACCTACAACCGTACATGCGAAAGCAAAATTTGTTTTTCATGAGCTCCGCGGTGGAACCAAGAAGGAACGCAAAGAATTTAGAGAAAAACAACGCAGAAAATTTTACGAACTCCAAGCTGATGAGAAATGAGGTCAAGTTGTCGATTGATAACAGTAAAAAAAAATTTTTACACTACCTGTAATTTGAGCATCTACATATAATATAATAAAAACAATGACGGACAAACATTTAATTGAGATTATGGCTGTTTGTTTACAAAAGAAATTGAAAAAGAGACTAAAAAAGTTAAGAATGTGGATGGAAAAGTGGCAAAAAAGTTTACGCTATGTATTTATTTCTTGAAAATTATTGAAATTTATTTCTTGAAAATTACTGTAATTTATTTATTGTAAGTTTATATAAATTTATTTATAAATTTGTTAAATGTAGCACTTAAATAATAAATGAAATAAAAATTATTGAATTGAAATAATATAATGACGATTCAAAGCAATTTTCCACCTCTTCACTTTTCTCCGAATCCTCCAGTCGCTTCAACTCACGTCTATAGCTTGTCCGCAGCACATTCATTTTTTACTAGCCGACGGTATTTCACAATTACTTCACCCGCGCGGTCAAGTCTGTACTTGTGCAGGCGTAAATGAGATAGCGATACAAAAAGCAGCTGGGACAGTGGTCAAGAACAAGTGAAAGTGGAATATTTGGAATGGGAAATATCTAATGGCGGGCTAGCTTAACACTATCAACTGCTTGAACTGTAATGAAGGACCGTGGTGGGTCAGCATCATATTTTTTCATGCGTCGTACCTGACAAGCACACATATATATATATTATATATAATATACATATATATTTCAATGATCTATAATAGAGATTGATCATGCATTTATGAATATATCGGTGCAGTTAGTTCGATCAAGTAGCAATGGGATATATTGTTTTTGGCATTTTTAATGAACAAAATGATAATTTTGAATTTAAATATACACATATATGTTCCATTTCATATTTGGTTAAAAAAATAAACAAATGTAGTCAGCTCAACATTCAACCCAAAATTTAGTATGATAATGTTTCTTTCCTACGAAATCCATCAACACACTTTTATTTAATTTGAGTTTTCAAACAAGCAACTGTACAACTGACATGCAACCTCAGCCACACTCGTTTGGACTACGCTTTTTGAAAAATACATCGATATTTATGAGCGATATATATATGTTCGATATATCGATTTAAAATCCCATACATCGAAAAGGTACAACAATTTATTTTTCAGACCAACAAACGAAAATTTCTTCGCAAGTTCTTTTTAGAATTCAATCTTACTTTTCTTTTGTATAGCGATCGATATATCCAATTTTTTTTTTTAAATATCAATGTCGATATAGATATTAGCAAAAAAACATCGATACGATATATTCCTAATTTTTTGATACTTATGCTCTCGACAACAATCAATGTTACATTCCTTGAAGTTGTATCAACCGCCGCCTCATCTCTACTAATAAATGGTTGCTTAAATCGAACAGCCGTAAGTGCAGCGTCAAATTTCACAATGGTTTTGTTTTACTTTGGTTTACATTGAACGTAAAATTAAGTTTTAGGTAGATCATTTATGTGGTTTAATTATTTTAAATTATCTGCAGAAAAAAATGGACGAATTCGTCATTGTTGAAGACGAAGACGAAATGATGGTCTGCCCATTGAACACAGCACATCGCATTCAACGCAATGAGCTGCACCAGCACTTATCTAAATGCCGGCTCCAACATACAGATTCAAACCTGAAGCAATGCTTATTCAACATTATGCATTGGATTCCTAAGCATAAGTTCGAGGTACGCCTAAAATCGTGAATGCAGTTTTCCAATTTTTTTCTAATTTAAGTTCTCTTTATTCAGGACCATGTGTCCAATTGTCCCGATCGCCTTAAAATGGTAGATGAAAACAGAAAACAATTACCATCCTCAAAGAACGACGTACGTCATGCAACTATTAAATGCGCTGACGGTTGGAATTATAATGCGCCAAGCATGAATCTACAGACTTCCCATAAAGGGTATGTCGTACATCACTTAGACCACTCATATTCGAATGAGCGTAGCTACTCAAACAAGCTACCGTATTCAAGCGAGCGCAAAGTCTCGCTCAAACGGGGATGCCGTACACCTGTTAAATACGAAGAGACTTGGGATGATGAGGTGCCAAGCATGAATCTACAGACTTCTAAAGGACGTCACATACACCAGCTTGACCATAACTACTCAAACAACCGACCATATTCAAACGAGCGCACAGTTTCAATGGCACAAGGTCGCCATGAACCTATGAAAGTCGTGCAACAGCCAAAGCGTCTCTTTCCAAACGAGCGCAAAGTGTCATTTACACAGGGACGCAATGCACTTGTTAAACGCGGAGATAGTCGGAATTATGAGGTTTCAAGCGTGAATCTACATACTTCTAAAGGACGTCGCTTACACCAGCTTGACCATACATACTCAAACAAGCGCAGGTATTCAAACGAGCGTACAGTGTCAATGACACAAGGTCGCCATGCACCTAGTAAATGCGAGAGCAGTAGCAATTATAAGGTGCCAAGCATTAATCTACACAAAGTAAAAGTCGTAAACAAGTCGCAACGTCCGTATTCAAAGGAGCGCACAGTGTCAGTCACAGATGGATGTCAGGATTTTAGCGTTGTTAAAGAAGAGCAATTGCTTTCGCCGCCGAAAGGCAGAATCAAGGTTCGCGATTTTGCCAAGCTACCAATACTAGATGTGGCAACTTTCGCCAGATATTGCAATGAGCCGCTATCTCCAAAAGCGCCACCGTCGCCGCTAGGAGGTTACAAAGATAAACGTATTATAAAGCAGGAGAAGGCATATTTAAACTGGCATAAAGTTACAATCGAGTGGAAGGATAGTTGTGAAACTACTTGTATTAAAAAGGAACAGTCGTCATCCAATTATAATTCAGATGACGAGTCAATACCAGCATGGCATGAGGATGATGTTTCTGTTGATGTCAAGCGTGAGCCTAAGTATCATGATGTGTTCAATGTGAGTACAGAGCAGCGTCCGGTATTAGTCGAAAATGTTGAATATGCTTTTATAAAACAGGAGCCTAAAAAAAGGGTATCGCAAATGAGCCCACAACGTGGTGCGACATCTTCATACGCTCGTTTGAAATATAAACCGTACTTAGGCAAAAACCGCGGCGGTAAACTCCACAGCCGCAATTAATATTAAACACTGAAATAAGCACATTGTTACATATACTAATATATGTAACAGAAATTGCAAATTTGAATAAGGGCTGTGAATGCTTACGTATAAACCTAAGAAGATATTCTAAGAATATAATATTCGTAGTAACACCTAACCTGATATTGTAAACATTCACACCGCTTCAATATTTTCAAGTGGAATTGAAAATAGTTTGAAGAAAAAGACTTATTAGTTATAAACAAAACAAAAAATGTGGCTTCGAGCACTTACTTTGATTGCGCTTTATATTAGATTCCTTAGCAAAAAAAAAATATATATATATATTATTTGGAAATAAAATTTTCGAATGTTTACAACTTGACTAGGAATAAGAAACGCCATGCGAAAAACGCATAATCAAGTAGGATTACGTTACATTTTGTACGTAATTTTTATAATTCTGTGTAATAAAAACTAAATATTTATATAAAACGTGTTGCTTGTTTTAGGAACTGTTCTTCCAAACAGTCAATATTTCTGGTCGGGATATGGTACACACATATCATGCTGATTTCTTCAAAAAACTAAATGCCTCGACTCGGCGGTAGCCTGGTGGAAGTATAAAATTGGTGGAAGGAAAAAAAAATTCAGGTTTTTCAATTCAGCTGCAGCTCAGTCTTCACGTCACCACCATCACATCGACTTCTTAGAAGTCGTCGATACTGTACGGCGGCACTCCCAACTCCAAGGACTGGTAGCGGCGGCCGTCTAATCACCCATCCTAACAGGAAAACATTCGAGATTCGTAACCACATCAAGTCTCGAGTGTTCAACAAGATTTAAGAGGCTTTTGGAGGCCCTATGCTTCAAGAGGAGTAAATAAGGATACAAAACAATTAAAAGTTTATGAAATATTTTTTTGGCTGGTGTAATATTCCATTACCATGATACTTCGATTTAAGCTGACGGTTTGATATCTTTGGATGGGAGAGAAAGATCTGATTGCTGTGGACAGCTGATTTTGAGGATATTCGCATATAAATTCAACTTCTTAAAGAACCGAAATTGCAACAAACATTTTATTTTAGATTCATATATGTACATTATACATGAATATATCAAATCCTAGATTAACTCGATTGTATAGTCCCTATATGAGTCAGATTTTTAGTGTAAAACGGCACCTAGACCAGCAATATTTACGCCAATATATTCCACAATAAATGATTGTACAGTATGGTACAATCTATATGTACGTATATGGTACGTCTGCAGATCATATTGAAAGTAGGCGCATTATATTGAGTCAATCATACATTTAATTTTAATTGTAGTAGTTTAACATGTAGAAGTAAACATCTACCATGTCTACAGAGGGAAAAGTTGCCTATGGATTGTAGAGATACAGCACTTGTGAATTTTAAATTATCAAAACTATTTCCAGTAACAGTAGAGTTATTGATAAATGCTGGCTCGACAGGTGTGACCAAGCTTATCAATTCATCAAATAATACACTACAGTGGAACCCCTAAAAGCGTGGTATCTTGTATGTTTTAGCTTTTATAACTCGAACAATATGTTATTTCGCTGCCCAGCTTACCTTGCATATTTTTGTTAGTAAAATGTTATGACGTCTTACTTGAGATAACTATACTGTTAATTAAATACACATTGATGATACTGATTCATCAGATGTTGACTCATTAATATCAAATAAGCCATAGCAGCAATAAACACACTATGAACAACGTTGGTTGAAGGATGTATCGAGGATCACGTATTCGGTACATTTTTTGAACTTGAAAAAACAATTGATATAAAATATACACATTCTTTAAATCAAAAGAAGATAATCGATTTTTTCAAGTTAATTTGTTTCAATAAAAATGTACCATAAAACTTGTTAAAGTCGAATTTTTATTTGATTATGACTACAAATTGGAAAGTATACTTGGAAATTGCGCCTTCCTAACTCGAAATTTTAGCAATTATTATAAATCCTTTGTATATAGAAATTCTTGTTAAGTATAATGCAGCATTTCCTTAAAGTTCGAGTTATTGAGATTCCACTGTATCTACGGTTAAAAAATTTTGACAATCGCTTGGTTCACTCAACAGTTTTTCATGAGTGTGCCTTCTTATCTCTTCCTTTAAACCATTCCTTCATCCATCCTGCGCTACTTTTTTCCCTTCATTTTTAAAGCTATAAGCAATACGGTAGCCACACAACTTGCTGTCTTCTTATTATTCACATATTGACTACACACGTCTCAACTGCGAACTAATTTATTACGCATAATATTGCGTGATATATTGATGCAAATATGGATTGTCTAAGTGCCGCTTTAAAGAGTACTAGCTGGCAAAAAGAAAACTTTTTCCAACAATTTCAATAAATTCAAACAAATTAATATTTTGTGTATGTATTCTATCATTCCCTATTTTTTTATAATTAGATTATAACACTTATCGCAGTAAACTGCATAACACATTTACCGGATTAAAAACAAAATAATGACGAGAAAAAAAATTTTTAACTTATACTAAATTAAAAATGATGCAAATTGCGCCGAAAAGGCAATGATATAGAAGGCTGATTTCTTCTTAGGGGGAGATCATGCGGGTGTAGCCTCTTCAGTCTACGCCTTGTTGAGATTCGGGTGAGGGAGGAAGCTAGCGGATTTGGATGCGACAAAAGTCTGTAGTGATAGCGGCAGCTGTCAGAATTAATCACCTCCATAACAGTTGGCACGGCAAGATCCCTATGCAGCGTGGAGTTGCGGACGTACCAAGAGGCGCCCGTAAATCTTCTGAGAGCCTTGCTCTGACACGCCTGCACTCTTCTAATGACCATTTCCTAAAATGTTTTTAAATTAATTTAAACATTTTTTTTTTCTTTGTTTATCCAGTTCGTACAAATTGGTTGAAAATTACGCGCAGCAGCGGGAAATAAACGCTTTTACCCATTTTATTTTGTACAAGTTGACTACTCGCCTAAATTTACTACTTTTCAATGGAACCAAATTTTTTTAATACAAAATTCATATTTTTCACCCGCATAAGTTTAACCTGTCTGTACTTTGTGAGTTGACCACTTTTTTGTCAGATTTTTTAATTCAAACAGTGCAAATTTAGCTCGATAAGTTGACTGCATGTGGTCAATTGCGACCAATAAAAATTAAAAAAACGGATAATAAGCGTTTCAACCATGCAGGTTTCCAAAATTGTAATGATAATCCTTTGGAATCAACTGACACAACTGATGAACAATTTGACAATCATTTACACAACATTGAAAATGAAAATGTGCACGAGGACATTGGCGATAGTATCGACTTAGTTTTAGATGCCGTTTTAGCTGATGTCTCAAATTGAAGCGAAGGTTTGGACAACAAATAACTCTTCTGACAAATGTTCAGAGATATCCAATGTGGAGAAATACACAATCACATGAAGCCAAGCTCTTCAAACTATAAAAAGCCTTATTGAATATAGCTGCTAGAATCGTTACGACTCAGTGGACCATTTAATAGACATTACACGTGCTATTGAAAAAGAATTAAACCAACCCTTTAAGATTTCTTTAATTAAATCATAAGTACACCTTCATATGAGTATAATCTTTATAATATAATATTTTAGATTAATAAAAAAATTAATGTTTATTATTCAACCAAAAATAATTTTAAAAAAGCAACTAAAAGGCACCCCCTTATAAACTGACCACCTGCATAAGTTGACCAAAAATTCTGGAGCTGAAGGTGGTCAACATAGACAGGTTTGACTGTATAAAGATTTTTCCTGGTTCCATTTGAATTCAATAAAATCAACACTTTTTTCTTATTATTGCACATTTATTTTCTGATGATAACAACAAAAGTATTAAGTAAGATTTTCAAGTTATAATCTATCTCTCTATCTCGCTCTCTATTGTTCTCTGTCTTTCACTCTCTCATTCATTTTTTTGTAGCTCATTAAAGCAAAGTTTTAGTTTGATATATTTTATTCATATGTAGTTCTTTTTAATAGATTCTTTGTGAAATTCTTAAGAAGGCAAGCGCAGCTTCGTATGTTTAATTACAATAATTGACAGAAAAGACTGCGGTTTTTCTTCAATTAATACTAAGCAAAATTTCGATGGGAGCTGCAGGCTGACTTTGCCAATGCTCTTCTAATTTAAGCTAGTTTATAGTTTCTAATTTTAAATTAACTCTTGTAAATAAATAAAAATATAAAAAAAAGAAAATAAAAAACTGCTACTTGTTGCATTATAAATTCCTTTTTTCTTAATACGATTTTCTTATAATGTATTTTTCCTCGTTATTAGAGATAAAGCAAGCTAATAAGTAAACCTGTGCATATAAAATGCCCTACACACATGTGGCATATGTGTTACACTGTGTTATACGTTTAGCGTTGTATTTGCAGTTACGTCATATAGTGTATGATGGATGATAAGAGCAAGGTAAAAATAGTTTTTATAATATAATTACACATATGCAAAACTGCTTTAACAATATATTTTTTCTTTAATTCATAATTAACATATAATTAAATAATATCTCTTTTTACAGGTTTTTCTTTCTTTTCATTATTTCTGCTTAAAAAATGTTCTTATTTTTTCTTCTAGCTTATTTAGACAACAGTTGTCGTTATTCAATAAAATTTGTTTACATTGATTATGCGTAAAATAGTAACTGTATTATATAGTGAAAATGCACACAAGACGCCACAAAAGGGTCCTGTTTTTCTTTCTTTTTACTTCTGTTTTAGTTCAACTTACATCGACAAATGCTATGCAATTTGTGTTAAAAATATATATATCTAAAAAAAAAAATAAAAATAAAAAAATATTCCATCAAAACCTGAAGAAAAACATTGTAAAACTTAAGTTGTACACTAGATTTAAGGTACTTAAATATAAAGTTGCATAAAAATTACAATAAAAAAAAAAATATTTAAATTTTATGGACAAATGGACGTTTCTATGGTTTGGTTGTGTGTTTTTTTAAAATGTTTTTGTTTGTTTTATTTTTTTTTTTAATTCGCATCGGTTTTATGTTTTCTAATTTTTGGTTTGCCTAATGCAACAACGCTTTACAACACTTTAAAATCTTAGCTTAAAATACATTTAAAAATATCGCTTCAATTCCTCTACTTGCACTAACGGCGTAGTATCTTCGTTACCTTTATCATTATCATAATTGTCTTTATATTATTACATTTTATGCTTATATCGTTGTTATAATATAAATTGAACTAAGTGCAGAGATTTTTGTTACTGTTTTTAATTTTTTGTTTTTGTTTGGTTTTTAATAAACTTTTTTCTTGTTTAGACACATTCACCGCTTTCGCGTTTGATAATCTCAATAACTTGTTTGAAGGTAGGCCTCATTTTTGGATTTTCATGCCAACAGGGACGCATCAATTGACGGTACACATTATCCGGACAGAGCGGCGGCTGATGTAGTCTATAAAAAAAATATATATATATTATATATTAATAGTATATAAATCATGCAAATGTCATTAATTTTACCGTTCGCCACGTTCGAGCATATTAAGAAATTCTTCTTGACTGAGCTCTTTGCCTGGCACAAGATTCGGTATTTCGCCGCGTGAGAACATCTCAAAAAGAGTGACACCATACGACCAAACATCCGATTGAAATGAGAATTTTGATGTTTTAATCGATTCTGGTGAGTACCTGCGTTGTATATATAGATTATTAGTATTATAAAATGAAGTTAAATTTAAACAGTTTATAATTATTTACCATTTAATTGGTATTTCGCGTACACTGCGCGCAATGTAGTAGCCATCGGAGTCGGCGATTTGCGCGAGACCAAAATCTGAGATTTTTACACAGTCACGATCGACTAGAATATTACGTGCGGCCAGATCACGGTGTATGACCTCTTTACTGCGCAGATAATTCATACCCTGCATCATTCAGTAACAGAACAAATATTTTAGATATTATTATTGTAGCAGCAAGATCTGATCTGAACTTAAAATAAAATAACACCGAACTTACCTCCGCTATGTCCAAAGTGAAACCTAAAAGTTTCTCATTTGTCAAATTTGGTTTGCGTGTTGTCAAATATACCGTAAACGAACCATACTCGAAGTACTCCATTATTATTGAGATTGGTTCATCGATCCAATATTTGAATTTGACCACATTGGGATGATCGAGCGCCTGCATGATTTTGATCTCGCGTTCGAAATCCTCGTTTAGCTTTTTCATCGAATACGATTTGAGTTTCTTGATGGCTACCTGTTCGGTTGGACGTTTTGGATCTTTGTATCGTATTTCGCCCCGATACACGGTGCCATAATGGCCCTGGCCTATCTTATCTTTTTCTTTGTAAATGACTTTGCCATCGTGTATTTGCAGTACGGATGGCGTATCGGGAAAGTAATTGCGACTCGCAAATTGATGTTGACCCATGAAAAGCTGTTGCTGTTGATTGCTTATGCTAGCCGCATTGCTATTCAGGCCAACGCCACCCATGGCACCATCGATGCCATTTATGCTAACCGCAGAACCCAACAGAGGCGCCGACGAGTTGTTTGAAAATGTCAAATTCGAGATGATACCATTGTGATGTCCATTAATGCCATTATTAAACTCAACTGTAAAAAAGAGAAAGAAAGAAACTTGTATTTAAGGCAGTTGATCAAGGATTAAACAATCTGTTAGTTTTCCATACATGGATCGCCATTTGTGCTGCACGTGTCCGGAGTGCATTCCGTATAGTTGCGCAACAGGCCATTGCGTATGTCGTTAAGATGCGCGAATATCACTTGATGATTGAAACGCTTATCGGGCTCATTGGGCGTCCAACCGTCCATCATAATCTCGTACAGTTCCTTCGGACAAAGCGTCTCATCCAGTTGCTCCAGTATGCCGCCATATCGATTGAAATTGAAACGCAACTGCTCCGCAGTTATTGTTTCCAGAGGCCGACCACGTGAGAATATCTCCCAAATGGTAGTGGCAAACGCCCACAGTTGAGTACCTGTATCATTTTTGGCCGCCTGTATGTTCTTATAGTACTCAAATGGTATCCACGGCAGTCTAGAAATGGTGCAGAAATGTATTGTTTAATATACAATATAACCAAAGCCCCTCTGCACTAGCGATTTGACGTACTCATCACTACGATACGGTCTTGGGAAACCGGGATCATTGATTTTTGCCTCCAGTATATTACTACGCGGATCATATTTGGTTACATAAAGATTCGCACAGCGTATGTAACTATGTATCAGACCGTTATCTTGCTGTAATGTGAAAAGCGAAAAAATTACGATTTACGTATATATAGTATATAGTTGTTACACACCAAATAATGCATGCCACGCACTAGACCATGCACCACATCCAGCAGACACAGCATGGACACATCCGAGCGTTGTGTTCGCAAAAAATCATTCAACGGTCCATATCTGGAATATTCCATAACCATAGTATAAGGTGTAGATAGAGTGAGGCCGTATAATTTTATAAATTGCGGCGATGCAATGAGACTCCATGTGTTGGCTAGCTTCATGAACTCCGGATAATCGGCATCAGATTGCAACACTTTCAAAGTGACTGGCACATCTTTAATCGAGCCTTGTTGTATCCAATCCGCGCGATAAGTAACAATTTTTCCATTGTCGCAGAGTTTAAACGAATCTAAGCATAGATGATGGTTTGATAGTTGTATTGTTATTTGACAATAGACATTCAATAAGAAGCAGCGTGCAGCATAGCATACTCACTTATATAACATTGTAAATCAGATTTTGGATCAAAAATCTGTGCACGTCGACGCTGTAGTTCAGCTTCACTTAATTCCGTTTCAGTCTTTTTCGTTTTGAGATTTTTTGGCAAACAAATTAGCAATAATGGCGGTTTATCTAAAATCAACGATTTACACATTTTCCCGTTAATACAAATCATTAATACTTATTAATTATATAATGCCTACCATAATCCGATGGGGGTATGCGAAATTTCTTTTTCTCTGTAGGTATAAACTGTGCTACATCTGTAAGTTGATCAAATGCGCGGGGTTGTCCGTTATAATTCAGTATCCATTTGTTGTCCTCGTGACGTATCTGAAAAGTTTCCGTCTGCCAGCGATCACGTGTGCCAGAGCTGTAAATCGAGCAAACACTAGACATTTGAATAATACATATATATATATAATATATATATAATACGCACGATCTGGTATTGATGTCTATATAGTAAACATCGTATTCCTTCTCACATTGGCGCAGTATATAGCTGCCGCACTCGTCACGCTTTTGGCGTATCTTTGCAAACGAATAACTACCACCGATTGGGCCATGGCAACGATTCTTTTTCAAAGCCTGAAGCGATGGTGTCAAATAACTAACGCACAAATCAAGCATCCAGTTCTTTGTCAATCTATGCGATAAAAATTAGAATTTGGCATTATTAAACACTATTATAAAACACTATTTATTAATTTCGACCTACCGCATATAGCCGCTTAGATATGATATGAATGACTTCAGCTCGTGCAGATGTTCGAAATGCAAACGATAGCCTTTCGGAAAACCATTGATTTCGAGGCCCACCCATTGATCGTTCTCCTCATAGAGCGCATATATATCCTCGATTTTGGCTACCAGCGTCCACTGTAAAAAATAACCAAGCAAAAAAATAAAATAAAAAAAACAAACAAAAAAAACAATAATAATAATAATTAATAATAAAATAAATGAGGAATTCAGTTAACTATTCGTATGCGTAAGAATGGATGTACACATGTATTTCGTTGTGTGCTGGGCTGTAAGTCGTTTTCAAGTGTACCACTTCGAAAACTGAGCCGCTATTTTTCAGATTTTTTTTTGTTTTAAAAATATTTCATACAGCATGAAGCCGTTAATAGACAACCAATATCGAAGTGCATATAGTGAAGGATTGAGAACATGAAATCGGGCAATACTAAACTACAAAACCTCGACCACGGTTGTGATAAAGCAGTACGCTGTCTACCGGCGACTTCAGTATGGCTGTATGTAAACCAGTGCTATTCCCTTTTTTCTCTATTTATTTAGATTCAATATATATACATCGATTCACAATAAAATGTGTGCCCCGGGAAACTGGTGCGGAGAGGGGAGGGGAAAGGAAAAAACTTGAGCTGTGGTTTCAGGCAAGAAGTATTGCGTATTGTGTCTGATAAGCCGAGCGCTATTTGTTTAGCTTTAGTTTATAGTTGTTCTTGTTGTTGTTGCATATTCATGTGACGGATATTAGTTGCTCAAACTGTTTAGATAAGCTTTAAAAACCTGTCTCGTACGCAACTAATGTTATTGTGTGTAATATGAAGTTTTTTTGTTTGTTTTTTTTTTTGTTTTTATGTGAAAAAGAACACGCTTGGCTCGGTCGTGACTGCAGACAGCAATAAAATGGTGACAGCCACCCCCCACCAAAGCAAGAATTTGACGTAGGCACCGCACCGGTTGGTTTACGAAGACTTGTTGTACGTGCCTAAAAGTATTAGACGGTATTAGATGGAAAATAAGAAATAAATAATAAGAAGAACTTTAATAGTGAACTGCAAGTTGTGCGTTATTCTTGCTCATTTGACCGAACGGTCAGTTAAACGGAATCAGGTAGTGACCAACGTCACGACCAATCTCTTACAAGATTGAGGTTTTGATTTGGAGCTAAAAGTCAATTGAGCCACGCGCTGGCACTCTGCTAATTTTTGTTGCCTTCAAGTTGCCATTTTCTATTTTTAATATTAATTTTTAATTCATTTGTGTGGTCCTCCACACAAATGTGGAGCATAGGGCATCTTTGCACAGGCACCTTTCATTTTTTATTATGGTTACATTAATCGAATGGTTTTATCTGATAGCGTAGCATACCATTTTATTTTTTTCACCAATTATGACAATTTAAAACAAAGCAACACCGGTGCCCTTGCTAGTAAAGAAATCAAAAATACTAGAAGAAACAAATATATTTATTGATCGACCCTAGCATACCACCCCGAGTTTTTGCTTACCTTTAGTTTATCTTCTGCAGCGATTGTTGCAATTTTAAGACCCGGTTCCGGGGAATCATGTAGTGATAGTTTCACATAGACAGGCATGCCCGGCACGCGACGTCGTTGTTTATGGCTGGCGCCAAGTAGGGAGCTGCCGCCACTGATTGTTGGTGTGGTCATGAAGCGTGTGATATTTGTATCGCAGCTGTCTTTGCTACTGCCGCTATTGGTTTGCTGCTGCTGCTCTTGATGGTGTCCATTGGTCAGCGTTGTCGTTGTTGTTGCAAGCGTTATATTCGAACCGGTGACAAGCGTCGATTGGGAACTTGCGCGTGATGCACATGTACGGCCTACACTTGAGATTGCCTCGTCAGGCAGATTCTCGACGACCGCCTTGAACTGTTCCATAAGATACTTTGGCGCCAGATTGTAGATTTCGTGTACATAGTGCCACTTGAGGCTGCCTAAGTGTAGCTGATTTGAACGCAGCTCCCGAAATGTGTTGCAGATTTTCGGTTTGACGAAGATGCGATGAGCTCGCACCAGTGTGCGTGGCAAATAGTTCTTGTACTCCTTTTCAATACGTTGCGGTGGTTCGCCTCTCTCCAACATGTCTACGGCCATATCGACGACGCCCAAACCCATGACATTGTCTTTTTTGGCTGGATAGCGTATTTCGCTGATGTTCTCGTGCAGCATATCGTAGCGCATTTGATAGTACAAATACTCATGACTATTCGCGTCCAACAATTGCAGCTGCGTATCCAGTTCGGGCACTTTGAAGCGCATACGAAACGCATAGAGTGTGTCACAGTGCAACGGTTCACCGGGCAGCACCCACTTCGACTCCGCAGCAAATACGCATATACCAAAGAGAAATTGTGTTGTTGGTTGTATGCAAAGGGTGCGACATATACGCGTACATATCTGTTCGCATATCAAATCGGGTGAAAAGCGCTCAAAGTCCTTGGCTTTGTAGTTGTAGACAAGCAATGTTGTGTCATCGTGCACGATGTTCGGCGTTGAGATGCAGCTGCGTAACGATGTCGTTGCCGCCGATGAACTCTCATAGATCGATGCACGGCCGCCGCTGCTGCTGTCGTCCAGTATTGTCGCCTCCGTGCTCGTCGACGTCGTGGCGCTTTTGCTGGCCGTGACCGTTGAGATGGCTGCTGCTGTTACGGCACCCGCTTGTTGCACTTGGCTCATCGCTCGCCTGATTTACTAATTGGCGAATACGCTATTTTCGTTAGTGCTGCCGTGCTTTTCGTTTTGTAGAAATGCACTACAATCCCCTCCTCTTCGCGAGGTACTCTTTTGAACGTTCGTGTGCGTGCACTCTAAATGCGTTGTGCGTCGTTAAATGCGGTTATGTGTTTGTTTGTGATGCGTGTGCGTGTGTTTTGTTGGCGCTTGTTTGAGCTTAGTCGCTGCAGTTGAAGTTAGCGTTAATGTACACAACGCTTCGTTTCGCTTTCAAACTTGTTGTAATATTTTGCCTATTTTTGGCTCACTTTGCGTCGCATTCTTCTCATTTATATGCAGTTATTCCGCTAACTCGTTTGCGGTTACCACTTCACTAATGTTGTTGTTGTTGTTGTATTGTCTTTTTTTTTCTAGTTGGCAACATCAACATGGACACCCAGTGAAGCGTCGTTATTCTAACGCACTTGTTGCTGCCCCCGCTGCACCGGGCTTCCCTAATTCACCATACTCCGTAAGAACGCATTAACGTATTTAGTACTGAATAGGCATAATTGAAACGCTACCACATATGCAAATAAAAATAAACATAGTTTTTGTTCACGACGTTTGCGCAGTGTTGGCGAATTGGTTTGACTGCGCCAAACGAAGGTACACAAAGCAAATACCGATATGCTGCATGAATTGCGTAGGACACACAAAACATAAATGAACTCACTAATATATGAATGACGATTTAAAAGCTACTTTCACGAATTTCCCTCGATTAAAGTTTTAGAAAACATTAAAAAAAGCACCTCTTATCAAAACGTGATGTTGTTCGACTCAGGCTCAATGAAGATTTGCATTGTTTATGCAAATACACATCTGGCAACGCTGTTGTGTACATCAGCTATTCTTAAATTATTTTGTCGTGACGTTATGACGTATGTAATGAAATTCCAAAAATCGATTTAAATTGGAATAGATTTCCACAACTGAGAGGAATTGCCTGTAGTTACTTTCAGAACGAATAGTGCCCTGTCAAGTTTGTATACTTAAGATAAGAAGCAAAAACAGCGCAAATGGTCGAGGGAGTATTTCGATATTTCCTCTAAATTCAGGATCAGTGGTAGGCGGTTATCAGTTTAAGAACGCCTGGAGTACTGAGCAGTTTGTGTCAACAGCTGACAGCTCTATATTTAATATATTTTAGTTCGTTAAGTGTGGATACTCTAGTATTGTAAATTTTTATATAACCTCCAAATTTTGTAATTCCTGCCGACGGAGAGTTTCTGAAACTAGTTCAATAAAAATTTCATTGACAAGAAAAAAATGGCTGATTTCGAGAACGTGTCGAGTGGCGATAAAGAATTGCAGGAGTTCCTCATGATCGAGAAACAGAAGGCTCAGGTTAATGCACAGGTAACCAGCGGGCGCGCGTTTCTGCAATTTGAAAACCGTAGGAATTGACTTTTTTTCTTAATTTTTTTTTTTAGATACACGAATTTAATGAAATCTGTTGGGAGAAATGCATTGGCAAGCCGGGAAATAAACTCGATCACGCAACCGAAACATGTCTAAGCAATTGCGTGGATCGCTTCATTGACACATCTCTGCTGATAACACAACGCTTCGCCCAAATGCTCCAGAAGCAAGGCAGCAGCAGCGACTTACAATAAACGTCAAGCGAAGTAGTAGGACGACTTTCTGCACGTGTGCTCACCCAATCAACACACCAAACACAAACCGCCAGCCCTTCGTCACGCTATTGTCTGATTGGTTTACTTTGGTTGCTATGGTTGAGCAGGGAGCAAACAAACAACGTCGCCCGTCGTACGTCTGTGTTCTGTACAATTAAATGTACTATTTAGAGTTTAACAACAAATATGATATTCAAATTTCTTTTACAAACATTTCCTACATACTTTTCTTCGGCGAAACACGCGTTTTTTTTATTCCGCGTGCTCGTGGTGCTAGCACATTTAGCGTTACAAATAATGTATAATACAATTGTTGATCACCCACAAACTTCTCTACCATTCTTATTTTTGTATTTGGACCCGACGGTATTACGCAATCGTAGGATAAAATACAACAATAAGAAATAAACAAACAACCAAGACAAACCAAGATTAATGTAAATTGTATTGTTTTAATGGTTTAAAATTGTACAAGTGAAAATGCTGAAATATTAAAATTACTATAAATAGGCAACTTGGCCATTTGATTTTCTAGGAGTGGTCACTTGTCTAATTTGCTGTACAATATCAATTTGATGTGGGTATAAAGAGCCCGTCATTCGGCGATTTGTTGCGTAACTGACGAAATCTGCTTTGGTAAAGGATTGACAATCTTTATCGGGTAACATTTTCGTGTTGTGTACAGAAGGAAGTATATCAGCGAATTTTTTTAGGCTTGCATTTTTGCCTTCTTTAGTTGCCTATAGATGTCGACTAGTTTGCAGCGTTCCTTATCCAACATCGATCTTGTAGCTGCCGGTAGCTCCTTCCGCTTGCCGCGCATCTGTGCTTTGAGCAATGCGCTATTGTTAACGATGCTACTCCCACTCGCCTTCAATTTAGACACTTTGTTGTTGGTTGCGTTGGTGTCGTTATTATTAATCAAAGACTGTAGCAGCAAATTGTTCTTCTTGCCGGGCTGTTTGGGAGATTAAGATTAGTTTAGTAGACTTGGTTATAGATGTCACCACTTACTCTTGGTACTGTTTCGTTCTTTTCGGCTTTACGTGGTAGCGTTGATATCGTTGGCGGCGCATGCACGACCTCACCGAACTTTACCACATCACGTATGTACTCCTGCGGTGTGTTCTTATCGTGCTTTTTCTAAAAGAGAAGTTGTGTTTATTGGATGTTAAAAATTACAAGTCTGTCGTTGACTCAACTTACATTTTCCTCATCATCCTCTTTGATGGCGCGTTTGATTAATTCTTTTGTTGTTTTTGAGTCAAATACCTTTGACGCCTTTGTCGTCAGCGTCGTCGTCCGTGTTGTCGTCAATTTTGACGTATTTTTGCGGTGTCGCCCTTTAATTTTGCTCTCACGCAGCTCCTTCCGTTTTTGCTTAAGTAGTTCGTCGATCTCATCCTTGGGTCGCTTTTTTATAATAATTTCTCCAGTCTTTGGATCACGTATTATATTTACACCATACTTGATCTCGTATTGAGCTTCACGCACAGACTCAATTGTAATGCGATTCACGCGTCGCAAGTAATCACGATCACCTTCGCCAGAAAATTGTTTTATGCTTTGAAATTGATTGCCGCTGATATTTTTCGTTGCTTGTTTCTGCTTCTTTGTCGTCTTCGTCTCTTTTGGTTTATCCTCCCGACCACTGGGCATGGGCTTCAACTTTTTGCCAGACTTAACAATATCCAGTGTACGCTTAAATTGTGCAAATTTGTAAGAGACATGCTGATCGTCATTCTGCGGCGGCGGATTGTTCACCACATTGGATAATCTGTGATGTTTAGGAACGAGGAACGATCACGTCTGTTCACCGGCACTAATTAAATGGCGTACTTACTTCTTTTCTCGCTCTTCTAATTGGCGCAATGGATCACGAACGCCGTGATGTTTGCGCGCTGGTATTTTACGTTTGCGTGCCATGATTTTTCTATATATTTATATCTTATAATCACAAAGCGTGTCAAATTACGACGCACATGGACACAAATCCAAACAAAGGCATAGTGTTGGCTAATTTCCCCATAGTGAGAAAAAAGTGCTAAAAAGCGCAGGTCGCTTCTTTTATTTACCTAAAATATATCGCATGAAAACACTTATAGGTTAAATCGAAAATGAAACAGATTTATGTTTCCTTAAAGGGCTTGCAACATCGGACACTGGCGTTAAATTATGTTTTGGTTATTTGTTTAATAATCATATAAAAAGAAGGTAGAGAGTAAAATTCGGATAAGACACTTACTGCGTTTATATGGCAGCTAAAATCAGTTTAGCTAAAATCGGATTGCCTTAGAACACTTTATTTGTAAGTGTTTATATGTGGGTCTTCATTGCGTTCTTATTTTTCTTCTTCAGAGTTTCCATGCGCATAAAAACTTAGAATAAGCGACCTACGCTTAATGCACCTACTGGGTTAAAGCACACTGGAGAAGTGTTTACATGTGCGTTTTGAGTCGAAGTGATTTTAGCTAAACCGCTTTTAGCTGCCATACAAACGGGGTAATTAACAGGTTCCATCACGGCATAACATCACATATGCTGATGGTAAAATAAATACATTCGCTTTGCTGCTTTAATTTCATTTTTCCATTTTACAAGTTATATGCAAATACAATAAGATATAGGAACATGCAACAATTCAACGGTATGTTATCTTTTACAGTGTCAACGTGAAGTCTGTATAATTCAAATCACTAAAACCAACACTGTCGTGTAACGAGTGAAGGTAATACAAGCAACCAACCAACCACTTGCCGTGACTCGCACCTCCGAACAAATATGAACGAATCGAAAGTCAAACGAATAACAGAATTTAGTGCGCTCCTGTTGTTGCCAATTGTCAACGTTTCGCAAAGAAAATAACCAACGAGAACGAGAAAGAATCTTTTTTTGTCGGATTCTTGCTGTTTTTGGCAAAATGTAAACAAATTTGGTGAGGGCTTTAAATAATACTAATTTAAATGTCAACGTTTCGGAAGCAAACATACATACAAACAAAGAGATATAAATCAACTTCACCTTGATACGAGCTCTTATCGTCATTTCCTTCTACTTCTGTTTCTGCTTGCTTGTGGTGTAGTAATGTGCAGCAACAGAAAAAAGGACGAAACGAAAAAATTAAAACAACAACAATGTAAAAGGAGTGCAAAAAATCAACTCATCGCACTAAAAGGACGTGATACAAAATGAAATGAAACGAAAAGCGCTTATGTTGGCCGCCGTCACAATACCCGCAACCAACCAACCCACTAACGACGACAGGACAAGTGAGCGCATTCCATTTCGTTTCAGATATTCGCTCTCTCGCACACACTCGTTCGTTCGCTAGCTCGCTTGTTCGTACGTATTCAGTTTCGCTCGCTCTTAAGCTCGTGCTCATTTTATAAGGGATGTCTGGCTTGATACTCGAGCGGAAACTGGTGATGAGACATGGGATATGAGTATGCTGCATATGCGGAAAATTAAAGCCAACAAAAATAAAAGAAGAGAAGAAAACGTAAAGTCAGCAAAGTAAAGTAAAAAAAAAATAAATATCGGTGTGTAAAAATGTTACAACTAAATAAAAAATAAGACAGTTTCCGTGTTTAACTAAAATTTTGCCAAAAAGCAAAAGCAGCAAATATCAAAAGACAGAAGAGCGAAGGAGAACAAAATAACAACAACTATAACAGTAATAGCAATGGCAATAATAACAACAAGAACAAAACGCTGTAAAGTGTAAACTACTTTATGTTTTATTTTTGTAGTGATTTTCTTGGGGGAGATTTTGTTGTTGTTTTTTTGTTGTGTTTTCTATTTAGTTCAAGTGTCTCTCAAGTGAAGATCAAGAAAAGGAAAGTGCGGAGTATAAATAAATAGAATAACAACAACAATGACAACAAAATTAAAAACGATTTAGCAAGCAAAGCGTAAAAAATAATGGAAATTCGTATTTTTGGTGCGTTTATCATATATGTATGGGCGAGTGCATGTGTTTATGTTTGTGTAATAAAATTGCAATGAAAATTTAGGTAAACCACAGGAAAAAATTCTAATTAGAATATACATAATACTATATATGTACATATGTATATTGCAAGTTTTATGCACGCCAAACAACTTAGAGCGTTCCTCTTTCCTTCTCTCTCCGTTTTCAACGAGTTCAGCCATTACCAATTGTGCCGCCTTTGCTGCTGCTGTCATTAGTGACGCTAACGTCACCATCACCGTCGTCGTCGTAGTCGTCATTGCCGCCGCCGTACATTGATCTATAAATAAGACCAACACTCACACTTACACAATTGCAGAGAGAAAAGTAAGTATGTGTGCGCGCGCTTGATATTTACATACACTTGAGAAGGACGGTGTCAGCCAAGCGAGCAGACAGACAGACGCTTTGTCATGGCATGGCATGGCGTGGTAAGGCAACGTAACCGACGGTCTTGTATTATTACAATTGCCCGGTCTGTGTACGGGGCCCTGGTCCCGGGTCCGGGTCTGTGTCTGTTTGACTATTTCCCTTGTTCATTCGTTCATTTGCTCGCTCAGTGGGTCGCTCATTCTATTCTATGCTCGTATTTCCTCGTCTCGCACAGCCTCACGACGCCTGGTCTAGTCTGGTAGGACTTGGCATTTGGCTCTGAGTCTGTCTAGCGATGCTCAGATATTATAATTATAGTTGTGGAGTCTCTCTCTCGCTCGTCCTCACTGTGTCGCTCTCTATCTCTGTAATATGGACTCGATTTCTCTATCGCATGCATAACTAATGGCCAAAAGGCATTTAAGTAATTCAAGAAAAAAAAAAAAGAAAAGGGAATTTGTTCAATAGATAACAACATTAAAAACAACAACAACAAACTAATCTACGCATACATATGTGTTCATATACATAATAGCACAGAGAGAGAGAGAGGGTGACAGATAGATAGAGAGAGCAGCATGCTTACGTTACACGTGTCGCGTCACTTGATTTACACTTGAAATACTCCAGTAAAAATAAATATATTTATTAAGGAAGCAAAAAAAAAAGAATGATTTATTGAATTTGTTGATGTAGGAGTAGGAGATGTAGGAGTCGTTGTTGTTGGTGATGACAGTAGTAATTGCTAAAAGTACACGTCCCAAATGAAGCTAAATGCTTACGGCATGTCAAGGTTAGCATTATCAGTAGCATCATCATTATCATCATTACCATGATCATTATTATCATCATCATAATTATGTTGACCGACTTCATCAAACGCATTGTCGCAGTCTGCCCGCGCACATTTGCAATGTCCTTTTTGACCAATCTAAAAAACTATGAATTATTTTGTTTTTGCATTAGCATTTCAGATTAATTGGCATTAATTGCGTCTTAAAGCACAGAAAATACCCTATCATTTTGAACACTTTTCGTTATTTATTAAACAACATTATTACACAAGAACAAACAAACATATTATTTATTTCGTTTGCCTTATGTTATCCTTGTTTGTGTAGTGGGTACTTCATTTTCGAAAAAAATCAATCATACGTCATGTTGCGCTAGACATAATATGCACTGTTATACTCAATTATAGCATACGCAAAATGTCTTGTTAAATCAAGGTCACTTTGAGCTTTGTACTTCGGATCGATAGACTAATAAAATTTCACGTGAGGTGATTGAACTCACAATGAACGTAAGGTACAGCTTTTTATTTGAATCATATTCTCCAATTTTAACTGTATATATGTGTGGTTTGGATCCGCGTTGCAATCGCCAACACTATCGTCATCACCATTGTCATCGTGATGGAAAACGTAGTTGGAAATTTTTATTTTGTTGATTTTTTTGAATTTCTTCTTTATTTTTTATTCTTGGCTATTCAAATATTTTCATTATGTATTCAAAATACCAGTGCTAATGTGTCCAACCGAGTGACCAACTAACCGAGCCGAACCACTCTATTCGATTCAATTCGTACCGTAACGCCTGCACCGGCAGCCCCGCTACTCTCAGCACCTTGCTGCGCGCACCCCTGACATTGTGGCCATCGACGTATTTTGTACAAATATAAATAGTTTAGACGCCAAATACATTATAGTGTCTACATTAATTTTAGTTTCCCTTCATACTTCTTCGCCATAGTTCTCCTCATCGAGTTTGAGGTTTTTTTCTCCTTGTGCTCCTCATTATCGTCGTTTACTGTTCATCACATTGCCCTAAATGCGATTCATTAGCTCCGCTGTGAGCCAGCATGCTAACCAGCTGATGGCTGTCTATTAGAGTACAGTGAATTATAGCATTTTGTGTACTATATTATGTGATGTATGAGCGCGTGTCTATGTATAACCTACTTCAAACTGCCAAATATGAAAGTGTCCTACTTTTGCAGCTTAAAATAATTTTAGAAGTTAGCTTTACATTAGGTCCTGTCATGCAATTCACATCACTACTGCGTGATGCATATGAGACATACTATTATATTGAAAGTGCATTCAGTTTCTTGAGAGTTTACTGTACAGTATTAAGGTTCAGCCAATTGGCAGCCTAACAGTAGACCAAAGTAAGGCAGAGGTGATTAAAATGTATGTGTCAAATCGAATGAAAAACAGCCAGGGCGGTAGAAAGCGTCTGAGCGAGCGAGAGCGAGAGAAAGCGCAAGTAAGCATTAACGCTAATGTATGAGGACAGAGTAACATCCTGACAAACACTGAAACAATTGAACACTGGCAACAGGAGCAGCAAAAGAACTGCAAAAACAGCATCCTTTAGCACTTTGGCTGATGTTGCTGTCTCTGCTGCTGCTGCTATTTTGCTGATGCTGATGCTGTTGCTGCTGTTGTTGCTGTTGCTGCTGTTGTTGCTGCTGCTATTGTTGTTGCTGTTGGCTTCGTTTCATTTCGCTTCGCTTCACTTCACTTCATTCAACACTTCGCAGGGCAACGCGTCATAACACAACGACGAGCGAACGAGAAGAGATTAGCGATAATTTCGCATTCGCATTTCAGCATTTCAGTATTTACCGTTTGCCAGTCTCGATTCGATTGTGTCTCGAGTGAATGCTTCGCTTTAATTATTAAGTGTGATTATTGTCTAACTTTAATCATTTACAAAAAAAAAGAATTTACATTTTTTCTTTTAATTTTTTGTTGTTGTTATTTTACTTGATAATGTGTTGGAGCAAGTCGAGCAGCGCGTGAAAGTGGTTAAGCTACAGAGTGCCAGACAACGCGCACCGGAAAGCCTAAGGGCGCGCGCCACCAGCGAATTTAAAAGTTCTAATTTCATAAACATTCAAAACGCGCATAGATACGAACGATACGATTTTTTTTCACAAATTGCCAAGGAAAATGGTTTACCCAAAAATAAAAAATTAAATAAATAAACGCAAAATTTATGAAAAAAAACTTTGTTGTGAAAGTGTGTGTGAGTGTGGTGTTTTTTTATTTTATTTTTTTGTTTAAAAATGTTGCAATTTGCATAAAAATTGTGTGTAGGTTGCATATAATTGTTTCGAGAAGCAAATTATTTTTTTGGATTGTTAAGAAAAATTGTAAAAACTAAAAAAATTAAAAAAAAAAGTTAAAACAAAATTTTTTTCAGAATAAATAAAGATAAGAAAAATAGTAATAATAAAAATGTATACAAACCGTGCAAAATAAATAAATCATGACAAGACGAGACAAGTCTAAATAAACTTTCCCAACAAAAGTGCTCATAAAACAACTAACAATTCATCATCAATGAATCGTTTTCACTGAATGCTTCCAGTTTTTTGTTTAAACAATTTATTTTTGTTAATAATTATACATTCTTCACGCAGTTAAAAAGGTTATCACTTGTAGCATTAAACGCTTCAGGTCTAATAAAGTCCTCATTTTATAAAAAATAAGCTTTTTGAAATTTTAAATAAAGTTCACTTCGTACTTGCAACATGCCCTGCGAAGCTATTTCGGTTGATTTCCAAGCACGCTTCATGATATCCTTGAATCCAGCTACCTCAGTAGACAATGGTAATTCCAATCAGCAGCCACAATAAGCAATTCAATTAATTAATACCTTTTTCTTAAGCGCTTACTTATGCCGGTATCAACTACTTGAAGTTTAGCTCATATTCGTGCAACTAACTGAAATCTGTAAAACCACAATAGAAGCGAAGAAAAAACCCTAGAGCGGAAGCCCGAAATGGTGTTAGTAGTAGCACCAGACCTATCGAAGCGAGCAATTAGTTGACTGTTCATATGGGATACAAACTGTAGCTGGTCGCATCCCTAGATCCCTAAAAGAGACTAGAGAGATAGTATAACTATTGTAGACTGGTGTTTGTAATATTACTAGTAGGAACCCAGCGCGTTGCTGCCTTCGCGTGCGTCTCGCTCTTCGGATGTTTCAGCAGCTCGGCGCTCTGTCTACTGAAGCGATTTTCTCGTTGATCTTCCAGTGTTTGACTTTCAGTGTTTGGACATTTCGTGATCTTCTCTCTTTTTTTTTTTTGTTGCTTTGTTATTGTATTTTATTTGTATCTGCACAGTTTGAGAAGTGTCTGAAAATGAAGTTGGTTTTATTACTTAGCGCATTCGACGCACTTGTAACCAGCCAAAGTCTATTCTAGAGGTTATATGAATATTTCATCAAAATCGGTCCAGCGTTTTCGGTGTCCATAAAGTACAAACAAACAGACAAACAAATATACTTCCAATTTTATATATATAGATTAAAAATATTATCAGTACAACGTGGGTTGAGGAGTCAATTGTAATCATGATTCCTCTTAATGTATCCAACAATGTTACTTGTCATAAGGAGAACAAAATAATTAAATAAAAAAATAAAAGTGCAACTCCTGTTGTGGCAGTGTTTGTTCTTTATATATAGATTTGTCGTATGTTACCAACACTGAGTAACCAAATGCGTTAAGTTAGCGCTTCATTTTGAAACAAACACAAACTAGTAAAATATGGACAGTTGAAAATGTGTACCGAAAATGTGTCAATATGTTTCATATCAGAGCCTCGTGTGTGCACACTCACAACACAGCTTATAGATTAATAAACTTAGTGACGGACTGGAGAACACAGAACAACTGATTTCAGTATGGTAAACAAAATGAAAGCGTAACTTACTTACAACTTGAATCACAAAAGAGAACAGACTGCCGTTAATTTTAATCAATTCATAAGATTCTATAAAATTGAACAAGAACTCGGGCCTACTTTGTGTACACATCAAAGAACTTTATATACGTAAATCTGAATAGTGCAAAAATCCAGTTCCAAATACAAAACAAAAAAAAAAAAACTCAGAAGAGTTCGCACCGAACCCAAGATACAAATTTTAGCTCGATAGCTCTGATAGATGCGGCGAACATGCGTTGCTAACAAACGCGCATACGATTTTATGTATTTATATATATAAAAATTTGTGTTTGTTTGTTTGTTTGTCTTTCTGAGGGTATAGACTTCGACACCGTTTGACCAAACTCCATTAAAATTTGTACATTTAATTCATCATGGAAAATGTTTGTGTGGGAAATTCCATCCAATTTTTTAAAAAAAATTTTATGGGAGTACGAAATTCTTAATATTGCTTCTTCATGCCGTTGATATGTATTTTAAATTCGAAATCGAAAGTCTGTCAAAAGAGATAATAATATCAATTTAGTGTGTTCCAAATCTCGAGCACCGCCGGGGCGCTTTCTAGTATATGTAGATAGATTAACTCGTACATATGATCACTCATCATTTTGATATTGTACTGATACTGTACTAGTTGGTACCCGCGACTTTGTCTGTCTCTAAATAGTACTTCAAGTAGCCTATTTTTTTTAAAGAAACTTTCATCAATCTCCGTACTATCTTCATACTAATTAAATAAATGAAACAATTGTTCAATGGTTTTGACATGAAACGGTAATAACAACTTGTCAAAATTTATTTAAATATGTCAATGACTGAGAGGTAATTTTTTAAAACTATAGCTTAATTTAACAAATTTTTGTAAACTACGTTTTTCATGGGACGTGTTTTCCACTATCACAAAATCCATGTTACACAGGCTACAAAAAGTGACCTATGTTCTTTCTCAAGGTCCCATCACATATACCAAAATTCATAAAAATTGGTTCAGCTGTTTAGGCATGAAAAGGTAACAGACAGATAGAGTTACTCTTGCATCTATAATATTAGTAAGGATCTAACTGCGTGAAGAGTATCAAAATTGATGGCATGGCCGAAGTCAAAATTTTTTTTCCATCTTTTGTTAGTTTTCATAATAAAATTTTGTAATAACTTTTGTCTTTTTCTCCCATAGCTGATATTTACGATGTTGTCTATTTAAATTAAAGCTCAAATTCTTAAAAGTAGCAACAACAATAACGTGAGAAAGTATAACAGCAACAGTAACAACAATAACAACAACAACAATAACAAAATAATGCACCGAGTCAGTAGAAACACATTGACAAACAGACACACACACGCATATAAATCCTAGTGTCTAAGCAATAATTAGTTTAATTAATTGTTGTCTTAAATTAATTCACTTTATGAATTAATAAAATACTTAAATTATTAGCTATTAAATTAAACGATTAAATCAATGTAACCTAAACTGCCGAAAGGTGATCGCAAATCTCCAAGAAATCACATCGAAGCGAAGTATCTACATAAAACAATAATCGCCAACAGCAGCCACAATAACAAAATTACAACAACAATAATAACATAAAACTATAAATGCAAAAAAAAAAACTAAATGTGTACAAAACTTATTTGGTAAAACAACAAAGGAGGACATTAAAATCAAATTAAGCCAAAATCAGCAAAATCCCACGTTTTCGAGTGGTTGAGCGATTCGTAACGGAAACGGCAACAGCAGTGACTACTGAGTCTTCGTCTGCGTTTGCCTCAGCGTTTAAGTCTCCAACACAGCCACAGTCACAGCCACGACGTCTGTGTATTTGTATATAGTGTATATGTATGTGCGTGTGTGTGTTTTGTCATTGCCACTGATATAAAAAAATAGAGGAAGACGAATTCAGGGAAAGCAAGAAATCAAAGCAAAACGTTTTCATAACACAAACTTTTGCTTCTGCAACAACAACAAGAACAACAACAACAACAACAATAACAATACCAATAACAAGTGTAAACACAAGAGCACAGCACAGTAGAGCACAGCACAGCGTAGTACACACAACAAACAAAATGCCAGTGAAAAAGCAAGGTAAGCAATTTTTCTATACTTTTTACCAAGTTTTTTTCCGCTTTAACATATTTTGTGTCTTCGACCATATCCATCAGCAAACTTTTTTTCCAATTTTTATTTTGATATTTTCTTATATTTTTTATTTAATTTTAATTGAAATTTTTGTTTAACATCCATCGAGCCTTGTAAAATAATTCTGTTGAGGTATTGGTATATCTTTAGCCGAACTCAGATTTAAATTGTTCAGTACCTACACAAATGGAAAAATCTACTCCTTTGATTACCAACGGAACATACCTAGTTGGATCTGAAACTTCGAAGCATGAGTTAGCTCTTTAGGTCAAACTTGAAGCTCAATATACAAAAAAAGCTTTTACTGTATGGATTTACCATATACAGCTTTGGGGCAGTGCAATTTCTTCAGAGTTTTCAGAGTTTTTCTGAGGCTCGAAAAGCGCACCGTGGTAATTTCGGCACTATGTTATCGATCAAGGCTTGAAGACCTTAAACATCAAAGAAGAAATCGTCAAGCACAGCAACAGACATCTCATTATTTTGAAGCCAACCTGCTGGACAACAGCAGGCAAACGCGACGCTGAAAATAATAATATATATAATATAATATAAATAAAATTATTGTATTGTCATCCAATACAAAGGTGTGCACCAAATGTCAGATAAATCGCTCAACAGGAAGTAGGCAAAATTTCAATTACAACATTTGACCCATTAGGCTGAAGTAACTAAAAGCGTTTAATAAAAGCGTTTAAAAATATGAACATGAAAACGGTAAATTTAATATGCGTAGTCAGTCGCCAATATCAATTTAGTATATTGCGAACAAACAGCTTAGTTATTGTTTTAGCGAATTTGCTTTCCCGTCAAGAAAGATATTTTTTACAATAATCTTTCTTTTAACAATTTCCCACTGGTTTTGACTCATGAGAACAATACTAACACACATCTGAAGCTTTGAATAGCTCAGAAAATCAAAGCGCTCTTGCCTGGCAAGTAGTTCTCACTCTTGCAAAGCTTCCTACAAGGACGAATCTTCTCCGTGGCGGTGACGGACAAGAATCGACCATCCGGCGTTTGGCAACTGGTCTCCCGCAAGGAAGCCTCTTGTCCGCGGCCCTCTGCCCTGTATATACGACCGATATGGCAACAATCAGAGACGAGCTGTTGATCATCGCCACGTATGCGGACGATACGGCAATCATCTGCAACTCCGGCCCACCAAATGAAGCGGCGTCTAGCTACTGAGGTAGATTTCACGCCTGGGCCAAGCGCTGAAACATAGCCATTAACGCCGGCAAGTCAGCATACTGCACGTTAACCCTAAGGTAAAGCGTTTGCACAGTTGTTACAACAGTTACAACACAATCATCATCCCGCATATGGATCTCGGTGTCTCGGTGTGATCCTGGACAAGCGTCTTGTATATACAAAGGTAGTTACAGCGCGCTGCTTTTGGAAGCTTGGGAAGTTGGATTGCCTTTTCCGCCCTTCGAACAAGCTGTCCACAGCGATAAGAGGCTAATTTATGTCCAAGTAGTGGCACCTGTTTGGTGTTTCGCTATACAAATATGGGGCACCCCTGGGCATACAACATTCGAAGGTTGCGGCGTGCCAAAACAAGACACTCAAAAGACTCACGGGCGATCCATGGCATGTGCGCAACGCCACACTGCACAGAAGCTCTAAGATGCCAATGGTTCTGGAGGTAATTAGCTCCTTCATCGTTCGATACCAAAGTAAACTGCTGACGCACTCCAACCCACTGACAACCGAACTCACCCGAACCCCAACACGGATTAGACTGATAAGGCTACACCCGCACGATCCCCACCAGCGCAGTCAATGCCTTAACGGCGCTTCTGTTATCGTCACCATAGTCTAGTCTTATTGTATATATACACCTCATTATTTGTCATCCTACACATATGTCATAACAACTTAAGCCATACGGACGCCAAAAAAGTATTTTATGTCCCCAATTACAAACTGCTCTGCGACGCATTGCATTGAAACAAAGGCGACTTACTCGTAATTGATATTAGGGACTTTCCCTATAATTCGTGCACTTCCAATCAATTTCGTACAATTGAATATTAGCACTGCTTTTGTGGATGGAATTCTTAGAAATCTGTACACCGAGTCTCGTGTTCTATAATTAAAAGGACCTATAATTTATATTGTAGTCATTTATAGCATAACGACAACAGTCTCTACTCATTGACGCGCAATGCAAAATTACGTTATTCCAACTTAACTGAGAAATATTGTCTGGGTGAGTTCATTTGCTGTTTTTACGAATTGCTGCATTGGTTACCCAACATGTACGCATTTTTACCTCTATTTGTGATTAATATTTTTTCTTATACTAAAATTCAGATTTACGTCTAAATGGCGAATACCAATGTCAAATGGGATTTATATGCCAAAAATAATAACAACAAAAGCCAAAAAAAAATATATATTAAAAACTGATGCAGACGACTTATCTACCAGACGTGACGACCGAGACCAAAAGAAGAGCACATGATATGACGTACGCAAATGTGCAGATACAATATACGAGTACGAGATAGTATATTCGATGTGAAATTATTGTATCTAAAATTCTGAATATAGAACAGCTAATAAGCGAATGACAAAAGCACATCTGATGCCAAAAGTGGTTTAGTTTTAATAAATTATAAGCAATTTGGTTTTGTCAAAGTATAAACACAGTAAAAACAAAAGAAATAAGAAAAATAAATAAGGAAAAGCTGAAATAAGTTGAAAAAAAAATGGATAGCGGATAAAACGTGTATGGATCACATACAAACCAATCCAAACCGCTCATTGCATACAAATCCGCACAAAATGAAGGGATCGAATAGAAACAAACTAGTGTTCGCCAAACTAGTGTTGCGGTTGAAAGTCAACCACTATAGCGACAATACAAAACAGTTGAGTACCATTTATTTAAATGTAATAATGTCTTTATAGAATTATACATTGGGAACAGTAGGCGTAACTGTTCTTACGCCTACAATACCTAATTCATTTTATTAGGAATTGTATTGTGCACATCTGCAAATGAAAACCTGTCGTATGGTACACTTCGACAAAATCGGTTATATGGTTTAGGCGTAAAATGATGGTAAAGAAAATGCCTTTTTATAAATAGATAAGGGTAGCACGTTTTTGAGGGGTATACGCCTCGGAGTGCAAGCCCAAAGTTGCACGAATTGAACCAAGGCAACGGGTCTCACTGAAGACAGACCCCTCAAATACAATGACAAAGCGTATTTGGTAAACATTTGCTAAGCAAAATACACGTATGTACCTGTATAAGGAAAAGCAGAAAAAAATCTGTATTGATTTATTATTAGTGGTTATCGCGTTTTGTCGTTATCCGAACTATTCAAGACCAAGTCTGATTCGTGGTTTCGCTAATGTGGTCAACAGTTAAGCGCGAAATTTTGTTCTGTACAGATACGTGCATAGCGGCGAGCAGTGAAGAGTTAAGAATATGGATTCCTCGGATAGTGAACTTGAGAAGAGCAGCGATCCGAATGAGTTGACCAGCAGCGAGGACAGAACTTTTCAAGATAACGATGATAATGATGTCTACGATGGTGACGATAATGATGACGATTCGTCGGCGTCAGAGTATAGCAAAGATGATAATGATGATGACAAGGTTGGCGAAGGTGTGGAAAAGACAGCCTTAGATCAAGCTACCAGTAATGTGGCATTTGAAAAGGATGATGTCTGTACACGTATCGAGTGCGAGAAGCACGAAGAAACGGATGAGAAATTGAGTGAATCCCTGCCGGAGGAAGATGAAAATGATGCTGTGGATACCGAGTTAAAGCGGCAGAAGAATTTAGTGAGTGAAGCCCACGCATGTAAGCCGGAAAAGCATGTTAATGAAGCGACTATCGACATCGGTGAAAACAGCTGCGAAAATATCGCTGATTTGAATGACACAAACGACGTTAAGAAACCCGATAATGTAGAAGAGATAGTCGCAGAAGGTACAATTACGATGATGGCAGTAAATTCAGAAACGTTAAATGAACTGCAGCGGATCAAGGAAGCAATAGACGAAGAAAGCGCTCGAGAAGAGAACGGCAAAGCAAAAGTCTTGGTCGAAGAAGCCAAAGAAGTGAGTAAACAAATCGATGCATTTGCAGCTATGCACAGCCAGTGCAAGTGCATTCCGTCGTCGTTGATGTCTGCGGACGAACGTTGTCGCATAATGAATATCAGTGAGAATACTGAAGACGCCAAACAGAGGGCGCATCTCATACATCAGCGTGCAGAAGCAACGAAGCCTGACGAAGTGCAGGTGGAGCGGGAAAGTGAGGCGCAAATGCAGGAATTGGAACATGTTCAGGCGGCAGCGATATTTAATCAAGATTTAATGCATCTGGACAAAGTCACCAAGCAACACAGCCTGGATGAGGCACACGATGATGCTCACGTAACTGGCATCATTAAAGATGTCTACGATGATGGCTTGAAAATTGCTGGTTGCTTAGCAGCGCCAAAATCCTCGCTGGCAGGTACCATTGGTACCTGTGAGAACGATTGCACTGAATTACCAGTTGGGCCGAAGTGCCGTGAACGCACGCCTCTGGACGAGGAACGGTTGCATGATAGCGTACGTGAGTCCATTGAGTGCTTCTATTCGGCACAGGATTTACTCGAGTACGGACACATGCTAAGCGCTGAGCTGCGTACGCCTGATGTTGAGTCCGGCTACTTTGACAAATCCGAAAGTGATATTTCTCGTGATGAGTACGAAGTGCAAGCAGGCTCTGCATCGTTGGGCAAGAACATACGCAGGCTAGCGAAGCCATTTGCCAATAATTCACTCTCTGCATCGGCCACATCAGTAGCCGCTATAATGGGCGCCACTACGAAGACGTCACAAACCGAGCGTTGCAACTCGGAGAGCCTACGCATGGAATTGAACCGTTTTCGCAGCATGATGGAAACCATCGAGCGTGAAATCCTACAGCACCGTCAATCCGTATCATGCAGGCAGTCAAGTGAGCGTGAACATAATCCATTGGAACAAAGCTACGAAGCAGTGCCACTGGTCCCGGCAACCATGACGGACATGGGCCGAGCACGCGACAATGAGCACGTGGCACGAAAGCACCGTTTTCTGAATCAGACATCGAGTGTGGGCTCATTTGCTGATGCTATCGGTGATATGTCGTCATCGTCATTGTTTGATACAAATGATGACCCCACTGCTGTTGGTGGTTCTGATGGTGTTGCAGTTACACTTCTCACGTCGGAACCACTTGGTGCACCACGTTGCTATTGGTCAACATTATTCGGTGAAGCTTCGCAAATCGAATCAGGCGTCGAACTGACACTTGACGAACGCTTTGCCGATATACAAAGTACGCAAACCCAGAGATTTCTAGGTTGTATTAAGCCCCTCGATGATACGAGTAGCTTAGGTAATGCTGCGCTACCTGTACTTTACTGTAATCGACTAGGGTTAAGAATGAACTTTGATTTCTTTGAATGTTTTGTCTCTTTTTCTTTCGCTTACACATTTTCTTTCTATCTTTTGCAGAAGCTCATCGTGCCCTAGAGCTGCTCGAGGACTATCACTCAAGACTTTCGGAGCCACAGGATCGTGCATTACGCAATGCTATTGAACGCGTTATACGCATATTCAAATCTCGCTTATTTCAAGCGCTTCTAGGTTAGTACAAATGAATTCTTTAAAGATGAGACTTGCTAATTAATTCAATCAGTTAAAAATATTTAAGATTTAAAGGAAACAAAGTTCTTAAAATGAAAAAGAAGGCATTGTACGTGTACTTTGTCCTAGATTGCTTCTTTTCTCTTTTCATCACTTTTCATTGGGGATTGAACATTTTGTCTCAAAAAAATGCTCGTTGATGGTTGGTGGTTGATCAGGGCTGATATCATATACCATAAACTTGCTGAAGCGGTTTACTTTCCTTAAAAGTGGTACCATGTACAAGTGTAGGTCTATGAATGACAGTAACGGTGGACTTGCCTGGTTCATTAGCCAACTGCTACTTGATCAAGGAAAAGGTCTTCCTGCTGTGGTACTAATAAAGAAGAAGCTCACACTGTTCGATTGTTTACCTGCTGTGTGTAGAAAGAGGTAAGATCTAAGACAAGGTTAGCCAAAATCTGGATAGATTATCGACCTGTAATTTTATTCTGTCTCTTGAAATTTCACTCACGAATCGCCGCATAAGAAGTTTCACTTCAAAAAATAGTTTTGTAACATACCTTCTGTACATATAATAGATTTGTCAATGTTGTTATTGTTCTTGCAATAGCTTTATTTTATTTTTATATATCCCATATGTTGTGTACATATGTCTTTACTTTTTATTAAGACTATTAGTACATTGTTTAAACGCTATCTTATGGTTGTAGCTAACTTATGTGAGCAGATCACAAAAGTTTTCCATTTTTGCAAAGATGTAAAATGATGAGTAAAAAACAAAATAGTAACAAAAATAAAATAATTTTAAATTAAATTAATACAACTATAGAACAAAATAAAGTAAAAGAAACATAAATGAAATAAAATATAAAATACAAAAATAACATTGAAGAAAAAAAAAGGAAAAGAAACAGAGGTATTGATATATGTGTTGTATATAGGCTGGAATTTATTCTACCAGATCCACTGGTCTTGTCCTCTTTAACCTGCGTCTGCGTTGAAGTTTCTGTATTGGGAGTAGATTGACACCAACATTTGAGTGTTGGGTAAGCGTCCTCTGGTAGATACGACTTATTTTTGTAATCTCCATGCAGATCATCTTTAGTTATAAACCACGCAGCCTTGGTGTCATACGAATGATTTTTGATTATTGTCTTTGAATTATGTATGTATTCGATTTTTTGGCCGTTCCCCAAATTTGTGCTTCGACCGTCCAGATTGGTCTTATAATAGCTTTATATATCGGTAATTTATTTTCTAATGATAATTTTGATTTGAGCAGCCAATATAATTGACTAATCCTCAATTTGATTTGATCTCGTTTTTTAAGTATGTGGTGTTTCCGGTTGAGTTTGTTGTCAATATATAATCCTAGGTAATTGGCTTCATTTTCAATTTAGCTTTATAGTATTGATTTATACTATGTTACCTGCACTGACACCAATCGTATGGGCTAAACCAATATTTGTGAGAAGCAATGAAAGAGCCGAGAGAACAAAGTAGATTCAAAGTGTTCCAAGCCTTGCGTGTATTCGTCTCGTGGAAAACAAAGAGAAAAAAAAGTATAGACTTGAGAGTGCGATCGTCATAATATTAATTTGTAGTTAAGGTAATTGTGACAATATGCAAGCTCGAGAATATTGTGATAGAGATGACGAATATGTGTTTGTGCAGTATGTCGGTGTGTGAGAGTTTCTTTTACCTGTTTTTACGTAACTAATTTTATTAAAGTATATTGTGCACATCTGCAAATGAAAACCTTTCAAATGATATATACTTGGTCAAAGTCGGTTATATAATTTAGGCATTAAGTGTCGCTATTTATATATAGATACATACCTTTACGCTCAAATTTTTACCACTCTCAAACGAACAACTTTATTCATCACTTAACATATTATTAAGTGTCTTCACGAAACGTCATAAATATATAAAAGTTATAAAGTTATAAAGTTACAAGCTACATTTCGTGAACGACCGATTTAGTTTTTTGACGCCGTAGATCAGCTGTTGTACTATACACAAATGTAAACAAACAAATTTAAAATGCCGAAAAATAACGAAAAGAGGAAATTAATTGAAATAACTACAGAAAATGCCATAAATTGTTAAATAAATAAAAATTCGTAACACAAACACTTTCCAACTTAGCTCTGCCATTTCTTTTATCACAATTACCAAATGATTGAGCGTCTTGCTATTCACAATAAATATAAAAATTCACATTAATGTTGTTAACACTCAGAGTTATTCGTTTATCACACACTTTGTATGGAGCTACGGTCAGTTTGTATACTACTTTATAACAATATAATATTTATAACATATACAACACATATACGACGTTTCGTGAAGACCCTTATTATTATTATTATTATTATTTATCTCAAGCGTTAAAACCTTATCCGTCCACGATCTGCTTCTAATTTAACGCAAACTTTACTCAAACTTGTTCTCTCTTGTATAGAAAATGCCTAAGATTTTGTCCGTCTCTCACTTTTTATTCTGGATTCCATTTTATGAACTCTCAACAAACTTTACAGATATTGAGCTTCTACCGCGGCCTCTCTTATATCCACGATTGCTTTTTCATATTCGCAAACGTAAAAGGTTTTATGTTTCTGCCGTTCATTATTCGCTTCCCATAAAAAAACTTTTCAGCTGCCACCCTCTGTTATCCCTGACCTTTTTATTTATGTCCTTTATCCATTAGTGGCTTTTTTTTGAAAAGCTTTAATCATAGGCTCTTCTATTTTATCCGTGATCTGCCTTTCACTTTAGTAAGAGTATGTAGCATTTCGCTCACTCTTTTACGATCTCATTTTCATCTATTGTCAATTTGAAAGTGTAGTTTATCGTTCAAGTGTAACATTTACTCTGTTCATTTACACTTTGCTCATACTAACAGTGAGGCACACTTCGCCGGCTTAACGCTATTTTAATGGCACTCAATGTCAATCAATACTCGTCACCATCACCATATCATCATCATCTTCATCCTATCGAGGTCGAGCATCTTCATCAACTCATCTCATCTTTTGTCTTTGTCGCTGTTGTTGCCGTTGTCGTTGTCACTGTCGTTTCACAACGCCATTGTTGTCAACATCTTTAAAAGCATTGCTCTTCTTTATTACTTATTGATTTAATACTTGATACTTGAAAAAAAAAATAAAATAAAATAAGAAAAAAATAATAAAGGAAGAAAGAAAGAACTGTTTACACTTACCTAAAAATGAGTTTTGGTCAAAAAACAACTGACACAGGCACGGATACTGGCACTCGAACAAGTACATCTATGAGGTCATACATACATAGATACCTAATACACAATAACTGACCCAAAATTCAATAGCAGGTCGGTTGACTTATTGCTTTGTTGGCGCTATGCTTTTGGTTCTGTTGGCTGTTCGGGTTTGTTAGTCCTTAAATTCAATCTCACCCACCCACACGTTACTCACATTGATCTCAAGTCGTGTGATTAGCAAAAGTTTTGCGTACATGAAATGTCACTTGCAGTTATATAATCTGTGCTGGTCTAACTTTTTTTTTTACAAAAAAATGTACGGTAAAACTTTAAATTACCGACAAAAGAAAATAAATCAACAAAAAAATTAAAACCAGCAACAAGAAAAACCATTTCCATCTAACTATAAACTGTGTACTCTCTGGCTTTGCGTTGGCGTAAGTTCGCTTAAATTCTGTCAGTTCTTTTGGTTAGGCCGGACTCGTGTCAAAGTTTGAACAATTCCTCACTCCTCTCTACACCGATTAGAGAGAATGTTGATGACAGCGTTGTCTCTGTGACATAACTTAAACAGAACTGCCAGCAATGAGATGCATTAAATATGAGCTATCAACAATTGCACATTTCTTGCATTCCTGCTCACCCATTCGCTCATTCATTCTCTATTACTTACTGTAGTTTTTACTGTTTATGAAATCATATTCGCGTGGTCAGCATTCAGTGGTGGTGTCTGCGATAGCAGCAGCAGCATTCAGTCGCACTCCGTTATACACGACAAAATGAAACGGCACTCAACTCATAGCAATCTTATTGATTTTTGTTGTTTTTATTGTTGTGGTTATAATTTTATATATTTTTTTTAACTTCCTTTCTGCTGACGTTGTCATCATTCCTGCCGCCGGCTACTACTGCCTTTGGTTTCATACATACATACGTACATACTTCGACTTAATTCTTTCTCACTCACTCATTCAGTCAGTCGTCACTGGGTCTGTTGTTATTTTACAGTTATGTAGTTCTATTCTCAATTATAGCGCAACGCATTCGCTTTGTTAGCTTTAATGCGAACTAATGTTTTCCATCCTACTCTTTCTCTTTCCCATGAACTATTTTTGGGAACTTTGCACTATTTCAGACAATCTGCAAAATCAGTGTTGTTAAATCTTCATTATTTCTAAAGTATTTTTATATTTTAAAATAATTTTTAATGAACAAGTTGCGCCTTAAAATAACAGTTATGGATATTCTTTGATAATTCGGTAGCGCAGATATCATAAGTGAATCTTGGCTTGTCTGCCTTCCAGTTCATATCAGACGCAGGCTCCTTCCTTGAAGATGACCATGTGCAGGCACAACAAGCTGTCGAAGAATTCAATTTTAGACTTTCCAGATTTCTTGAAATTGATTCAAGTTTGATTTATCTCGGAAGTTGCTTTTGTTCGCTTGCTCTTTTTGCTGACAACCTAAAGCCCCATTTCAGCATTAGTTCGGGATCTGCTGAGTGAAGTTTTCTTTTAATTAATGATAATTGTGTTAATAGTGGCGAAATAACGTATACTGTCGTACTTAGCCCGTTGTGAAGTGACTTACACGTATGTGTACATTAGACAAGGCTTTGTTATAACTAATGTTCATCCAGCAGCTGAAATTCAACCACAATCGTAATAATGTTGAATTGTAGTATGTCATTCTACACATAGTAACCACACGCGTTAAAAGAATTTAACGAAATACAAGCGTGTGTCGGACTTTATTGTAGTTGTGTGTGTGACAATTTTTAACTGTTCTTACGCACACAATACCTAACTAATTTTATTAGAAAGTATATGGTGCATAGCTGCAAATGAAAACCTGCCCAATGGTATATTTTTTGTTAAAATTTAGGCGTAAAGTGTCGCGAAAGAGAATGCCTTGGCCTATTTATATATAGATTAACTTCTCTGCTAACCGACGATAACTAAACTCAATATGTCAACTATTTTTATTTCTCTACGGAACAATTTTACAGATTCGATTTGTTTCTACTCAAATAATGAATGATTAAAGTTCTGTATAACACGCCTAGAAAACCATTGACAAATTAGAACGACATACACAAACAATAGAAAAATGAGCCAGAGTGCATAGAAGTGAAAAAGATAATGAGTTGGAAAACCCATTTAGGCAATTTACGAGTAAAACCGCAGCGCTCGAAGCACACTTCAAGTGTCACAATTATTGAGAATGGGAGGAAGACACTCACTTTTCACATATTCGTTTTTTCCATTTTACTTATTCCTTACTATTATAATTCTATTATTATTATTATTATTATTATTATTTTATGTTTTTTTGTCATTATTGAAGCAGAAATAATGCCTGAAGTGAGCACTTGAGTGCATTGAATGGCGTTAAGGGATAGGCTAAATGACAGATAGACAGACAGACGGACGGACGGACGGATAATTCCAGATAGAGATACGAGTCGAGTATACATGCCAGCAGAGCATATCGATTATTATTGTATTGCCAATATGTACGTACATATTACAACACTGAGGAAACTAAGCGATATGCACATGCTGTGTTGTGCTCCACTTATGCAGTTAACTACACTTCACTGTGCGCTGTGCCACATGTCATATGTACATATGTATAATAGAAAATATATACGCTATGGTATATGCTACATACCTCTGCTCCAGTGGTGGCGCTCATACACCAGCCTCTGGTTGAAAATGTTTTCTGTTCTGCAATTGAAGTACGTCATTCATTTAACTAAAAATGCGCCGGTTGCAACTTTTTGACAGCTTCATTTCCTTCGATTCGAGCAGATCCCCGCTTCCCGTTTGTGCTGGCCGTTGTGCCTATTGTGTGGTGTTCCATTTGCCTTGACAGTACTTTTTTTTAAATTTTTGTTATTTATATTTTTTGTTGTTATTGCCACATTCCCGCGTTGCAACAATAAAAAAATTTAATTATTACACTTCTACCCGCACTCGTTGCATTTTATTTAAACAAGAATTCACGACTCTGTTCACGGCCTGCCCAACGCACCCACGCCACTTCCACTTCAGCTGTCGAGTGCCACTTAATGTTGCATTGAATGGAGTTGAGTTGAGTTGAGTTGTGGATGTGCGTGGATTTGATTAAGGATTGCTTCGTCCACCTTCGCCACCGGCTTCAGCTCAATTTCAGGCAGAGACTCCGGCTACTTAAAGTGCTATTGGTTTATTTATTTATTCATTATTCATTCAATACTCAACATGCTGTTGCTGTCACAGTTATTATTATTGATTTTCGCTTGTTTGTTTCAATTTTAATTCCCTTGCAAAATATCGAGCCAATTCAGTGCGTCAATGGTTCGATTGGATGGATGGTAAATTGCAGTAAATTTCGTAGAGTTGGTAATTTCATTTAATTTAAGGGTGGACACGGCAAACTCCCTTTACATCTTTTCATTCGGTTTAGACGTTTTCAGTCGTCACCAATGTGAAGACGAAGGGCATAATTCTAATGCATACATCAATTATTCGTATACTCATAGCAAAGTCGGCTTTAGAAACGGTTGAGATAATGAATAATAATGGGTTATACAATCATAAACAGAATAACAGTTATAATAATTAATAATAATTCTTTAAATTAATTAAATAAAATTTTAAAATTATATTTAAATCTTATTCATTTTACTTAAATTTTAAAGTCTCAAAATATTTTTTTTTGTCACTCAAATTTAAAAATAATTTTTGAATTTAATTGTAAAAAGTCAAAAATAATATTTGTTATTAATTTAATTTTGTATTATATTTTGATTTTTATCTCTTTAATCACGAAAATTAAAATCAACATATTTAAACCAATTTTTTACATCAGTTAATTCACTGATTGTCCACAACATTATAATGCTACAGCTCGTACAATTTGATTGACAAAAATAAGCTTTATTATAACATTACAATTGTTTTTTTTTTTTTCACAAAATTACAAACTAAAAATGTTTTTTTTTTCAAATATAACTTACTAGCGTAGCCCACCACGTTGTTTTGCCCTTTCCGATATTAGGAAAGAAAATCAAAATTCAATAAATGTACAATAACCAAGTATTGCAATGGTGTGGTAGCAAGAAATTTATTTATAGAATCAGTTTCAGTATCACCAAACCTGTTCCGTTGCATTGAAGAAAAAAATCGAATTTGACATACATACTTTCCAAAGGCAATATTGTTTTCATAAAAATAGAGCAATTTATTTATCTTTTTTCCGACATTCACGGACGACGCACCAAACTTCACAGCATTACTCGACAGACTATTCTAGAGTTTCCCTGAAAATTTCTGTCTGTTGACATACTTCCAATTTTATATACAGATAGAAAGATAACAGTTACGGCCCCTGCTTTATTATAATTTTTTTCTAAACAGACTCAATTAAATCCAAAAAGTGATCCATAAAAAAATTTTTTTTTTAAATAAACACTTGAGCTAAGATGTGTATGGCTAAAAGGTGAGTAAAATTAAAATTTCCGATCAGATCATGAAATATTTTAAATTATATATATTGCAGCAATTATCAATATTGGGCTGGACGATCAAGGAAAAGTGAAAGAATTGGACAAAAAAATTCTTTTTCACAAATGTACAGAAAAAAAAAATTACTAAAAAATAAAAAAAAATAAAAATTAAAAAAAAATAAAAATTAAAAAAAATAAAAACAACCGCGAATACTTTTTATCTCGCTCAATATTACATCATCTACAATAGGTTGTAAGATGTTCATTATCTTAGTTTGATTTTGTAACTAAAACCCAAATTTTGGAATACTATAAGGTAAGTTGAGATGAATTGGTTAATTACTTTTTGATTTTTATCAATGATTTAATTTTTTTTTTTCAGACTTTCAGTGCTACTTGACTTGTTTGAAAACTTCCGAATTAATTGGTCTTTGTGACAATACCTTGAGGATGCATCGTTACCTGGACTGAAAAAAATAATAATTAGAATGATCAACAGATTTCGGCCCTTATTATGGACCAAAGGCAGACAAACGAACATCTAAGCTAATTAATCCCTTAACTCGAAAATTGTTAGTGCTTAGAATTGTTTTAGATAAGCAGTTTGAGAAACTTTGGATCATTTGTAGGAGTACATAACTCCCAGGTAGTGCTTGATACAACAAGTTTAAGGGTGAAACAACTAGTTGCCATAGCTGGCAGCCTCACCTCTAGCCTGGCTCCGATGTTCTGCTCCAACCTCTTGTTATCTATCCATAGGGCTGGCCATACACTATGAAGATGCTCGTGTGATTCGCTCGAGCAAATCAACAAAATTTGAAATTTTGCACGAACATCAGTTCGTCAACAGCGCCATTCACGAAAAAACTTACCTTCAAACACGAGCCAATCACACGAGCATGTCCGACGTGTATGGCCAGCTTAACTAACACTACTACAGCGCGGAAGCGTTGTGGTTAAAAAGCTAAATAGAGATGTTGCTTTCTAAACTCAGTCAGTAATACATCAAAATGTCCATAGAAATTAGTTGGATGCAAATAGTATAAGAACTAATATTAGCCACTTTGGAAAAAAGTTGTAAACAATTCGTTAGTAAACCATTGTGTAAGCTTAGTTATTTATTTATATTTATAGGGTTTTCCAATGGAGATGGTACATTTTAAAATGGTTATAATGGCAACACTGCGTATTATTTTTAAACATTTCTTATGTCATTTTTGTTTCGTAGGTTATGCCATTTAAGCACGGAAAGATACACGTTTCGACAACGTTTAGAAATTGTTAAATTGTTTTATCAAAATCAGTGATCATTTGTGAATGCTGAGAGGAATTTAACATTTTTGGTTAAATGGTTATTTACATAAACAAAATTCGAGAATTTGGAGTGATGAAAATCCACACGCAACTGTTCAGACACTATTATATCCAGATAAAGTCACTGTGTGGTGTGCAATTCATGTTGGTGGAGTGATTGGTCCATATTTCTTTGAAGAAAATGGTCGAAGAATAACAGTCAATGCAGAACGATACAGAACAATGTTAAATTAATTTTTTGCTGTTGAGAATAATCTGGAGGATATGCGGTTTCAACAAGACGGTGCCACCTGCCAAACAGCCACCGTAACAATCGATTTATTGAAAACAAAATTCGGTCATGAAATTATCTCAAGAAATGGTCCAGTTAATTATCCTCAGAGGTAGTGTGATTTAACACGTTGTGATTTCTTTCTTTGAGGATATGTTAAGTCGGAAGTTTATGTAGATAAACCAACAACAATTGATCAATTAAAAATCAACATTGAACGAGCTATTGATGAAATACAATAACACGTTTTTCTGTGAAAAAGTGAGGGAACTTTATCATGTCATGTGAATGAATCAAGTCATGTGAATTATGTTATTTTCCATACATAATGGCATAATGTAACCTTTTAAATAAAAAGGGGCGATGAGGGCAAGGTACATATATATAATTAAAGTATTACATATGTAATATATGTAATTAAACTGATTGATAAATCCACATGCATCGTTGAAGTTGTAGTTGATAATGTGGTTGGAGAATTGACCAAATAAAGTTGAAAGCTTAAAACTGTAAAATTAAAATATTCAACATGTTATCTTCTAATTTATAAAACGTTTATATAATAATAATTAACTGTTAATTTGCTCTTCTAACTCATTTGCAGATATACAAGAATTCTATGAATTGACTTTATTGGATGACTCCAAGACTATACAACAAAAAACCGCCGAGACATTGCAGATTGCAACTAAATGGGAGAAGGACGGCCAGGCCGCAAAGATGACCGATGTGAGTATACATATACATATATATACTAGAACAGGTCGTACAATACTTGTATATAGTGTAACAAGTGAAACGTTATTTTGCCTGGGCGTTGCGAGGCATGCTATTACGTTACAATTCAACGATTTGCAAATGATCGAGTGACTTAGGTTCGGATGGGTTGAGTTGAGTTGGGTTGAGTTCGCTTCTGGTGTTTTTATTTTTATTTTTGGTTTTGTTTTCGGTTTGGGTTGGGTTGGGTTTATTTCGAAGCCAAATAATAAAATCGCGTGCAAAAAACTTTCACTGACTTATGCTCGTTGGTAACGTTCTTGTTCTCAACGTTGTTGTTGTAATTGTAGATAGGGTTCTTAACTTCCTTTGCGACTCAATATTCTTTTTATTATGTTTGCTGCAACTTTTTACATTTTACCGTTGCTTTAGGATTCGCTTCTTTCTCTTCCTTTTCTTGTTGCCTTCGAACAACTAAACAAGTCACACCGTGTCGGAATTTTCGAACAACACGTTCAAACTAAACATTCAATAAAACAAACAGTCAAAAGTCAAGTCAGCCATTCATTCATTCAGTCAGTTATTTAATTCCATATTATCGACCTTTTTATTCGTGCTTGGTCCTCTTGGCTTTGAAGATTTTTAAAAAATTTTTATTTTCATGCTAATTTGTTAAGCCTACACTAATTAGTCGTTTGTCGTAAAATTTCTTTAATTAAATTTCAAACCATTATTCGTTTATTTGTATTGCTTTGCCAACCTAAAAGTACGCTCTGCACACAGTTTAGCAAGCATGTACACTTAAAGCTGGCTTATGTTTATGTGCATTTGCATTGCACACAAAACTGCATTGTAGTTGTATTGTGTTTTACATAACATAATTCGTGTTCTACTGTTAACAGTTTGTCAGAGAGTTTACCATTTAAGGCAATGTTAACGGCATTGCGCCGCATTTCAAACTGAATGGGTTTCTTTGACTGGCATGCCAGTATGCCATTAAAATTTTTAGAACTTCATTTACAAAAATTCGTTTATGTAAGCTTTTATGTATCTTTTCGCAGAATAATTAAATTGACTTTAATGCCTCCAATGCCATTTCAAATTAACTTCTTTGTTTTGTCTTCAATATTCGAGCACGTTGCGCTACCTAATAAAAATTTTGCGTAATTTTTTAAGGAATTTTTTTAAAGTCTTCATAGTTTTATGACTTTTACCATAAACTTTTTATTGCGGATATCATAAAGTTCAGTGAATTGCGTATCAAAATGCAGTTGAATTTACGATTAAAATTTTATCGATTGCTTATTTTCGTGTTTTGTCCACCCAACGAGGTTAGTGTTAAACAGTTTAATGAAAAAGTGTACGCTTCATTCTAAAAGAGGTTCTGGAGATTGTACGCCCTACGGTGGTATACGCAAAATTTGTTTTAGAAACAAAATTCATTCAACTGTCCGCTTGGAAAGGCTGTCTCTGCTATTAAGGATTTAACTAAATTGATGTTTGTGCGACTTTATTTTTATTGAATATTCGTAAGAAGTTTTCACTTAAGCTATAGTGTCTATTGGTGATTTCATTATGTTTAGCTTGACGCATCAATTCTTCGGACTAACCGAAGTTGTGGCTAGTTAGCTTCTTGAACCATTATAACTGAGATCCATCATTTTAATATTATATATTTATATATATATATATATATATATATATATATATTGTAACTACATATGTACATATACAAGTATAAACATCCAAATTCTACACAACTATCTATCACTTTTTTCTATACTCTTTCTTGCTCACTATTCTATTCCGTGTTCTGAGTTCGGTCCTTTTGGGACTTTCTCTCTTTCTCTCTTTTCTTTCTCTATTCTTGCAGTTCATAAATGCTTCCAATCTAAATCGAAATGGTGCATTTCAGTTCAACGACACGACAAAATCGCTGACGACGAAAAAATATGTGCCGGAAGCAAGTGATGATGTTTCATTGAGTAGATCATTTAAAAGTGAATTGGAAGAAATTTTGGTAAGAACATAAAAACAATCATTCAGAAAAATTAAGTAAAACCTATAAAAAAATATTAAAAAAAAAATAGCAGAAAAAAAACACTGGACGGTTTAAGATTTACATTCGCTTAAATGCGCCATTCAAAAGCCACTGATCACATATATTTGGTTTATTTTTAACAAAACCAAAACAAATGCTGTCTTGAGATCTTTAGACCATTTTCTAGGATATTGTCTTCTACTACTCTACTTCGACTAACTCTACGCAATTTAATATTGGTCTTATCCAAGCCCGTGAATCGATTACAGCCCTCATCTTGGCCGTAATGTGACACAAATCGGTGTTCACAAGTATAGAAAAGCTTAACAGTTGCTCACGTCTACATAATAATACCCTCTAGCCTATAATTATAGATGTCCGGGCACAAAAAAAATAAATAAATAAAAAAAAATACATGATAAAACGGCCGTAATAGTCAGAAGTGACAATTTTGATTAATTCTACGTTTATATTCCTAAATGGCACTCCTTCAACTAAACATTTGTTGTTGTTGTTGTTGTTGCTTACTTCCATAAGCTTAACATTTTCTATAGTGCAAGACTACACATTATTGAATTCGCATGTACTAACGACCTTTCAGCTCATTAACCTATGCCTATGCCTATGTTGGTACACTCCAGTTGGTGCTATAAATTCTGAACACTTTCACTTTGTCTAAACCCTGATTCAAATTTGGATCAAAGTTTAATCTGTGATGTTATGTTATGATGTTGACACGCACCAAATACAATGTCAATAAGTCTGTTGTGTGGATATTCCGGTCCATTTACAGTCGAGCTTCCCTATAACATACTGCTATACAATGAAGCTCTCCCTATTACAAATTGATTTCAAGTATACAGTTTTCTGTATAACAAATTTTCCATATAATGAAGTAGTTTTTTGGGTCCCGTGGTGATACGCTATAGGTCAGTTTGACTGTATTTCGTCCCTTTCATTCTTAGTCCAATACACGTATCTAACCAGCTCACATCTTATTTAGATTTACGCTAATTTTCTTACCGATTTATCCAGACCACGCGAAATTGAAGTAAACTCAGCTCAACTCAATTCAATTCAACGCAACTCAATTGAGTCTGAGTGTTTGCCTACTTTCTTACAGTTGGCGCCCATCGGCTTATTATGCTTAGCCCTTCCCACCAATAGCGGTGATGGAAACTTTACTTTTCACTCTTTTAATTTCGCCTTTCTATTACTGGGGTTGCGCGTGCCTTCCATATCCGCCTAATAATCGCACAAGGCTTACACGCGTTAAGCACTTTACTAATGTTCAAACTTTGCTGACGTCGTCGTGCTGAGAGCACCAACGCCAACGCCAAAGCCAATGATAAACCAGTCATTGTGGGCGATAGCTGGTTGGTGTCTACTTGTGTTCCATCGACCTGCGTTGTGTTTTGTCCTTCGTTCCTGTTCATGTTTTGTCGGCGTGCTAAGATTTCATTGAACCCAAAAAACTATTGCATACATTCACTCTTCCTTACATACGCGTATTATGCGCTAACTTTGTTTCTTATGTTGATACTACAATATATCGTGCAACTACTACTGTATATCGTGCAAGTCATGACTCTACTAACACGCATACACAGTGCGTGTGTTTGTTTCTTTCTAATCGTAAGTTTTTGATAGGCTGAGATTTGGGCTGTGTAGCGCCGGCGTGTGGCGCTTCTAAGCTCACATCACGTACATATATTGAAAAAGTGTTTGCAATGTAATTATGTGTGCTTGTGTGTATGCATGCTTAATACGTAACGTAAACACTTGTATACGTAATAGGCAGACATTTTTTTGTAGATTTTGCATAAAATGTTATGCCTAAAAGCACACTACATTAAAAGACGAGTAGTCCATAGTTAGCATGAAGGTGCGTTCGAAAAAATTTAAATTACTGTGGAATCGAATGGCAAAAAGCGTCTGTTTCCCTGTGCTGCCTGTAATTTTCAATCAATTTAGTTTGTTTCTTTTTTTAAATAGAGATAATTACGGTATGAAGGTAATAAGCAGAAAAAAAAACAAAATAAAAAAAAACTCAAAAATATTTGAAATAAAGCGATAGAGAAATAAAATAAAATTACGCTTACGCTTATATATGAGCAAGAGAGAATGTACGCATACACACTTTAATGTTTATGCTCAGCGAACTCGGAAAATACAAGCTCGCGAGCAAAAACGTACTTTACACAGGAAAGGGCAAACCAACGTTTGCGTAGCCGGTAGCGCCTTATAAAGAAAAATTTGTTGTATGCTTATCTTTGCAACGAACTGCCCTAATTCTGCGCCTTCCCACCATTCTGCGCCTACAACTGTAGTCAGACATAATCATTCCCATCTACTCTCTCTCGCATGGAAAGCAATATTTTCTGGTGGTGGTGTACGGGTCCATTTACATTGTATGGTATATAATTATTCGGCTTAGCTGTTGCCTGAAATCGTTACATTTTTGGGTGCATCCAACGGCACATACCAAACAACACATGTATATAGACAGAAGCTTAGCCGCATTATCAATCAATCAACTTTTTTGCAGTTTTGTTGGGGTTTTGCTATAAAGCAGTGGGAGTGCTCAGATAGAGTAATCCAGGCCGGTGAAAGTGTAAAAGAGAAAGGCCGTAACGTATCCGTGCTTGACTGGTCTCGTCTGGCGCATTCGAGCGAGTTATCGGATAAAGTGTGACGTTCGTGTACGTGCTGATGGGGTCACATTTGACAATGTCGTCTGACGTAAAACGGGTCAAAGGGATGGTTTTCAACGTACGATTGTATTGTATACATTGCCTTGCTGACGACAATTTTAAATACTTTACACGATAAGACAAGGGGGTAAGGGGATTACAGTTGTATCGAAAAAAGATTTATAGATACAAGAAAACGGCGGTCGAGTCGAGTGGCAAGCGAAAAAATGTGAAAAAGTACAAAATGTCGAAAGCGACTAAGCACAGCTGGAAGTGACGTAAGAAGAATAAAGAACGAAAAAAATAACAAAAAGGGGGAAAAAAATAAGAACAACAAGAACAGGAAAAAAGCAAATAAGAAATAAATAAGCAGAATTTAAATTGAATTGTTCGCAAGAGGCGGCAACCTAAAACCTAAAAATTTAAAGCTGGCGTTAAGAGCAGGTGTGAAAAAAGCAATAAATCTACATGGCTGTTGTATGTAGATAGTTGCCAAAAAATAAATTGAAATAAAAACAAATCCATAACAAGCATAACAATAGCATAGAAATCGACACACTGCCAGACAGACTAATATTTTCTTCTTGCCCTTGATGCTTCGGCCGGCGCACATTTCGTATACGGCACGTGTACGTGCTAGGAATGCGACATCGCGTATACGCATAAAAATAATAAAAATACAAAATTCCTTTATTTGTTATTTTCAATCCAAGCGTTTCTAAAAAAAAATTATTTAAAAAAAATATATAAAAAAATATAAAATAAAAAAAAGTAACTTGTTAACAGCTTTCAAATTGAAAAGTGTGCACGGCTCTGGTTAGAGAGGTGTAGGCTTAGTGGTTACAGTTGGCTTGCTTGCTAAAGAAGGACTTGTGTTTTATTTTCGAATGAATTAAGCTCTGCTTATTTGTAGTTTGAGTTTTTTGATTTTTTTTCGACTTGTTTTTCGACCTTTTTTTTTACTTTCTAATTCCATTCAATTCAATTCCTTGAATATGGCGACTGCTGCTGCTTCAAATTTATGCTTGAAGTATTTTAAAGCTTATTACACTTGTTATTAGAAAGACTCGCCACCCACACACATGCACACGCACACTCACACGCACACTAAAACAGGTCGCCTACACAGTTTGAATCGCCACTAACGACTACGTTAACGTAACATTTGACTTGACTTACGGTTTGCTTTGACGTCAAAGTTCTAAAGCTCACAGTCAAATTTGTTGAAGTGCGTAATTGAAGTATTTAAAAGGTATGTGGTGTAGGGGGAATTTATTTTGGGTCTATTACATGGTTTCGTCTGCCCTAAAAATCAACGGCAGACGTACTTATTTTGATAAGGACAACAAATGACAATGACAACAATGAAGACGATGTTTACGTATACGTTAACAATGACGTTGTCGGTGTCATTAGAGTCGACTGATTCAGAAGATAGTGGGCGTTGAAGTAAATAATAAATAAATAAATTTGATGGCCTTTAGACACACACACAAAGACACAGATGTTCAGTCAGTCACACCGTGGAAACCCCCACAGCACTCGAAGTGCGTGTAAGGATAACATAAACATAAACAGAGTCGCATATTAATAATGAGAACAGTAGCAGAAGTAGTAGCAACAACAACAAAGACAACAACAACAAAAACAAGCAGTAAAGCTCTATTAAACCTTCTACTATTGCTGCCTGCCCCGTCCTTTGTCTCCATCAAAGTTAACATAAAGTTCTCGGCATGCTCAGCAACACTTGGGGCATGCGTAGTAAACGTAGCGTATGATTACGTTTACGTAACGTTGTACATACGCCACTTGGTAAGGGGGTCACCACATCTATGTGTACGTGTGAATGTGTTTTCCTAAATCAAGTATCGTAGAAGGTGCTTCTTATAAAACTGAATTCGGGCTTTCTATATAGAAGAAAATATTTATGAAGAAGCAGGTACCATGGCAAGAAATTCTTTGAAGTCCTTAACAAATATTTTTTTTTTAAATTCATGTTAATTATTAACGCCAGTATTCTGTCACTATAGCCTCACCTATTAGAGATGAGCGATATTGCGATTTTTCCATATCCGTAATGACTGTGATTTGCGATCGCAGTTTCTGATCACTTAAAACATTAGAAACACCAAAGTTCTTAAAAACCTTGAAATCAATGAAAACGCTAAAATCACTTAAAAGGACTAAGATCGCTTCAAAGCACTAAGTTCCCTAAAAGAACTATAATCACTGAATACACCAAAATCGCCGAAATAACTGAAAACAGTGAATGCATCGAAAACACTAAATTCGCTCAAAATACTAATCTCAGTGCAGCAGTACATTGATACTTCGAATTTTGACCATTAGATTTTACTGACCAGGCTTCATGCAAGCTCCTAATATACTTGTCGACAGCGTTTAGAGACTTTTACAATCCCTGACGAAGTCCTGTTCCTGTGCATAGCGAAAAAGTGCACAACGACTATGGGGAACAACAATTAAAATTTTTAATAGAATCGTTTGTATTTTCTTGGAAAATAATGTTGCCACTTTGGAATACCAGTTTTAAGTCATAAACAAAATTTGCAAACTCAAAACATAACTCAAATAAACAGCCGCATGTGTACAAATTAATTTGTAGACTGTGCTCACATTTTGTAGATACTTTAAAGACATGTTGATCAACACTACCATGAAAGACCTGTGCTATTACTAAATTCGTCTTACTTTACAGTTGAGTATGAGACTTTCTGTGCGCTAAGAATTATTTTGCATTTGTTAATATAACATATTTTGTCATATAGCAAGACAAATTGAAATATTGTTAGCCCCCAAATGCCAACATGTCGTATGTGTGATTATATATTGAGCTCTTGCCGGAACGATTTATTTAATTGTAGTTTCCTATGATTTCGTAATTATTTCAATACGTTTCACAAATTAATTTTCGATTTAAATTTTGAGGTCTCCCTCGCTACGATTTACAGATCAATTATTGTTCATGTTTCATGCATTTTCTTTTTGCTCCTGGTGTCAATGAATGAATGAGTGACCGAGCGAGGGAGTGAGCTAAGCAGGGAAACGTATGAAACAAGAGAAACATAGAATTGAACATGTGGGCCAAGCACATTAGCAAGTGTACTAACTAGTATGTGTGCAAGTAAGTGAGCGAACGAATGAACGAACGAACAAACGAACGAGTGCTAGAATAAGCGTGTGCCTAAATTGACGACATAAACGACGACGACGACAACGACGACGATGCTGACGCCAATCAGCTGTCGACGTCGCCACCTGCTGCGTTAACTTCGCCAATGGCTACGGCAAACGGCAACGCTTCTTAGCAGACATTGCAATCGCCAACGTTGTTGCTGTTGCTGATTTAGCTAGTAACAAAGCCACTGCCGACGTGTCGAGTCGCATAATTTTTCAGCATTAAGAGCGCGACGCGCACAGTTTAACGTAACCGCTTTAAATTTCTTTCGTTTGTTATTGGATTAGATTTCGTATGCGAAATTTGTCGTTTCGTTTGTGTCGTCGCGTAAGCCGTGTTTCGTGTCTCACTTAAAGCGTGTAATTTTGTGTGTTTGTGCTTGTGTGTGTCGTATTGCTTTATGTAGCAATAGTGACGCTGGAGTCAATGTTCCGTTGTATGGGCAATAGTTTGAATGCTCACGTGCTTTGACCGCTCGTTGGTCGTTTATCATTGTCATCTGTCGTTGTTGTTTTTTTTTTTACGGGCGATTTTTAATTAATGGTCTCCTTCTTTACTTTGCTATGAAGAGGACCTATCGCTGTGAAATTTATCTCATTCAAGTTATTGGCTAGACACTTCGCTAAACTAATTCGTCTTGTTAGTGTCTTTTTTTGTTGTTGCAAATTTTCTGGTTTCCATGCCAGTGGAAAACTGTTTGGAATTGCATTATCATTGGCTGTAAACAAATTTCTTGCATAAATCGGTTAATTTTCAGTTTAGTAGCATTGACCGAACTTCCAGCGTTTGCTCCACCAATATGCCACCCACATTCGCCTTCAACCAATATATACCCGGTCTGCTCCTTTCTTTCTCTCATTAAAAGAGGCCAAAAGCAAAATTCCGCACGTTTTGGCTTTTGTTACGTTCACCATTGCCTTCACTGGCCTCTTTGCTTTGCTGCCATCAGCTTTTTTTTGTGTTGTTTATTTTCTCTTTTTTATTGTTTATTTTCATTTTTTGTTTTATTGTTTCAATTTTGAGTCCGCCGTTTCTTCGGGTCGCCGTTGTAGTCATTTAATTTTTTTCTCTCGTTTTTCTATTATTGTTTTTTCGTCTTCTTCCTTTTTAAGTTTTTTTTCGTCGTTTCTTTTAGCTGTTGAGTCAGTGGCCAAAGGAAGGCGCCTGCAGTGAGATTCCATAGTTTAGGCACTTTCATGCAAATGTTACATATTTTTTGCCTTCAGTGCGTTTCACAACTTCGCTTCCGCTTTCAGTTGCACCCCCACTTCAACAACACTATCGCAACCAGAACCTCCCTCGACACTCAACTGCAGTCTACCGTACCCACGCTCACAGATAGTGTATGTATGTATATACCGCACCTTCTTAAATCGAATAACGTTTGTCCAGTCAAATACAATCCAATCCAGTCCGGTCTGTTCTGGTCCGGTTCGGTTCGACTTCCGGTCTCCTTGTGCCAGTGCAAATTAAAAGCAAATTTTTTAAACTTTTTTTCTTCTTTTTTTTTCCTTTTAAATTTCTCACATTTGATTTGTGTTACGCTTCATTTAAAGTGCGACGAGCATATTCGTTTTGCTAAGAGGCGTACCCTATTGGTGATAACTTTTCGAAGTTGCTGACTTTTCTTGACTGTCGTTGAAATGTGTTGTAAGATGAAATTAGAATTGATTTTGGGTAGTACTCCTAACTTTGTTGTTGATGTTATAGTGGTCTAGAATGTATGCAATCTGGTCGACATACAATATTCGAGGGCTTACAATACTTCGCTAGAAATTTCACTCTACACTTTTTTGCCTTTTTTCCTTTCTAACACCAAGAACCTTAAGCAGATGTCTAACAAACTGAAAAACATTTTTCAAATAATTATTTCATTTTTATTTCTTCTGCAATAAAAAAAATAATATTAAAAAAAAATCAAACCGACAGATCTTGTCGAAATTTGTATATTCTTGGCTACTTTTGCTGGTTGACACAATTTGCTTGGCGGACCGTGAGTTGAATTAAGTTCCAGTCTGTTCTCTTTACTTGCCCGATTAATAATATTGTAACCATTTGTCTAGTCGAAGAGAAAATCTCAGCTAGCCCTTGCACACGGTTTCCAATTTGATGGTTACAATAAACCAGCTGAATGCCCTCAAATATCGTTCTTCGTCAAAGCATCTTCAATGTTTAATGCTGTAACAGGAACTTCTCTATTTGATGAACAAGTCGCAACTAATATTAAATTTTTTCATCACCAAGTGACGAACATAAGCACCAAGAAGAAATATCCAAAAACTTATAACGGGACATGCATTCCAAAGTGTGAAAATAAGCTCAAAAGGAATTCGTCAAAACACTTTCTTGACACTGGAAAATATCAGTAGTTTTTTCTTTAATTCTTTTTTCTGTTGTCAAAACTATTTATTGACAAACTATGTATGTAGCTGAAAACTTTTGCGCTAATTGCAGTCAGGCCTCAGTACCAATTTTCATACATATGTACTTGAATTTAATCGAGTGGAGTACATAAAGCGCATACAATTTCAAATTGACCGAAGCTTAGAGGTTTTGTTTTCAACTCCTTTTTCTTCTTACATACTACTATTTTGCGATATTCCTTGCGTGTTTGATTAACTTACTTTCTGTCTGCGTGTGTGTGTGTGTTCGCGTGTTTTCCTCGTTAAAACTTTTGTGCTGCTGCTATGGTAGTAGTATGTTATGGAAGGCGCCGTCTGGTTTAAACCAGCATTGATCGACAAGCGTTTCTTTAATATCATTCTCTCGCCCTACGCTCACTCAAACATACACACATACCTACATAAGTAGAAGCACGCGCCTACACCAACCTAACTTTCTTGCAAATCGCTCAATTTGTAATCACTTGGTTGCTTTTCTTGTCCGTTTCATTCACTCATTTCACTCGGGTTTTGTCTTACACTTGTTGTGTTTGTTGTCTTGTCTACTGAGCTGAGCAGACATTGGAAAATTATTTTTTGACTATTTGATTTCTTCTTGTTGGTTTTGGGACTGTTTTCTTTTCTCTTCTTTTTTTAAACTTATTTTTTTTGGGCTTTTTTCATTTCACTTTTCATTCGTATTGTTGGCAAAGGCCTTTTTTTCGTTTTGATTAAATTTCTTTGGTTTTGTACTCTCGCTTTCCCCCTTCGCGCGCGCTTTTGCTACAACAAACGCAGTTCCCACATGATAGGCAGTGTTCAATGTGTATTTTCCGAGGTTTTATTTTTCTTGTTGCTGTTGCTGTTGCTGTCGTGCCTTTGACTTCTTCATGTTCAGATTTGTATTTGCGTCGATATGTGAAAGCATGTCTGAACACGTTTCGAGTTCAAAAAGCGACGCGTTTTTCTGCTATTTTTCAGCCACTCTCTACCTCACTACTTAGTGTTGTTGTTAGCATTCATGCGGTTCTCAATGAAAATTAAAAGAAAATCTAAGAAAATTGCTGATTTCCAATTAGGAAACAAGCGGTCAACCAAAACACTCCTCTATTCTCTTTAACCTTTGTTGAAGCGGAGAGGAGGGTGTGGAAAAACTGCAAAAATTTCGTGCTGGCTTTTCATTTTCATAATACGCAAAAAAAAAATTATGAAAAACTTAAAAAAAATGCAAATCAAGTCCGTCTGTTTTCGATTCAATCTTCCGTAAGCTCATTCATTTATCCAGAGGACTGTAGTCGTCAAAATCTCAAGCATGGGACCACCGCTGGAATTATATAAATCTAGAACTTGCGGCTGGTGTGCGTGGTTCAGCCCTATAATGAAGTGCATAGGTACATACATATCTATATATACATACGTACATATATATGTACATATATATATACTGTTGTAGCCGCAGTGGACGCCTCCGATCTACTCGTATTCTGAGGTTGTGCTCGCGAAAATACTACTTGGAGCCGCGGAAATCGTGCTCTGGTAAAGTCTTCATAAACCATAGACATAAATTTGTAAAGTTGGATACGCCATTTGAGCCCATTGATCAAATACAATTTTGTATTTATAACAAAACAACAACAATTTTGACTTGAGGTCTCCAGTTTATCTTTTAGAATATTGTCCTCTTCAGACGTTAGCGCTTGACAGATATATAATAATCTATATATAAATAGGCCAACACATTTATTTTCATCGACACTTTACGCCTAAACTATATAACCCATTTTGACAAAGAATATACCATTCGAAAGGTAGTCATTTCCAGATGTGCACAATATACTTTTTAATAAAATAAGCTAGATATTGTGGGCGTGAAAACAGCTGAAAGTCTTCACAAACACAGTGGCTAGAAAATCTCACACACACGGTTCGCATGGCAGACCGACATGCTACAAATGAAACAAATTGATTGTTTTTTTATTATAAAAATATTTACTCATTTATCAGTAGTACTTGCGCATTTTACATGAGTCTGTTATGAACTAACTTATGTTGATCAAACTACCGACCTCGAAACCTCTCTTTGACTAAACGTTGGCGCGTGTAGCACTCTTAGTCACGTTGCGCTTCAACGTGGGGATTTTAACAACGAAGAATCGGCTTCGTTTGGGTTTTGAGTTACCGTCGCCAGCAAATATTGTGCGAAAGACAAAGTATGTTATGAGTGAAATGGTAACTAGTAGTAGTAGTAACTACTCAAGAGGGGCGGCTTGGTAGAGAAGAGACTTAACTTAGACAAACACATATTCTCCATCTCTCACACCATGTTCTCGAGCTTGCATATTGTCACAATTAACTTGTAGTACGCGGTTACTAAACTGAACTAAACTAAAACTAAATACACATTGAACAAAGAAACTCTTTACTCCCTTATTCTGAGTGGCAAAAAATGACTACAAAGAGAGTCAATTCTTCTTCTTACTACACTTTGATCTACAGAGGCACCGCCACCCATTGTGCACAACGAAGCCGATTTGATGTTTCCAACGACTCTTACGAATTCCGATATTTCGACCCTAATGGTCGAAAGTATGAAACGTTGAAAGTTCGTGAAAAATCATTAGCAACAGCATTACGAGCTGCGACGCGAGATGTTACTGGCAGCCGTCGACGAAAATCCTGCCAGTGTGCCAGCTAGTGGCGAAGTCTTTGGCGCTGGGGATGAGTCAACTATGATCGCTACAGATAAGCCATTGCGACAAGCTTATGTCGGCGACATTGTATTTAATCCAAAAGATCCTAACGAATATTGAATCATTACCGCAAAAGTATTCAAGCTAAACTCGCATTAAGTATGTAGCGTGCCTGCGAACTTTACAGGTCTAGAAAACAATTTCCTATATGAAAACTTATTTATGCCACGGTGTATTATATTTTAGTTTGCTGCTCATGTGCGTTCTATGAATTTTGTTTTGAGGATTCAATGAACACAAAGTAGATGTCCCCGGGGCGGAAGTTTCTGTTTACAGAATACAAGTAGTCGAATCTGGTGTCTGGATCAAAAATGAAGAAGTTTCTCGATGACTAGACAAATTATTATATACTTGTTTGACGAAGAGAGTTATAATACTTCTTGCAACTTCATGGCCGGACTCGGTTTTAGTACAGTCAAAATAAAGTCTAGCCAAGAGGGATATCCTTTTTTTTTCGTTCTACACTTTCAAAGGAATGCAGTGTCCGCTCCAAAGAAGTTAAGCACATCACAAAAAACGTTTATTAAGAGTTATGCTAATAGCCAGCCAGTGAGCCGTGAGTGTCCAGAAAATAGAGACAATTTTTTTTTCACAATTTCACTATAAAACTTTGTAAACGTCATGATAAGAATAGTGCCCATTCAAGCGGAGTTAAATTGTTTCAAAGAGTAAAAAAAAATTTAATTTCCCCTCTTTACCCAACTAACTATTCACATCATGGAAGCATTTCAGCATTCAGCCATCTGTACGTTAAAACGTTTGCATGCAACGCCTTTTGCTGTTCAGTTTCTTTTCTTTGGTCGTAAAACAACAACTACAACAACAACCAAGGAAAACTGTAAAAATTAACGACTGCAATAAATATAATACATCATTTCGGAGGCCATTTTATGAAAAAAATAAAAAAAAAACTTTTATTGCGAAATCTGAAAATACCCCAGGAAATTTGCTGAAAAAAGGGGGAAAACTCATTAAATGTGCCGCTTCTTACGAAGTGTAACATCGACAACAAGCGACAATGACAGCAACAACAACAACAAAACAGCCAAAAAGTAGTAGAAGAAGAAAAAAACAATGTAACGCTTTAGATTAAAATACGAGTATCTTCTCATGCAGCAGTAATCATGTACTTAATCTGTGCCCAACTCGCCAGCATCCCATCCATCACGTTGCCAAGCAGCACTTTGTCGCCGACGTGCGTACGCACTCACGCACGGACGTACGCACCCATGACTGCTCGCTCGAGCGTATATCTACTGTCGCCTGCAACGTTTCTGTTGCTTCCGTCGTCGTTGTCGCAGTCATTGACATCGACATCGACATCGACAACATCACCAGGATGCTTCATGACCCGCCAGCATTTCCGCCTCGTTCTATGCGCATTCTGTTTGTGCATCCTGCTGAGCAGGATTCATAACAGCAAAATTGCTGTAGCTTTTTGTGTGCTGATTGCATGTGCGTTGTCCATTTCTTCTTTGTGCTGACGTTGTTGTATTTATTGTTGTTGGTTGGCCTATGCTGGTATGCGGATGTACTAAGTTACTTCTTTAGTTGGTTCCTGCGTAGGCTACAGCTAAAGATATCAAAAACAGACGACAAAAGGTATTCTGCCATATCTCTATGGGTTGGGTTGGTTCATTGTGGGCGACACGCACATTTAAATCGACCTTGGGGTATGACATGGTCAAAGAGTGTATTGAAATGAATGATGAATGTCACATGGCTAAAAACGACTGGTCTTTAACAAAAATAAAACAATTAAATAAAAAATAAATAAATTAAAAAAAAATATATATTAAAAAAATAAATAAATAAATATAAAAAAAAAAGTTATATACAGTCCATGATATAACTATAGGATACAACCTTATAACTTGGTTTTTAGAAACAAAAAACAAAACAAAAGTTGACTATGTAATGACTATGTGACTAGGTAAAAAAAATTCGCAGATACGGAAAACTTAAAAAATTATAGCATACAAAATAAAAAATATAGGATATTCCTAATAATACAAAAAAAATCCAATATTTTGTTTGAACACCCTTAGATAATACTACTTTATTCACACGTCTTGGCATTGATTCAATCAATTAATGTCTGCAAGGTTGAAAGTGGAATTCCATTTAACATTCCTCCTGGATGCAAGTTTTCAGATCCTTTAAAGTCTCGAATTGGAGTCCTTCAGCGTAAACTTGTTGAGACAAATTGCCCAGACGTTCTCAATTGGATTTAAGTCTGGGCTGACAGCCGGCCATTCCATTATATTAATTAATCTCTGCAAAAAAAAATGGCGGGTTTCCTGTTTTCGGCTAATATCATTCCAAAATTACTGTAGATCGTCAGGACCATCTAAGTTAAACTTCTTTTCGTCGCTGAAAACCATAGATCGTCCCAAAACGCCTTTCAGCATACGTGCGACTTTATGTCGTTGTAATAACCTAGATTAGCGAACCTTTTTACGTACTTAAGGTTCTTATCCACCCTCCCGGTCTGACGCTGGGAATGAGGATGAGACCACTGAAACACTTACCGAAGCCGAGAAAATGGTCCTTGGCGCTGCTGCTTTGCTTGAGGGAATTGATACTGAAACCACTCGCAGGACTAGAAAACCACCCCGTATCAACATTGATAATGTGAACAATGCTCACCTTTTGGAACAGAAGCTGGCTTTGGTCTCCGGACCAAACAGTTTCTCGCTTAAAGTTGTGAGAAATGATACTGTAAGGGTCTATACTGAGGATTCTGAATCGTATCGTATTCTGGTTCGTTACCTAAAAGAGCGTAACATTAAACACTACACATACCAGCTTAAATAGGATAAAGCTTTCAGCTTTATCCTATTTTATCCTCACACTATTATCAAGGAAGCCTTTTATACCAAAGGCCACAATGTCACCGGTGTGTTTAATCCCAACCCCCGCAAGTTAATCAATAAGGTTAATGGAGCAGACAATGAAAAGATGGTACCAAACAACTTCTTCTTCATCAACCTTGCCAAAGCACCTAACAATAAGGGGGCTCTGAAAATTCAGCATATAGGCAGGCAACGTGTCCTGGTGGAAATTTCAAAAAAGAACCTGACTGTCATTCAGTGCTATAGATGCTTTCGATTTGGGCACACCAAAAATTACTGTCTGCGACAGTTGATTTGTGGAAATTCAATGTTTGGCTGTGGAGGACCTTTGCTGCATAAATTGCGGTGAGAAACATGCTGCTTGGAGTAAGGACTGCCGAGTTTTCAAAAAGAAATTAAACAGCCTAAAACCCAATATATCAATTTCGGCGCGTGGCAGCAACAGGGAAGATTCTATGAGAAGAGTGAGTTACGTCCCGGCGGTAATGGTCAAGGGGGACACCTCATATGCAGACACACTACGTGCTGGTTTGCATATAACTAATCCTCCGAAGAGATCTTGCAATGTTAACAACAGAGCTGTGCATCTACAGCAATCGCCACAGACCCCTAACAGCATTAGCAGGTTAGAGGCTGCAATGACAGCCCTCAAAGCTAAAGTTGACACAATTACATTAATATTTAATGAACTGAAGGAGAGCAATCAGTTCCTCAAACAATTATGCCTCAATTTCGTGAATGCCCGTAAATGATGCCCCGCCCACTCAGCTTTGGATTGTGGAATGCTCATGGAATTTCTGGGCATGTTGAGGAGCTTAAGCATTTCCTTATCGACCATAACATTGATGTGTTGCTCATCACTGAGACATGGCTTCAAACTGGAGTCCAGATCTTTATACCTGGCTACAACATTCACAAGGCAGACCATCCCAGCAAGAGGCCTAGAGGAGGAGCGGCTGTGCTTATTAAGCAAGAAATCTGCTATTCTTTACAAGAGCCAGTGAGAACAGCGAAATTACAGATGGCCACCATCCAGATTTCAACCAGTAGGGGCGAGTTAATAGTCTCTGCATTATATCTACCTCCGCATCTTAATTGGTCAACTGTACACTTCGAAGATCTTTTAAGCAATTTAGGAAGAATGTTTCTCATATTCAGATTCTGGGGTAACTTTAGAGCGGATACAAGGGGCAGCTGCTTACAGGACGTTGTTCAAAACTCAACAGCTCAAATCTTGGCAACTGCTCAAGCGACCCATTTCCCGTACGTCTAAAGACACACACCCAGCGCTATTGATTTTTTCATTTATAATGGGCTGCGTTCGGACGAGTTGTCTATCAGGACTGAGTATCAATTCTCCTCTGATCATCTTCCCCTTGTGGTTGATTTTTATTCCGCTCCGAAGATCAAAACAATAAAAGGACGACTGCTGCCACCTGGAACTGGCTTAGCTGCATTTCGCCGAGATCTGGATGAATCTCTAAATTTAAACTTGGAAATCCGGTGCACTCAGCTGATCTCATTGCCGCCCCCTTAAATCCACCACATGGCTCAAGAGTGCGTTCTGGACTTCTCCCAGCTATTTATGCACTGCTGCTTATTAAGAGGAGACTTAGGAGACAGTTTTGTCACACCCGCGACCCTATTGTGGACAGGGTTTTTCGTAGAGTGTCGAATAGAGTCAAAAAGCTGAGGACGCCCCATAAACAGGAAGAAAATGACAGGTTTTTGTCAAATGTTCCCCCCCGACGACCCCGCAAAGCACTCCTTGCTGGCGAGAAGGTATAAATAACAGGTAACCCCAAAATTTCCAATCAAGAAGGCTGACGAATCCTGGGCTAGATCTTTAAGCGAGCGAGCCGGGGCTTTCGCCGAGGAATTGAAAGCTCGATTTCAGCTATTTGATACCAGCTCAGAACGAAGGGTTCGTCAGATCCATATGAGACTTGAAAGCGCCGGCCAATTATGCCTCCCGGTTGCTCCCATTACTGCCGAGAAAGTCTCAGCACATATTAAAGGGTTGAACACTAAAAAGGCTCCAGGTGAAGATAGGCTTGACAACTGTACACTTCAAGCAATGCCACTAAAAGCTGTGCTGTTTCTGGTCCTCATTTTTAACTCAGTGCTGAGATTGGGATATGTGCCGAAACAGTGGAATAAGGCGAGAATTTGCATGATTCATAAGGCCGGTAAGAGCCCTTACACCTTAGATTCCTACAGGTCAATTAGCCTGCTACCCACTGTAGCAAAATTGTTTGAACGCTGTTTGCTGACACGGAACCTGGACTTGAAAAAGGTAAAGCAAATAGTTCCTTCCTTTCAATTTGGCTTTCGTAAGTCCCACGGAATTATAGAGCAGCTGAATAGGGGGGTTAGCTTTATTCTCGAAGGATTTGAGGCTACGGAGTACGTGGTGGCAGCGTATCTTGACATAAAGCAGGCTTTCGACCGAGTTTGGCACGACGGGCTGCTCAGTAAGCTCAAGAATCTCTTGCCGCCTCAATTATGGTTAATCGTGCGCAGCTACCTTGAGAACAGGACCTTCTCAGTGGTACTGCATGGTGTGGAGTCTATCATGAAGGCTATTTGCGCAGGTGTCCCCCAGGGTAGCGTTTTGGGGCCTACACTCTATACCCTGTTCACGCACGACATGCTCACTGGGTAGGAATTACAACTGAAGGATCCTCTGGACCTGATCATTGCCACGTTTGCAGACGATACGGCCATCCTCGTCAGAAACAAATGCATTTACGAAGCCACGGACTCACTGCAGCAATACCTGCATATTTTTGAAAACTGGACACGACGTTGGAACATTTGCATTAACAAAATCAAATGTGCCAATGTGACGTACGCCTTACGGCCGGATTTCTGTCCTGGAGTTTTTATTGGAAACCAGCTGCTGGAACACCATTCAGGTTACAAATACCTGGGTGTGTATTTGGATAAGAATGTTTTTGGGCTATCGCCCAGTGGTTGAAATATGAAACTAAAAAAAATTACTAATTCAGTAGAGAATGTGGCGCGATTTATGTATCAGACCGTGAACTTATCAGCCGTTGCTAAATTAAATCCACAATTTGGTACATTTTTCTCAAGCATTTGAATGAACACAAGGGCGAAGAATAGAATAGCCTAGTTCCTAGCTGACATTTCAGCCGTTAAGTGTCGCTTAAGCTCATTGTCGGCATATGTGCTATGCTCATAAGGCACACAGCAAGTGGTTTAGAATGAGACAACAATCTTTAGGCTTTATGCTTTCGTCTCAAGGAGTTTTTCGCTTGTTACTTTTTTTCCTTTCTTTTTTTCCTTTCTTTCTTTCTTTTCTTCTTTTATTTTTTCGTTACTCAATTTCATGAAGCGCACTTGCTGCGTGTTTTGCTTAAGCGCTGCACTCTCTTTCCTTGGTGTACTAAAGTACCGTTAAAATTCTGCGTTTGTCACGCTGTATGCGCGCCTTGTGTGCGTCTGTGTGATCAAACAAATTGGCATCGTCGATGTCGCCTTTTTTACTCGTCAATCACAACGTCAAAAACAAAAAAAGTATTTGATTTTTATGAATTCATTTTAGTGTCTCTGCAACGTGTGCTCTGTTGTGTTAAGTAAATTGATTGAAATGGACTTAATGCAGAATCCAACCACCACGTTTTTGATGCTTAAATTGAGCGTTATTTTTTTTTTGAAAAATAAAAAATTTTAAAAAACAATTCTGATAGAAACCACCGATTTTACAACAACAAAAACATTTTTAAGAATTAAACAACAAATTAAAAAAATAAAATAAAAAAAAAACAATTTTTGCGACAATAAAAAATTCATTAATGAGAAATTACATGTAAATAAAGTCAAGCAAACAAAAAAATGATCGATTGGGTTTCGATTGTACGCCACTCGCGTCGGCGCTTTTCCAATTATGTCGGTGCACGCTCACCGGTGCGCATACGCCGACGTCGCCGTCAGTTGGCGGGGCCACCATCAACACAGCAGCAGCAACAACAACAACAACAACAGCAGCAGCAGCAGCATCAGCAATCACAACAACAACAACAAGCGCATGGCACTGCAAACACTACTAGTGCAACAACAACAACGACAACAACAACAACACAAAACATAAAGGCTTCGCGTGGTTCAAGCGGTGGTGGTGGTTCAAAATATGCTTGCTGCTGTGCGAATGTAATGAAGAAATAGAGAAAATAAAAATATTAACATTTTTTTTAAATATTTAATGTTTTTTCTTTTTTAATTTTTAAGCTTTCTGTTTTCCTAATTGTAAACTTTGGTGTTGTTTTATTCCAGAATCAACGCATGAAGGCCGATTCAGATGTTGAGAATGTGACAACAAAAGAACCGGAAGTTATTGGTGGTGGACGCGTTTCACGCCAGCAACAACATCAGGCTAACAAAAATCAACAGCAACAACAACAACTACAACAGCAGCAGCAGACAACAACGTCAGCATTGGATGGCGCCACAACCACCGATAACATTGTAAGTGAACCACCGTCCAAAAGAATCGTTTTGAGCCATCTACATTTGTAGTTTGGTGCAATTCAAAAATTAAAAATGTATGTATTTATGTAAAGTATTAATAATAAGTAAGCAGTTAAATAGAAAATGATTTGAAAATTTCGAACATGCCCATAATTACGCCCAGGCATATGCTAATTTTTATGTTCTAAATTTCTATTATGTAATTAAATTATCTAAATTATTTCATTTGTTGCACGTCAAATTCATTTTCGTTTTGTAGTGCAGTCTTGTATTTAAGGCACAATTTTATCGATATTTCTGCGCAATTAACTCAGCGGAGCAAGTGGCCGTTATTTCGCGCTGGCATATCCTGTGGCACGCAACCTGCGCCAGAACACGAAAACCGTGATTAATGCGTTGCTTTTAATTATTACTAATTAGACGTGCTTAATGTTTTCTGTTTCCGCCAATTTTTTGCATGAGTTTTAGCTTGTATTCGTTTTTAATATGAAATTTAATAATTTTGTTGTTTTTGGATTTTTCTTTGCAATAAATTGTTTGTTTTTCCTTGAATGTATTTCATTATTAATTGTTGTTTTATTTGTTTGTTTAATGGTTTGTATCATGTTTGCGCTAAAAAAGTTTTACGATTTTCATATTTATATTATTCAAACTTAATAAAATGCGCGCCAAATAGTTTGAACAGCACTGTGCAGGTTAGTAGAAAAAAGAAAACCGATCATTGGGTTGCATTGTTATCGACTATTATTTCCGATAACTTTAGAGTGGACATGTGACAGTTCGCCTTATACGTTGTTGGTTTTTTAGCATCTTTTCTATTTTCATGTGATTTTTTGGCACTTTTCTCTTGTACGTTTTTCGATCGTTTGGGTGTTGTTCTTCATCTCGCTCGCGATCTTGAATCGTTCACACAACGCGAAAATGTGAGGAGGAGATTTGTGGATAATAAGAAAAATATAAAGAACAGTGCGAAACTGTGAAATAAACTAAATAAATATAATAATAATTTATGTGTGTGTCTAGTTGAAAAGCGGTAGTTTTGTTTATTAATTAGTTTGCCGAATGTGATTGTAGACCGAGCGCCTCCTAAATTCCAATGCAGCGTCGCAAGTGGTGTGCATGTGTGTATGTGGGCTATGTGTATTTCGTGGCTCTCTGCTTGACTTTCTTCTCTTTAAGTTGGTTTAAAAAAACTGCCAACTGAGCATATGTAGATGAAAATAAAAACCAAAAAGTATTAAGGAATAATTTTAAATAAATGCTTTATTTTAAATAAACAAAAAATATGAATGAAACTCATAGGCAGAATGTGCAACTTACAAAATGACACTGTTTTGTAATTTACATATTAATGATTAAAAGTAAAATATGTATCGGAAAGCGCTTCGAGAAATTAACCATTAGGTGTTTATGTACGCTATTGGTTGACCAAACACATTCAGTTGCAAGGTGATGCACGCTATAAGAGAACAACCCGAAACACGTTCCACAAATACATATACTTCACGCACGTAATGCACGCGAGCGCATCAAATATGGAAGAGGAGCGTTCTTTGTTATTTTAGTCATAAATTCCATCACACCAGTGAAAATTTTTATTTTGTATTTTTTTTGCTATACAATTTTGTATTTATTATTATGTCTATAATCTAATGATATTCCAACTCGCCTTTAATCTTGTTTGCACATAGAAAGGCTCACTCTCTTCTTCGTCGCTATTTTGGCGAGTTATTTGATGCTCTTTTGCTTTCGTTCTCTTATATGCGGCGCTTGCGTGCGAGCATAGAACAAACAACAAAAAGTGTTTTTTTTTTTTGCTTTTTTGTTCTGAACGTTTTTTGTTTTTATGTTTAACATTTGCTGATTTTGCTGGTCTGGACTGGTGACACAACTTCGGTCGGTTGCGTTGTGTGTCGCTGTCGCCGTACGTGAAAGTAGCGGAGCTCAGCAATTTATTTATTAGATTTCCTTTCTGCGTGTCATTGACATTTTGGGATTTTTTATGTTATTTCTTATACACATACTTCCTTTTTACTTAGTTAAAACTTCTAAAAGTAGAAAACGTAAGAAAGTGCAAGATAAAGTGAAATGTGCAAAAAAAGTGCAGCGAAAAAAGCAAAGCGAAGCGAATTGAAGTTGGCGAGTCGGGAGTGAACAAAAAAAAAAAACGAAAACAATAAATTGTTGGTGGTCGGTCAATCAATCTGTCATTCCATTCAGTAGTCGGTTGGTCGATCGATCAGGCGATTGCATTAGTTGTATTGTTGGTGTCAGTGGCAGAGGTGGTGGTGCCGGCTTTTTCACCTGCCTACCCAGCTACGTCAGAATGGCTTAGGGTTTGTTGTTGTTATAATTGGATCATGAATTAACAAAGAAAATAAGTAAAATAAACATTTAAATATCATATAAAAATCATACATAAATAAACAGAAAATGACAACGCGCAAAAAGAAACGTCAGGACGGTAGTATCGGCGGCAGCAGCGGTTTCATCAAAAAAGTTTCTTCACTCTTCAATTTGGATTCGGTAAATGTTTTCATTTATTTATTATATTTTTTTTTTACTTATTTCATTATTACTTATTACCTCCCCTCATCCAGATCAACCAACATTTTGCTTCTCTTTTATTATACACAAAAAAATATATATATAAACTAAGGAAAAGATTATTTAAAAAAGACAACCATAAAATATGCGAATTCGGCCAAATTCTTTCTTGACTGTTTGATTTCCTCTTATTTTTATCTTAATTTTTAGTTTTTATTCATATTTCACTTGTTGTGCCGGCAACATCGACGTTGGAATTCCTAATGACGATAGTTATGATGTTGTGGCACAGAAGCTGTGATGACGATTATGAGGATGCTAATTCCAATGGTTATTTTTAAAACTAGCAGGCAATGTCGTCCAAATTCGTTATGATCTGTAAAAGAGAATTTTTGTCGCTACATAAACAAACGCACACATGCAAATAGAAACAGGCGCTCTTTGGCATATTCGCGCTCATACATGCAGCGCAAAGAATGTCGCTCTTGCTTGCATTCGTGAGAAAGACGGCTGTTTTAATGAGTGAGATTTGTTATTGTTGTTGCTGCTGCTGCCTTTTATCATTGATTTTTTTGGCATGCAAAGGTACTCTTTACACAAGTCGCATGAACAAATGAGCGGATGTAAGTTGATAAAAATGCTCATTGTGCATTGCGACAACAAGAACATGCAACAAGGCACTGCAAACGTCTTCTATTACTTGATGCTTGTTTACGGAGTTTCTCTGGATAAATTCGTGGGATTACGACCTCTAAGCGCGGTTAAGCCCATATATACCACAGATTCAATTTAATCTTATTACTGTTCACTTTTTAACATATCAATTTGGACAGACTTTGTATATCAGGTTTCTATATATAAATCCTGAAAATTGCAAAGCCCTATAATTACTCGATCACGTAGCCCCAATATATCATAAAGCCATGGGCCAAATAAAGTACTAACGTTCTACTGTAACGAACTGTTTTTTTAAGAGGGCCGCGCTCTCTTTGAGGTAATAGATATATAATTGAAGATCCTGGATCGAGTATTACCCTTATATAATATATTGTACTCTCGCAAATTTTTTTATCATACGTTGCATTTGCCATGCGTCACTGATTGTCTGCGAATGGATGCTATTAAACATGCACATACACATAGTCAAATGCATACCGTTTGCTCTTTTATATTTTTTTATTGGCTTGTGTTTATTTTTCTCCTTATTTTGCACTGCATTCCGTTGCCAACGTGGTCATCATCATATATGCTCAAAATAGATTCTAATTTGTGTGTGGCAGTCAGTGTGCGCGCCCGCCCGACTGTAAATGCATGCACTCAATGACTGGACTTCTGACCGCGAGACGTTGAGCAAAATAATCTGCCGGCTGAGCAGAGTTCCGAAGAGAAGATTTGCATTCGTTTTTTCTCGCTCGCTCATTCATTAATTTATTCAGTCGTGTTTTTGTCCTCGTGCGTCAGACTTAAGTTTTATTTCGTTGTTGTTGTTGTTGTTGTTGTTTTATTTTTTGACGCTGATCACATCGGTTTTCTTCATTTCTTCATACGCCCACGCCAATATATACATAGACACACACATGCAAAAGGCATTGGAAAATGAGTTCCATATTTTCTCAATATTTTTATTTTTTTTGTTTTCGGGGTTTTAATTTTTTAAATTTGCCTTTCAGAATGTACTCATTTTTTAACGGCTTTCATCTTGGATGACTTTGTCGCGCTTAAACGCAATACGTTTTTTACACATTTTTTGTTTTGGTTTCTTTTTATTGAATGATTTCTTGTTATTCTTTGTTGTTCTTATTTGTCCAATAGCACTGTCAACAAATAATTCTAATACAAATTCTATTCGTTTTGACATTCATCGTGCCGTCTTTATTTTATATTTTTTTTATTTTTTATTTTTTTTTTGAAGTTACGGTCATCTTGAGTCAGTCGTGTTGTTCAACCAACACCCTTAAACCCACATGCCCCATTCATATAATGCCATACAATAATATGTTTGTGGTTTCTAATTATAAATTTCGCATCATCGCGTAGACCAGCTGATATTTGTACGTATTCTGTATTACTTATCTAGTCTAGAAATTTTCGAAATTTCAGACAACCTCGTGCTCGTTTCGGAAAATAGTCTGAGTGGTACAGACACCACTATCCATTCACAATATAATTTCATATTCAAAGCCCTATAACTTAATTTTTTATGTCATTTATTGTAAACCCATTCAGATTTTAATAAATGTCAGATTCTTGTACCGTTTTATTCTCTCTAATCAAAATTTTACACCCCATCACCCAGTCATAACGAGTCATATATACCTTCCGTAAAAAATCACAAGTCTTTATCTAGTAAATAAAGTAGACCTATATAAGCCTATAGAACGCATATGTATGTATTAATCTCTAGCTCTGCGAGAGGTCTTGATCTAGCCAAGTCCAACTGTCTGGCTACCTTTCATATAACTATTCCAGTTTTTTGTCCGTGCAATATGATCTATCCGTTTACTAAAAATATATATATATATATACTATCTGGTACCCACGACTTCGTCTGCATAGAAATAGTACTTCAAATAGCCTATTTTTTTCACCAAACTTTCATTAATCTCTGAACTATCTCAATACTTATTAAATAAATGAAAAAAAAATTGTTCAATGGTTTTGTCATGAAAAGGTAATAACCCACGTGGTTAAATTTAAATAAATAGGTCCAAATTTAAGTAAATAGGTCAATGAAGGAGATGCAATTGTTTAAAACATAACTTAATTTAACAACTTTTTGTAAACTACGTTTTCCCCTGTCACATAATCCATGTTTTCGCGATGAAAAGTAGCCTATATTCTTTCCCAAGGTCTCATCTATCTCTATACCAAAGTTCATAAAAATTAGTTCAATGTTTAGGCATGAACAGGTAACACACAGGCATATAGAGTTACTTTCGCATTTATAATATAAGCAAGGATGAATACATTTTAAGTTATTACAGTCGAACTTTCCTATCTATTACGAATTGATTGCAAGTATACAGCCTTTTCCAGTACACATAATTTCAAGTACACATCCTTTGTATAACGAATTGTCCATATAATGAAGTGATCTTTTGGTCCCGTGAGAATTCGTTATAGTGAATTTTGGCTGTAGAAACATTGATTTTTTAATATATAATAATATACTAATATTATACATAATAATATATACTAAAGTCACATTAGACTTTTAGAACCACAGACAAGCAGAGCGTACAACTATGGTTCAATTTCAGTTCTTCTTCAGTTCTTCAGGTTTCGGAACACAAACAATCAGAGGTGGCTAAATCCGGCAATTTAAACCTAGGCTGGTAACCCCCAAGTATTATCAAACCGTTCGATCCATAAATATAGAGCATTGCATGCAGGGTACTAAAAACCGACATGAACGAATCATGCAATTTTTTCATATTCTTGATTTTTATTGGCTGCGCTGCAGTTCATTTAGCACGCCAAATTAACTTGTTTGTTTTGCAGTTTATGAAGGAACCAAAAACGAAATATGTACATATAGAAATATAGAAAAGCCACCACCACCATCATAGAAGAAAATTCGGTCTTGTTTATTTTTGAGAGATAAATTCTATTTAATTCATTTCAGCTATGAATTTTGCTGTTTCGACCACCAGCACGGGGGCGACCAAAAGCGATTTGTCTGGCAATGGGTTTGGCAAAATGCCCAAGTATGGTTATTTGGTGTTTATGAGGACGTTGGTGATCGGACGAAGGTGTCAAGTGTGTGCACTGTGTGGGTGGATTTGCTTGGCTCTGTTTTCTAAATGCAGGTGTCAGTTGCAGTCGCATGTTTGTTCGAGGTTTTGTTGAACAATTTCATTCGTTCATTTCTTCTTACTCTCTCAACGTTCTACGCTTCTTAATTTATTCCATCCATCAATCAATCAATTACTTTTTCACTGCATTTGCGTCAATCACGCATTCGCTGAAACAAATGCTCATTGATTCGCTCATGCCTTGCATTTTAATGCGCTATCAGTTGCAGCCTTTGTTGCTGTACGCCCGCTATGCCGCTCTGAATTTATTTGCTGCTGTTGTTTTGTTGTTGTTTTTTCGTGAAATTGCGTGTCGAGCATATTTGATTTTTCTTTGTTACTATTATTGTGTGGTTTGTTGTTTTCACGACTCATTTATTTTGGAATTTTTGGCTTTGCTCTGCTTTAATTTTTTTTTTTTTGTGCCTTGCTGGCGGGAGAGGGCTGAGTCCCCCAATATGTAGTGATAAGATAGTCTGATATGATTTTTAAGCAACCTATAGCTACCACTAAGCGCTTTACAAACATAAGCAAAGTAGTACATACATACAGCAAATAAGTACATACGATATACCTACGTACCAATATGCTGCTCTTCGTGCAGACAACTTCGTTTCACTTGGCTGGCCCAGCCCTGACTAAGTAAAGTCAACGTCGTTGGTTCCGATATTAAGTTCCAATTGTTGACTTTGTGTTGTGTAATTTTCATTATTGGTACATAAAAATAAAAAAAAAAAGTACAAATGCGCACCCACCACCTATCTGGGCAGACGTAAGTGCTAGTTGTATTAATTACATACATTTTGCTATGGAATTGCAAGGTCAACCACAGCAGCACATCGATTCTGCCCGTTTGAGCAAATATATCAATTGACTGGCACTGAAAGCTCAAAGTCGATTTTGTTAATTAGCGACTTCTCAAAAAGTGTAAAAGATTGACTTCAATGGTTTGGTTTATTCCTCATCTGATGTATAGTAGTTTCTTAGCATCTTGTCAGACTTGGCTAGTGTGCCTATAAATATATGGGTTGGTGTCGTTCCCGATTGTATGAGCTTAGGTTTGGCCCAGTATCACTCATACACATGATGTTTTGCATTGAGACTCATGTAAAAAGGTACTTGGTTCTAATATCTAATACATACATATATCATTCTTAGTCTCATATAAAAGAGAGCCTTCACTACATATACATATATAAATCAACTGAGCTGGATTGGCCTAGAATCACGTGGGTTTGGGTGAATGAATTAATGAAAAAATCGATGCACTTACCCAGTTTAGAACAGAGCACCCAAACCGTAAATGTATAACGCTAGAATTTGGCGCACACATACACATATTTATAGCCATAGGTACATAGATGCATAGCATGCATGCATGTACCGCAGTCATTATTCTGCCGTCTCGTAAGTGTTGTTATGTGTGTATGTTAGTTTTTTCATGTCGTTCGCAATTAAGTCTTCAACTTAATTTGCTTAGCTTGTTTTGCTTGGTAATTTTGTTGTTATTTTTACTTTCTCTTATCTTTTTGTGTAGTTTTTCGTTTATATTTGAATGTGCATTACTGCCAAAGACTACTTGAAATAGCTCCCCCAAACACTAAATAAACTTCCATTCTTCAAAAATGTGTGATGTGTGGGCCGCGTAACGCCTTGGAGTCGTCGTTTACTAAGCTCTTCCAGTCAAGACTCTCACTTAGTCATGGTTACAGGTGGCGACTTTCTTGAGTTGCGTTTACTTGTCACTAATTTTGTGCACGCTTCTGCGCAGCAACAACAACGCTGATAGTTGTTGTTCACTTCGTTTAATCCACTACACCGCATATAACTGTCCGGAAGCAGTATAATAAGCACTTCTGTACTAAATAGTTTGTAAGTGTGTGAGTGAGAGCGTAAAAGAAGAAAGAAGTTAGCGAAGTGAGCAAGCAGTATGATGATGATGATGATGGTTTAATTTGTTTGCGTAAGTGTGTGCTTGTGCAAATGTGGGCTGTCAAGAGTTGAAGCGAAGCATTCTAATCATTAACCCATTAGCCTTATTGAACTTTACACTGCTAATACACAATAGGGCAACCAACCACTTATTTCTCTTTTCGTCTTTGTAATTTTTGCTTAACTTCTCTTTGCATCAAAACCGATCTCAGCTTAACAAATATTGTTTTTCCGTCAATTTTGTTGATGTTGCGGTCGATATTTCCGTAAGGCTAATGACTTATGTACATATAAATAAAGTACAACAAAGCCAATTACAATAACCATATATTGTTATTCTGAAAACCGTAAATCCAATAAACAGTCGCATTCCAGTTGTGCAATTAAAAGCTCGAATTTCATTCACTTCAGCTTGAAGTGGTTGAGAGCTTTATTGTAACAAGTGCGCGCTCTGCTCTCTTCCTTTCTGGCTTTCATTCAAATGCTTACATAAGAACACACAAACTTATTCTCGTTTGCTCGTTCACAATTGGACTGCGCCCCATTTCGATTGTGATCTTACTCTCTGCTTCTTATTATTAAACTTCCTAAGCAATGCTATAATTGAGGGTCGATCAATAAGTACATACACGTGTTAGGAATGAGAAGCAATTTTTATTTTCTATATTTTTCCAAGTATAATAATCAAGAGCAAGTTATATAGAAGCTGGAAGATATCCATTGAGACAGGTGTGTTCCAATTGACAGCCAAATAAAAAGTAATCTATGAGTCGAGTCGATATGAAGTGTAAACAACTTTTTCACCAACGACACCTGCCTTTAAAAGTGACTGACTACTTGTTGATTTGCCCTGGTAATTGGTGTGCGCTTTTTTCGTCCTCTTCTTCTGTACAGTGTATAGTTTATTTGTTTGCCTCTCAGCCAGTCAGTCAGAGTGGGTTAATTGCACGCTTGAACTTTGACTACAATCGAACAGATCAGACGTCATCAGCACGTGAGCGTGAGATTATATATCTGCTTGTGTTCTTGTGCACTTGGGAGTGTGTGTTTGTGTTTTAGAGCGCACGCTCATTGACTTAATGACATCTTAACTAGTTGCGTTACGTTCTTATTGGAAATTATATGTGCGCTCGCACGTGTTGGTCATGCACTCAATTCAACTTCGCTCGGTTCAAAGATAATGCACCCCACCCAATTCAACGTCAAGTCGTCGATCGTGTTGAATCTTTAACTGATGCTATTCTCTTTGTTATAGTTGTTGTTATTATTTGAAATTCGTTATGAAGCTGCAGCTTGGCATTCATTTTGTGCCTTGATGAATTCATTCACATGTTGAAGATAATCGAATGAACTCGTTTTTTCATACAATATTTCACCTGATGCTAGCTGGCACCTTCGTCATCGTTTTTTAACTTTTAATGCGTTTTTAGCATTTCACACATTATTTTTAACAAGTTTTGAAATTCTTTATTAGAATATATATGTATATACATTTTGTTACTTCTTTTAAGTAACTATTATTAGATACGAAATTCCCCTACTTTTAAGCTGCCAAATGTAATTGTTTGTTGACTTAAAAGGCAAAATTATCCAACGTAGACAACGTTTTTAACTTTTTGAGTGATTTTTAGCAAGTGCTGTTTGGGTTCTTCGTTGGATAAATTGCCTATTGACGTTGGTCAGCTTCAAATTTAATTAGTGAAAATATGAAAGGGATCCTTCGACTATGGTATTTAGAATAGGTAGAGAATATCATCGAAAACTCTCGTAAGTGAAGAGTACAGAGTATTAAATGAATTTGCAGGACATTAAAGTATTATAACGACGACATAGAACAAGCGATAAATACTCATACTATATCCTCTCGGGGGCGAGAAAAACTTGGCTCTCTCGTATTTTCCGATTTTTTAATCATAATTTTCTAACAGACAATGCAATCCTAGAGATTCGGGTGTACGTCCTTTTGTTTATAAAATTTATTTAATTATTTCTTTATCGTTTCGTCTTATTAGATGTTTGCACACATCAAATTTTTATGTTTTTGGGGGTAGAACATCGATGTTATCGATGCATCGGCGAATTAAAAGGTTGTACTAATGATTATAATGCAAATAGAAACAATCGTAAATTTCAATTTATCGAATTACTAAGGTTATTATTGAATTTTTTCTTATGAAATACAAAATTCATATCTTCAAATTCATAATCCAATAAAAAATTAACGCAAAATAAAGGAGAGTATAACATAAAATTCTGTTCCACGCATTGTCCACACCAATATACTCCTAAGAAAATAATATTTTTTTTTATTAATTAAATAAACTTTAATATTCAAATAAGTATGTTGGCTTACCTCTTTTACCTAATGATGTAAAAGTATTCAAAAACATCGAACATCGGAAATTTGGGGAAAAAAATATCGATGTTTAAAATAATTTGGACAACATCGATGTATCGATTTAGCACTACTGCTGGGCATATCCCGCACGATAAGGCCGTTTTTTTTATTTGCTTTGTGTGCGTAGTTTATCGCTGGTTCGCTTATGACTATTCCAAAAGAGTTGGTTGGCAATCAGGAGCTTTCAACAACAATTTGCCTTTTTTTTTAAAGTAATATTAAAAATTTCCTTTTCTTAATTTTTCTGAACTTTTCAGCTACACAAAGCGTCCTCGACGAAGGTAAGCACACCAAGTCTTTGTTTATGGCCGTGTCCGCTCGATCTCTGTGCTTCTGTAGTTGTACTTGTACTTGTTCTTAAAATCGTAGATTAATCTTATTAATTCTCTTGAAGTTATTATTGTTGTCGTTGTTGTTTTTATCATTATAACATTATAACTTATTACTCTTTATTTAACTTCTAAAATAGCGTCGTGTTTGTGTACTTTTTGTTGTAAGGCTCACAAATCCGTATTCTAATGAGCAACATTTCTTCTCGTTCTTTCCCCTATTCCATTGCGACATATTTTATAGGTGAACGGTGATGATAATTGGTATTATGAGGACATAACACTGGAACGTGGCAATTCCGGGCTTGGCTTTTCGATTGCTGGTGGCACAGACAATCCCCACATTGGCACAGACACATCAATTTATATAACGAAGCTGATACCAGGTGGTGCTGCAGCGGCCGATGGTCGTTTGAGTGTGAACGACATCATTGTGTCGGTGAATGATGTGTCTGTTGTTGATGTACCGCATGCAGCTGCTGTGGATGCGCTCAAGAAGGCGGGCAACGTAGTCAAATTGCATGTGAAACGGAAACGTGGCAGCGGCAGTGGTGCTGGTAGTGGTGGCACTGAGACACACGCCTCCATCAGTACACAACAGCACCGTGAGAATTCCGCACCATCGGGCCCAAAAGTAGTTGAAATTGATTTGGTCAAAGGTGGCAAAGGCCTAGGCTTTTCCATTGCCGGTGGCATTGGTAATCAACATATACCCGGCGATAATGGCATCTATGTGACAAAACTAATGGATGGTGGTGCGGCTGCGGTTGATGGACGTCTATCGATTGGCGATAAATTGATTGCTGTGCGCGCGAATGGCGTAAGTGAAAGAGATGCTTCTCTTTTTTTTTAATTTTAATTTATCCCTTAATTTATTTATTTTTTTGCTTTTTGTTTGTTTTTGCAGAGTGAAAAGAATCTAGAGAATGTAACGCACGAATTGGCTGTTGCCACACTCAAATCAATAACCGACAAAGCAACGCTGATCGTTGGCAAAACGCAGCATTTAACCAGCTCATCATCACAATCAGCCACGCCACTGTTGCAACAGCAAGCACAGCCATCAACGTCAACACAACCGCTTCTGACAGCGTCAGCGCAACAGAAGCAGCAAGTGAACTCGCAATCAACAGGTGCGCTTAACAATATAGGACAGAGTGTTGTTGATTTTGCTCGTTCACCATCACCCCTAGTAGTTGTCACCAATACAACCACATGTTCAAATTCAAATACCAATATCACCATAACCACCAATTCAAACACGAACATGAACAATACAATTATTAACACAAACACCATCAGCAATGCTGCTGTTACTCAAGTCAATCAAACCGCTACCGCCAACATCGCCATCAGCAACAACAGCAACAACAGCAGCAGCACCAGCAGCACTAGTAATAACAACAACTGCAATAGTAATAGCAACAACATTAGCAACGGCAACAACAACAGCAGCAATAATATTTTAAGTAATTCAGTAACACCAACAACAACGATAACAACAACAACAACAATACCCGCCAATGCATCCTGCTTTGCCGCTGCTGGTGTTGCCGCCTCAACATCCAGATCCCAATCACCTTTACCCCGTAAGCAAAACAACAAATTCTTCTTGCTTTCGATATCTCTTCCTGTCTGTATTTCTCTTTCTCTCTACCTCTCTAATATCTACCTACACACACTTTATGCTAGACCTATGGGTTATTCATGCTAATAACACTCCAACTACCATATATGCAAAAAGGCTTCAAAAATTCTTCAGAACCTGCGATTTTCACGCTTAATTAAATCAAATCTCTCTTGATCGCAGTGGTGTATTCTTCACCTCTAGGTTCCTTTAACTGCTAACGGGCTTGGCCTGGTTTCGTGTATTTCAGTTGGTTGGTTGGTTGATATTGAGGTCCTCCACCATGGAGCGATCAGTAGTAATTAGTAGTAGTAGTAACAGTTATAAATACCCGTGTATAACAGTTTCGTTTTTTTGTCCGTCTATTCGTTCTCTTCTTCATTGTAGTCTTTGTATTGCTTGCTGCTGGCATTGCTCAATCATCTGACTCCTTCATTGCTATTTCCACCAATGCGCCACCGTTCGCCCATCCAGCTTCCCGCTCAAATTCACGCCCATTTGCATAATATTCTTTCGTTCTTTCGGTCGTTCCCGCGTACGTTCGTTGGTTCGTTTGTCTTCTTCTTTTCCTTATGGTCTTCTTTAATATGGGGCAGTCACCCACTACAAAGTCGTCCAGCATGCCAAACCGTTCACTCAGCAATGATTCAGGTTCACTCAGCGCAAACAATCGATTGATGTTATCGTTTATCGATCATGTACTTTGTTGTGCTTGAGTCATTGCCTTGAGCAGCAACATCTTGCGGTGTACATTTAACGCTTTGTTCCTTTACGTTTCGAAAAGGAAAATTGTTTTCTATATATTTGTGTTAATTTTTCTACGATGGAAAGTTTAAGTTAAAAGTATTAATTTCAACTATTATTGCTTGCCGCTTTTTGTCCTGAAGTGTGTGCAATGTGCTCTTTTGAATTTGAGTTGGAGTTGGATTTCGATGCGATTATAACACTTTAAATATTCAAATAAGCTATGTATCTAGCGCACACACTGTCTCTTTTTGAATTCTTGAATGCGTTTTGCACGCTGTTCGTTTGTTTTTTGGCTTGTGTGCGCGTGTGTCTGTGTGATTTTATTTCTGACTTTTTTCACCTTTATTAAATGTGTTTTTTTTGTTACTTTTTTAAACTAATAATCTTCTTCGAATGGTTTAGCTTATCTGAAAAATAGCAGAAGCCTGTCAAACGATTTTTATATGCGCCTTCTGTCTCTTTCACTCCCTCTCTGGCTCCTTTTTATTATTCGTTAACCTCCAAAAACTATATTCTCAATTCTTTTTAGTTTTAAATGATAAAAAATCTATAACCGCTACTCACTCGACCCCCTTTTCTTATGCAAACAAAAATTCCTTTCTCTTACATGTTCGCTCTTCGTTCGTTCTGTTACGTTTCATTGCGTACCGTACGGTTAACGTGCATACGTTCGTTTGCTCGCTCTATGCGTTACTTACGTTAACTTGCGTTATGTTACGCTAAAAATACATACGTTGTTCTTGTTACAATGTCATATAAAAAACGAACTGAAAAATGCAAAAAAAAAATCGCAAAAAAACCCAAAAAAAAATTAAATAATTTTTAGAACCGGCATCTCGTTATGCCTCAACGAATGTTTTGGCCGCAGTGCCACCAGGCACGCCACGTGCCGTCAGCACAGAGGATATCACCAGGTGAGTAAAGCTTGCGATATCATTAAGTATTTCAAAATCTAAAAAGTTTGCGAATGTTGGTGTCATCGTCTTTATTCGGAGCGTAAATGCAACAGCGAGCTAAACCGTTTGCTAGGGATGTACATATATACAAACTTAACATAATTTTCATTAACTTTATGAACGTGCAAATGCTATGGCTACAGTCTCCCCGCCTGTGGTAAACTGACATACGGTTAGATTAAAAATAATAGGGGCAGTGTTTTCAACGCCATTAACATCTTATGTACCATATCTTATGCGGCGTTAATATTATCTTCAACGTCATCAGCATAACATGCTGTAGAAGCATATCATTGTATAGACGACGTCATCATTGTCGTCAACAAAATCAGTTGTCTTATTAGCGCCACAAACCACCGTCTAACAACAAGCATCACCAGAGATTTATCAAAATTGGTAGATAACGGTTTTAGATTAACACAAAGGTAAAAATAAGTTTCCAAAAAAAAAAAACAAATAAATAAACTATCTTGCCGCTTCTTTGTATTGGATTCGTCTTATCAGACGTCGTCGTCGTTGTCTTTGCCTTAATGCGGTCCAGGCGACATCAACTAGTTTCGCTAGTTCGGCTTGAAGCATGCAAAGCACAGCGGGTTCTAAGAAAAAAAGAAGAAATAAATTATTGCGATAGTTTTTCGTGCCCGGCTTTAATCATAAACACATGCAAACGCCGGCAGCTGCGACGCTGCTACTCCGTGTTTGTTTATGTGAAAATCGCATATGACAAAGTCCATTAGACTACTTGTCACTTTGGCAGTGATTCACGCGTCTCAATACGAGGCGATTCCACTAACTAACTCACTCATTCGCCGCTCACACACTCATAATTCACTTGACTCGGCGAATGTTTTGGCGATAATGGCGCAATTCCATGATCATAAGTATTATCAATAAATAAAAAGTCGAACGTGTTAGTCAACGACAGCGTCGTCATCTCCGACGTCACCGTCTGTTGCCAGAATAAACAAAGAATTAAAGAAAATTGAGAGGTATAATAAAAAAATGAGTTGCCAATTGCATTTGATGTTGCTGTTACATATGAGCAAACGTCTGGCAGTCATGCGGCATCAAGCGGTTGTTTCGCACCGTTTGCGTTCGCATGCTAATCAAGGAGCAGCAGCAGCAGCAGCAGCAACATCAACATCATCATCATCATCATCATCATCATCATCATCACAACCAACCCGTAGATCAAGAACAACACAAAAAGAAGACGCGAGCACTAGCAATAAGAGTGGCAGTGAGAAGAATAAGTGTGTATAGTGTTTTTTATTTTATTTATTTTGTAATTTTATATTTTTTTAATAATTGACAACACCAACGACGAACAAAAATCGCTTACCTTGTTTTCAATGCGCGTTGCCATTTGCAAGGATTATAACAATGACACCAACATCAGCAACAGCAACAGCAACTAGAACCCCGCTTGGCATGGGTGCCTCAATGGAGAGCTTATTGTATATAAATTTACAACCAATTTCGAAATCAACCCACAGAGAACCGCGCACCATCACCATACAGAAGGGACCACAAGGCTTGGGCTTTAATATTGTCGGCGGCGAAGATGGCCAAGGCATATATGTGTCATTCATATTGGCTGGTGGACCAGCCGATTTGGGTGGCGAACTAAAACGAGGCGATCAATTGCTCAGCGTAAATAATGCGAATTTGACGAATGCCACGCACGAGGAGGCAGCACAGGCACTAAAGGTGAGTTCAGAGGCAATAAATTCACCTACCTATGTATCTACCATATGTAACTGTTGATTAATCTCATAGACTTCCGGCGGCGTTGTTACATTGGTCGCACAATATCGGCCCGAAGACTATAATCGCTTTGAGGCACGCATACAGGAGCTCAAACAACAGGCGGCACTTAGTGCCGGTGGCTCGGGCACACTGTTGCGCACCACACAGAAACGTTCGCTGTATGTGCGTGCGCTCTTCGACTACGATCCAAATCGTGATGATGGTCTGCCATCGCGCGGTCTGCCCTTCAAGCATGGCGATATACTACATGTAACCAATGCCTCCGATGACGAATGGTGGCAAGCACGTCGCGTCCTGGGCGATAACGAAGACGAACAAATCGGTATTGTGCCATCGAAGCGCCGCTGGGAGCGCAAGATGCGTGCGCGCGATCGTAGCGTTAAATTTCAGGGTCATGCATCTGCCAATAATAATATGGATAAGGTAAGTAATAAAATACGAGTATATACGATACACTCCATTTAATTATGGTTATGATAATGATGATGCTTTTGCATTTTCACTTTTAAGCAATCGACGCTTGACCGGAAAAAGAAAAACTTTACATTCTCGCGCAAGTTTCCCTTTATGAAGAGTCGCGATGAGAAAAACGAAGATGGCAGCGACCAAGAGCGTAAGTAGTTAAACGTCCTATGCCTTAAATGTCAAAATGCAGTTTGAACATCGAGCGAAAATAACACAAAAAAGCGTAAAGTGCTAAGGAGCGCTATGTTATCCTAGAATAGGATTTATTATAAAATAACTATTTTAACCTATACGTCAGACATTAGACGTTGTCGCGTTACATGCTTATAATATACATTTTTTACGTCACGGCACAGAACAATAACTCTGTGGGGACTCTACCATACTGCCTGCCTCTAGGTCATAATTACATATGTACCTATAATTCTCCCAACAATCCACCCAATCCAACAACATGTCCTATAAAAATCATACAACGTTTGAAGCACATTTCTCCTCAATGTGCGCCAATAGAAGCGATCCACCTCAATCTATAGCTATCTAAACTGTCCGAATGACTAAACGAGTGATACTGAAGAAAATATATAATATATTTTAGGCAGAGATATTATATAGAATATAGACCCTGCCCTGCACACAATCACAATTATTTAGAAAAAGAAGATATTGCCTATTCGCGTCTTATGCGCACAAGCATCAATCTCTATGTACGAGTACATCGAGACTATATTGTATATTTTATTTTATCTTTTAAATTAATTAAATTATAACATTTATCGCAGTAAACTGTATAACACATTTGTTTGATTAAAAAAAAAAAATAATGACTTGAAAAAAAAAATTGACTTATACTAAATTTAAAACGATGCAAATTGCGCCGAAAAGGCAATGATATAGAAGGCTGAATCCTTCTTAGGGGGAGATCATGCGGGTGTAGCCTCTTCAGTCTACGCCTTGTTGAGATACGGGTGAGGGAGGACGCCAGCGGATTTGGGTGCGATAAAAGTCTGTAGTGATAGCGGCACCTGTGAGAATTAATCACTTCCATAACAGTTGGCACAGCAAGATCCCTATGCAGAATGGTGTTGCAGACGTAACAAGGGGTGCCCGTAAATCTTCTGAGAGCCTTGCTCTGACACGCCTGCACTCTTCTGATGTTGTAGTTTCCCAAATTTATTTTATCAAAACAGATAAATTTAAATAAACACTTTTCTAAAATAAGTAAGAATAGTTGTTAAACGCATTCAACCATAGCAATACCTAAATGAGTCCTAAATTGAATGAGTCACTGTTAAAAACATTGTAGATCTTCGTGAAAGAAAAAGTTAAATTAGACTACAACAACCACAGCGTATTGATGTTTAGGTGCCTTATTTTTTTTTAAGTTTGTTATTTTTTTTTATTTTTATTATTTTTATAATTTAATTTTTGTTTTTAATGAAACAACTTTGTTGACATACAACAATTGAAATTGGGGTCCATTAAAGTCATGTGTGCGGGGCATATAAACTTTGGCCAGGTCAGAGTTAATTTTTTTGAATATTTTTTTAATTTTTAAATTAAATTAAATGTTATTTTTAATTTGTAAATTATTTATTGTTGTTTAAATTCTCATATTTGTGTTATAATTTGCTTTTGTCTTGTGTTATATATTTATTTCTTTCTTTATTATTTAAATTTTTTCCGTCACTTTTGTAATTTGCAAATTGTTTATTTTTGTTTATTATTTCTATTTTTCTTCTTCTTTTCTATGATTTCAAACTATGTGTGTATGTGTCCTATATATGCTTGGCTACATCTGACTGTCCTCTACATATCAAACATGTACATCAATATCAACCACAAAAAAATTCAACAACAAAAACAATATCCAAATGCATTTGACACAAAAATCAACATCCATCAAAAATAAATGTGTACCTGATAAATCGATCGATGCTGATAAAACAACTTAAAAAATAAATAAATAAATAATGTTCGCTGTTCCTTCTTGAAATGCATTCATTAAAACGAACATGTTTTCATTAATAATTCCGACAAACAAATAAAACACAACAAATAATGAAACTATTTGCATACTGCATACTAAATGAATAAAAATAAATAAATAAATAAACAAATCATTATAAAAAAATCATACAAAAAGCGAATGGCATTGTAAGCAGCAACAGCGAACTCGATGTTAACAATGTTAATAATAATCAAACGAACGAAGCGCAGCGTAAGTCACTTTACAATTTTTTATTTAAATTAATTGTTTTTTTTTTTTGGGCTACTTTTCTATATACGAACCAGTTAGGAATATTACTACTAACTTAGATTAGACTTTTAACGCATTATTGGTGGCCTCCTATAACCTATTCGTTAATTGTTATAAAAAGGGTGCAAGCACTTTTATAAATATTATATTGTAAAAAGCCCATAAACTAAAAATATAACAAGGGAATTCTGATGGTGTTGTGTCTAGACTAAGTATAACAATTTATAGGTGGGTTGGTATATGTTAAACGAACAACAATTAAAAAAAAAAAAATTATTAATAAATAACAAAAAAAAAACTACACTAATATTCACACTATCACACACAGAGTCACTTAGAAAGTTTGCAAAACTTTAAAACAAACAAACGAACTTATCTTCTCTCTTTCCTGCTGTATACAACTTTTAACCTAAACTATTTTCTACTCGTACTTTTATAAATGGAAAACGTTTACTTATGTCTGTCTTGTTTTGTCGTCGTTCTTTACTTGTCTTCTTTGCTCTGTCGAAACTGTTATACTGTCGTACAATTTTCTTGTCGTGTTTCGTTTCATCAATTTTACATCTCGTCATATGTTCTTAGTGCTATTTTCGTTGTTGCGTCACGTAAAATTAAAATTGAATTTAAAATTAAAATTCTATAAAAATAAGAACATAAAATTAAAAAAAAACAAACAATTAAGCGCTACTTGTAAGCTCTAGGTGATTTGCTTTTGAATTGGATGTTATACGTGTTATTTTTATTTTTTTATTTATATATACATATTTCGTTGCTCGTGCATTAAATTGAATAAATTTAAAAATATATATATTCAACATCCTCATAATATATTCAAAATTAAGTACTTTTATACACGCGCGCTATACACGAACGTTTATTTATTTATTTTTATTACATAACTCACATTTTTTTGCTTGTTCCTTTATAATCGACTAAACGAAATAACAGCTAAGAAAGAAACAGACCAATAACTTTTTCTCTATCCTTTATTTAACTGAGCAAACTGAAACAACAGAAAGAAAAAAACAAATCTCTTCTCGATTTCTTCCTCTTTTTTTCATTTTCTAGCTTTTATGCTTTGCTACACACAAGACGATGCCAGTGCTGAAGGAGGTATGTACTTGAACAGTAAAAGTATACAATTTTTTTTATGAAGCTTAATAAAAACAAACAAAAAATATTTTAAAATATATATATATATATATTAATAAAAATCTAAAAAAATATTAAAAATAACGTAATGGAAACAAAAACCACACCTGAGGAACGTAGGATAGTACTTAGTTGTGTAGTCATAAACACAACTCATGCTTAGTGGACTTTTTTTCGATTTTTAGTACTTATAATTAATTTTTAAATTTGTATAACACACACAACAAGTACACGCACAGTGCGTATAACAACTAACTACTAACTTTCTCGCCCTTTCTTTTCTGATTACTCGTTTTCTTTCTTTACGTTTCTTTCGGTTCTTCCTTCCATATATCAGCATTTCCATTTCGCTTTATGTAGTTGTTTTTCATCGTTTTCTTTTGTGTTTAGTTGAACATTTTAAAATGTAGTTGGCTCTCTCAAAGTCTCTCTTATTCGCTCTCTGTGTTTTACTTTTTTCTCTTTGTTACTACTTTGGCTTTATATCGCTCTGTCTATCTCTATTTGCCTCTTATTTGATCTTTTGCTATACATAAACAAACGCCGCATATAAATTTAACACTTTAATACTGCTCTATATTATATATATAGGAAAAGCCATTCAAAACTCTCACACTCTCACCATACACACACATACGTACCCCCAAACATTTTACTCACTCATAAGCATACATTCAAGTTAATTACATGTATATTAATCAAAAAAACTAAACGAAACACCCAACTGTTATAAACTCGAATCCATAAAAATTTTTCGCGTTGAAAATCAAAACTAAGTCGATGCCAATGATTTCCCAGTCTCTGGCAGCACTTGTTTTGTACATATGTAATTCAAAAACTGGTATACAAAAACACATGCTCACATACTGTTATATATACATATATATATATAAATATATATTGTTTTGTTTTATTAGTACATTTTTTTCGCTTTTACGTTGAAACACACTGTTGCCAGCGATTGACAACAATTAATAACGGCATAAAAGTATTATTTGAAACATATATATTTTTTATAAAAACTGTTATACACATACGCATAACATACATGTCTATTTTAAAATATGGTCGTATATATCGGCATATATATAATTCTTATACATTACATAGCCATTTACTATTCGTATGAAGTATATAGTTTTAGATATGCCATTTACTAAATCCGTCATCTGTGAATAAATACTTTAGTTACACGAGTATACATATAAATCGATTATGTATATACGATACCTACGAAAATATTCGCATTTATATGCCCCAGCAAGAAACTAATTATGTGATTACAATGTACATTTGTATTAATCTAACTATTTTATATGCAAATTTATTTTTGTTATATTATATAACACGAAAGACAACACTTATAGTATATAATGAAACGTGGGGCTTTCCTGTTTTTTTCGGATATTGCTATTGTGTACATCGAAGTGATTAAACTCAGCAAGACTTGAAAATGTTCAAAAAAAAATTCATATAAGTCACCTCTTGGCGATTGGTCAGAATATACCACATTATACAAAACGAACAATAAAAGTTCAGTCCAACCCCGTGATGATCTGATCATTAGGCCATGAAGCTTCAAATTTATAAGAGTGTCATCGTTCTAGATTACAATATGATAATAGACAAGTTGGCTAAAAGAAGCCAGAATTAGTACATGAAAAATACACTTACTTCTCAAGTAACTTGTTGAGCAGCTTTGCCTTGAAAATTTTCTGCCGTTCGACTTCGAAGTGTTGCTGCTGAATTTTGAAAATTCCTCTAACTTTGAATTAATTAAATTTAAATTTAAATAGAAAATATAAAAAAAGAATAAATGTTCGTTGCACCAGAGCAATTTCCAAAGCTCTAGGGCGTCCAACGTATAATTTTGTATTGCTTAAAAATGATTTAAAAAATTTGAACTTTTTTAACACAATAATGCAGAAAATAATAAGAAGAAAATGACTGCAGTTGAAAAACAACCTGGCAACCCTAACATACCAGTAAATTGTTTAAAATCTCTACTAAAATCCGAATACATTAAAAGAATTTGGATTTTTGTGCTTTTTTTTGTTTACTTTACTTAGTTATTATTATAATTATTAATATTTTGTTCATATCAACAAATGAAATTTGAAATTAAACACTAACAAAAGTTACAAAACAAATGTGTTTTTTATATACATATATTAGCAAGTGCTCCACTTTTAAGTTTATTAATTGAATAAAAAATATTAAACTAAAATAAAAAAATTTATATATAATAAAAAAAGATTTTTTTAAATAAAAAAGTCACTTCAACATTAACTCTCGCTCGCCCTTCCTACTTTAAACGCCCGCTCATTCGCACTTTGCAATAGTATTTAGATCAAGTAGGTGCAAGCAAACCCTTCTATCAATTAAACAAAAAATCACCCAGTCAGTCAGTTAATCAACCGACCAATCAGTCTAATTACCAGTTAATCAATCAATTGTCCGTACAAATGCATCATCCCGTCAATAGGTTGCTCATCTGAGTAACTCATCGTCGTAAAAACAGTAACTCAGTGTCAGTCTACAGTTAGTCGACAGTAAAACATTTTTAACAACCTTGAAAAGTGTTAGTAATTTTTATTTATTTATTTATTTATCTACTCGTTTTACCCTCTGTATTCATAACTGTTATACACATGTTTTTCCGTTTGTTTGTTTATATTTTTCCTCAATGATATATTTCCCTTTACCGATCGATTCTGCCCCTCTATTTTTTACACATGTTTTGTTCTCGTTCATATCCTCTTATCGTAATTCGTTCTAATAACTTCCTTCAATGACACCTCAACGAACAACAAAATTAAGAGAAAAAAAAAAGAAAAGTAATTTTGAAAACTAATTGCGAAACAGATGTGATTAATTTCTTTCTTTTTCTTTTTGAATATAATTATTTTTTTGTACTTTCTCTCTCTCTCTCTTTGTCTACAACTCTCTTCTACTACTATTCTACTACTGTATTCTACTCCACCAACTACTACTGCTATTTTCACTGTATTCGAACGAATCCTTTATGATTTCATTTCGAACGTGATACGAAAAACATGAATTGAAAATAACTCGAAATAATTCGAAACGTGTACAAACATGATTTGCATATCGTTATTATTGATAAACGCCATGCTATCGATACTCTTCTACTACTACTGTACCACCACCTCGAACATCACTATTACTACTATTCTACTCTTCTACTACTACTACTTATACTACTACTACTGCTACTACCAATCAACCAACCAATCAATCAACCAACCACGACCAAACCAGGCGAGATTATCTACAGAGTGGAATTACCCGATATGGAGCAGATAACCCTTATCTACTTGGAGAATAATGATGCTGACTATCGTAAGTCAAGCAACTAAGAAATCAAAAAAAAAAATCAATTTAAAAAAGATATTACACTCTTTAAAAGTATTAATTAAATAAATTAAAAATTCTTTTAATTAATTTTAATTAAATGCATAAAAACTTTATTTAGTAAAATTTAAATTTCCACAAAAAAGTTTTAAAAAAATAAAAAATTTTGTTTTCAAATATTTTTCCAAACTTAGAAAACCTTAAACGAAATTTTTGTGACTATTTTCAACGAGAATTATGAATTATGTTTGTTAGTACAGTATATGTACATTCTTCACGTCTCTTTATTTTTCTTTCTTTTTGTACACTTCAACGAGCATATCAATTTTTACATGGCTTACGTTTGTATTTAATTTCTCATTTGGTTTCGTATTCCTTTACTTACTGAATGTGTTATATATAATTTTATTTTATTGTTTTTTTTTAAATTGACTTTCTTCCCCTTGTTGCCTCATTCATTTTGGTGCATCATACTATAATGGAATATTATCGGTTTAAATCGTTCGTTCGTTGGTTTGTTTGGTTTGTTCGTTCAAGTTTGACTTGAATCTGATCAGTTGAAGTTTTCTGTTATCAGCTTCTGTTTGATGAAGTTTAGCGCACATCTATGTTTCATTTGTAGGCGTTTTATTGTGTTTTTGTAGTAGCGTTTCATTTTCAACGTGCCTAGGAAAACGTATTTTGAAAGCTCTTCACATAGTTATACGTCGATTTTCGTATAGAGATTATTTACAAGAATTAGTGTTTTTCTTATAATATGTAGATTTTGTTTTCATAATGATGTTCAAAATATAACACGTTGTATAACAGTTTATAACAACTTGGGAACACAAAATTCATATCAATGGAAAGTAAATGTAAAACTTACTGAACAGTTTGCCGTCATTCCTTATTATTCTGCATACTATGTGAAGAGTATAACACTTTGGCTATGCCAAAGTTCTTGTCTGATATAATCTACTTTAATATTCTCTTTCAGTTCTTCCACTCTTGCGCTTTTTCTTTTTTCGTAGTTTTCCTTTCTAATAAATCAAACTATAAAAAAAAATCTAATCACCGCTTTAGACTTCGCCTTTCTCCTTTTATCTATTTTTTTAAAATTTTATTTCGCATAATAACTTAATAGTTCATTTTTGTCATAGTTTAGGCCCGTCTAGTTTCTGAACATCATTAAACCTTTTGATCACCTCGTAATTTTGTTCGTTCGTGGTTTGTTACTTGCATTGAATGCCTACACAAATTGGATTTAACGTAGTTCTTATGTGTGTCATCATCCTCAAGTAGGTAAACACGAATCATACGAGCATATGCATATATCTTGTTAATCGTTTATATAAAAGCCGCCCATTACAGAACAACTGTGCTGTTATACTGTCCTTACATTTACTGTCCTTACAAAAACGAAGCCCTCGTAAAGCCGTTCAAGTATTGCGTAAGCAAGTTTAGAGGAATGGGGGGGACGAGGCTCAAATAGTTTGCATGTGCAGTGCTGTGCAAGCGACAGAGGCTTAATGTGGTCACCATTATTAGTGCTAGCCATTAAATGGCGCTAGTAAAATTAGTTATTTTTATTTAATCCTGATGATACTGGTTAGGTTATAAGAACAAAGCTGTCAAATTAATGTATTCTCATCAGGTCTTTGATACGTGTTTAAAGTTGCAGTTTAAACTGAAGTTTTGATGTGGGTAAAATTCTCGTTCAAAAATTTGTTTACGAACATACAGGTAAAACTTATATAAAGTATTTAATGAAACTTGTCAGAAAGAGGAAGGTGTTCAAAATTGTTTAATATATAAGTAAATCTTTATATGAGAAAGAAACTTTTATATTATTTACCTAATACTTGAACGACCTCTTATGGTATATATAGAATAAATTCTAAATTCTAACTAAATTCTCAACCCAGATTATAGATCAGCCCGCTGAAAAGTATTGATCTAGACACTTTCGTCCTCATATACATAGTTCAAGACCAAACACTATAATAGTTCGATGCAAGATTGAATGCTCCTTTTCATTTTACAAACATTTAATACTAAATTTTTGTTTGCTTGATTCATTTCATTCACCAAACTACAGTAGGTCTTCCCCCCAAACAGAATTTCGTCGACCATTGTAGAATGTTCGCCCAAAAGTTGTAAAAAGCGCAGAAGCGTGCGAAGTCGGAGGAAGTCTTCATTCAGATTGAACGAAGTTAGAACTAGAATAAATTTTTTTTTTTTTTAAATAGTATTACTTCATAATTAACAATATTCATATTATGCCAAATCAACATTCAACTTAATAAATTTTAGTACTTCGAAAGCGAATAAGTTCATATTTGCCAAATATTCCATTACTTTTATAACAGTAGCGAATATAAACTAATTTCATACAATTCTCATAATTTCAAAGTTATTACGTTAAAACTGTTCTAACTAAAAGAAAATATAAGTTTAATAAATTACAATAAAACGAAAAGAATAAGGAACGATTAACAAACAGAGAATGTTTATTGTTATCATTTTCAATATTTTTTTCTGTGTAAGCAAAAATCGAAATGTAAATTTTTCCTTTAAATAAAATTTTATTAATTTAGCATTTGTTTTATTAATATTTCTCAAAAAATTCGCTTGACACGTTTTATTGCTTTCGCAAGAGCAGAAAGCAAAGAAATAACATCAAAGAGTAGGTGGGTCTCGGCTGTTGTTATTAACAAGGCCTTACAAAAAATTCGTTATAAATACATTAGTAGAAAGTAAAAATATATTCTCTATTAAAAGTACCGAACGCTAACGAATCAAATGTTTGGAGAGTTGTACAAATTTGCGATTATTTAAAAAGTGTTGTCGCTTCTTTTGCTTTCCGCTTCTGTTTTTTATTGTCTTTTGTATTATTAAGTATTTATTTAATTTTTTTGTATAATTTTAAACATTTATATGCAATAAGTTCTAACACAAAAGTCAAGGTAATTTCGTTGCTGTCTGTCATCTTGTATTGTAACAAAAACAAAGAATATATTTGAAAGTTACTCGGACAACTGTTATACAAGTGTTATACGAGCAAGTGGAGCTCCATTTATAGTCATGAGTACGCAAACTAATAACAACAAGAACGTTAATAACAAAATTAGCAGCAACAAAGCAAACCCAGTGTCACCATTGCCGCAGTCGTCGTTGTCTACGTCATCGTCTTGGTCAACGTCGCCGTTTTTCGTCAACGTCTACAATGCCTTTTTTATTGTCTATTGTTAATTTTAATTTAAAAAAAATTATTTCAATGTAATTAACTATTTTATGTATGTATGTATATTTTTATATTTATATAATGATTTCTTGAGTGCAAACATTTGTAATTCTTTGTATTATTCAAAATTACTTACTATGTATGTGTGTGTATAACTTAATTAGAATGTAAAAAATGTACAAAGAAAGAATCCAAAAATTAAGTATTGCTACAGAGTGAGTAAACTGCTATACACGCTGTTGCGTGTGCGTAGCTGTGAAATGAGTTATGTAGCATGCCCCAAATTCTTTGTAGAAAAATGCTGTAGTGCGAAAAAAATGTGTGTGCATTTTTTTAAAACCTTTAACAAATTAGCTTACCAGTAATTACTGGTATATGCATTTAGTTTGAATACTCGTAATGATTTATATAGTTGAGCGAATGCTTAGCGTAAGTAGTGTGTATAAATTATTTTTAATTTTTTTATTATAAATAATTTTAGAAATTAGTTACACATTACTAGCATAGAATTTTTTGCTTTGTAGTTGTTGGCAACTTTCGTGAACTTAATGTGTTAATGTAGTTTTGTGTGTGGCCTGCTTTTTGCCACAATGCAACTGGAATTTTATCATATTGTGGTGCGGTTGGTAAAATAAGCCATTTACTTTTGATTGATTGCAGTGATTGATGAATTGATTGCTTTGATTACTTCGTAAATAATTTTTTGTTTAAGTAATATCCTTTTCTATATAAATCTTGTTTTATGTCTTTCTTTTCAACTAAAATGTCTCATTTTCTTAGTTGTTTCTCCCAGCCCACTTTTAGAACGAAAGTTAACATTAGATTAGCGTAAAGAAACCAACCTACACAAACTTTTTGTCCACATTTTGCTAAGCGAAGGCATAGCTTAAAAAATTAAATTAAACCAAAAAAAAAAGAAGAAAAAATAATAAAAAAAAACAAAAAAACAAAACAAAGAAAACAAAACAAAAAAATCCATAAAAAAATAATTCTTAGATTTTTAATAGCGTACGCGCTCGCTCCCTCTCACTTTCTCTCGCTCTCTCTCTTACTCTCTCTAACTATTTAACTATTTTGAGAAGCTTTACTGATTTTATTGTTTATAATTTCAAATTGATCATTAATCATTTCTCTCTATTTTTCGTTTTCTTTGTCCTCCTCTTACATTTTGGTTTCTATACATTTCTTTGTGCTTGCTGCTTTCTCTATTAATCGCCAATGTGTGCTATATTTTACAGCTTCCGAGGAGAACGTGCTCTCTTATGAGGCAGTGCAGCGGCTATCGATCAACTATACACGTCCAGTGATCATACTTGGACCGCTAAAGGATCGCATTAATGATGATTTGATATCCGAATATCCGGATAAGTTTGGTTCTTGTGTGCCACGTAAGTTATCTACTTATCTACGTTTTTTATAAAGAAGCTTGTAACACAGTGAAAGAGAAATTAATCCAGCCATGTCAGCCAAATCTGTCAGAATCGGCCGTTGTTTCTGAATTTAAGTCAAATAGACGTAAACCATGAAAATATAAGGTTTTTCGACTTACGAAGTCATGAGTCAAGTATACAAGTTCTACTGTGATAATCTGAACCCTACGAGCCCTTAAGTATAACAGCTGCATACAATATCTAAATATTTCAAGATGCTGCGATTATTCTCTTACACTATACACTCGAATTGCCCTTTGCTTCTAATTCAGATACAACACGCCCCAAGCGGGAATACGAGGTCGATGGACGTGACTATCACTTCGTTTCGTCGCGCGAGCAAATGGAGCGTGACATACAGAATCATTTGTTCATCGAGGCTGGTCAGTACAATGACAATCTGTATGGCACCTCAGTGGCGAGTGTACGCGAGGTGGCCGAGAAGGGTAAGCACTGTATACTGGATGTTTCGGGCAATGCAATCAAGCGTCTTCAGGTTGCACAACTCTATCCGGTGGCGATCTTTATAAAACCGAAGTCAGTTGACTCAGTAATGTAAGTGGACTCTTCATTCAAAGCTAAGGAGAAAAATTACTACAAATGCTAATGCGACATTTTGTAGGGAAATGAATCGTCGCATGACTGAGGAGCAAGCAAAGAAAACTTATGAACGAGCCATTAAAATGGAGCAAGAATTCGGCGAATACTTTACGGGTAAGCAGCATATGGTTTTTTTGCCATTGAAAGGAATTAATGCTTTATCTCTCTCTCTCGCAATCTCTCTCTCGCTATCTCTCTCTCACTCTCTCACTCTCTCACTCTCACTCAGGTGTCGTACAAGGCGATACAATTGAAGAGATCTATAGCAAGGTTAAATCGATGATTTGGTCACAATCTGGACCAACCATATGGGTACCATCGAAGGAGGCTCTATGACCAACAGCCACAACGACCTGGACTCTGCCGCCTCGGGTACGTTGTCGACCAGTCTCGAGATCAACGCCAACGTCAGCAACAACAGCAACAGCACATCAACAGCAACAACAGCAATAGCAGCAGCCGCAGCACTGATCCAGCTCAAGTGCAGCCTCAAGCAACAGTCGTTTAAGTAGTGGCTGCGTTTCCAGCACCGTAGGAGGAATCGGAACCGCAACCGGTGCTCGTGTAAAGAGTCGCGTGACATTTGCGACAGTGGCAGCAAACATAGAAGAGTAGGCGTACGAGTAGCTACTCAAAGCAACACTAATTTCAACTACTGTCACATCTCGTGCTGTTCCTTGTTCCTTCACTTAATTTTTTTTTTGTGTTTAGTTTTTCTTACCATTTATAATTATTAGTTAATTATTATTTTTTTTACGCTGTTTTCTTTTTCTTTCTTGTTCTTTGAGTTTGGTGTAAGTTTTGAAGGTTTAGGCTACGAGTTACACTAAACTTAGTTGATCCATTGAAATGTTAAAAAGAAATTTAAGAGAACGAACGACGAGTGTTTTAAGAGACCGGATCATGACGAAGATCATTAATGATGCTTATGATTACCACGAACGCAATACGCATAGACCACGTTCGTGCTTATATATTAACGTTTACGATTACTATTACTATATTGTATTTAAAGGGAAATTGTAATGATGATTGATATGGTGCTTTGTTGTTATATATTCACGCATATGGACGACGAACACAATACAATACAAAACACAAAAAAAAAAAAAACGAGAAAATAAGTTCGAAAACAGAAATAATTTGATATATATAAATATTTTTTTTCTAGTGAATGTTAAAAACCTTTTTTTTGTAATCAGTCAAGCTTAATTTTTTATGTATTGGTTTATGTACTTTTTGAATGTATATTTTTTCAAATTTAATTTTTTCTATTATTTTTTGTTTAGGCACAAGTAGCCATACTGGTTGCTCCCTTACACAGACTTTTTCGGCTTTTCAATTGAAATTGTATTTTAGTTTTTATTTAGAACATTTAATTATTAGTATATTTTTCATACATTACCCGCTCCCCCTTTTGTTTGTTTTGTTTTTTTATGCTCGCTTGTTCATTGATTATATACATATATTATATATATATATTTTTTAATTAAGAAAACAACAACAAAAATGCGAATATTTGATAAAAAATATTATAAATTGATAAAATAAAAAAGTACCGAGCAGCAGAGCCACATTAAATATTAACTTTAAAATGAAGCACGTGCATAAAAAATAAGATTGTATTTTTTATATCACTTAAATTATATTTTTGTTTTACTACTTAGTAACATTTTGTAGAGACTTATTTTTATTTCTATTATTATTTTATTTTTTGTAACAATTTTTAATTGTTTAGAACATATTAATTAATAATATTTCTAACTGCAGCTCATTAGTTGAAATGTGCTTTAAAAAATTATATTTATTTAAAACATTTTTTTGCAAACATTATTTTGGTTACTTCCGGTTAAAAATAGCAGTTAAAAATAATTTAAAAAATCTTCAGTTTTTTTCATCATTTACACTTTAACTTGGAGAGTGCGTGTATCTTTTTTAATGTATGAAATGGATCATTTTTTTTAAATTTATATATACGCATATACAGGCATACTACTAATAATAATTTAACTACGAAGTTTATTGTGTATCCAATGAAATTAAACGCAGTAAAAAATAAAAATGAAATAAATTACAACTAAATAAAAAATTAGCTAAAAAATAATTCAAAGTAATAAATAAAAGTTGTTTAAGCGGCATCTGTCAAAGTTGATTAAGATAATGACGATAATAACGGATGAAGAAGCAGTTTTTTTTTGTTTAAAGTTTGTGTAAAAAAAAAAATTGCATAAAATAAACGAGCATTAGAAAGCGAAATGAATTTAATGTATAAAATAAATAAAAACGTTTATATATACATATTTAAATATATATAACATGTTCGATTCATGCAGAAAAGTAGTTAAATTGATAACAAATACATACGAAAAATAATGAATTTTTTAATAGAAGACAGTGAGAAATTGTGTATGCGATCATAGACATGCTTAAAAAATTCATAAAATAAAGCCTAAAGTTGGTCGCTACGGCAGTAGTGTAGCATGAACATGACAACGTTACCGGTAATGGCAAAGTGGTAGGAATTGTGAACAGCGCAAGCGAAAGAGAGCCAGTGCTAGCAACTTATTATTATTGTTGATTATGAACAACGTAATGATGGTGATTATGATGCAATGTAATTAATAAAGCATTTCGTAAACTTTATTATTATTATTTTTTTTTAAACACTTAAATGTATATTTTATTAAAGATTTTTAATTCATTTTTTATAACATTTTTTTAAGTTAAATATTTTTATTTAATATTTAACTTTTTTTGACAACTTTTTTTGCTTGTAGTCAAAAGTATATTTTTCATAATTAGGCGCTCTTGGTAATAATTTTGCTAAATCGAAATATATAAATTAAATACAATAAAGTACTACACAGTTAAATATATGTAGGTTATAAAAAATTGTCTTAAAAAATGAATCAAAAAAATTTTAAAACAATAAAAATAATAGGCACTAAATAATAATAAGATTTGCCAAACCACACACACACATACACCACACACTTGCCAGTGTATTGTATAGTACTTCACAGTTAATTCATCGTCATGATGAATTTCTTGCATTTTGTACATCAAAATAATTTCAAGCGATGATCATTCCAACTAAATGGGGAAAAAATACCACACCCACTAATGCATTGACTACAGTTATGTATAGTACATACTATACAGCCATACGCACACATCCACATGTATCCTGGTATTACTTGCCTTGCGCAGTAATATATATATGTATGATTATTATTAAATGAAACCTGTAAGATATGCAACTATATTACTTTAATGCTAATTGCAAAATAGCAACACATACACTGAAAAAAAAGTTTAACAAAACCAAAACCAAATCTATTTGTAAGTCACTCAGCAAAGGGTTTGCTTGGAGCAATGCAATGGGTTTTCGTTGCAATTTCGTAGGCATTTCGTGTAGATGGCTGATCTACAAAATTATATCTGCCAATTCGAGTACTTCACGCTTTATAGCGTAAGAACGAGCGCTTATAGTTAATGCCTTTTCCCTGCATCACTTCTTTCAGATTTGAAGCGAACGAAAGCGCACTTACGCAAGCTAATGTAAACTAACCCAAGCTGAGAAGAACTTGATAAACTGCATATAAAATCGTTGGTCTACAATAAGACAAGTAAACAATAAAAAATCGCTTAAAATTTACTAAAAAATGATATGCGATGTACTTGGCATACTATATAAAAAAATATAATAATAAAAATAATAAATAAATTTTTTTTTTGTACCCTTGTAAAATATATATAAGTAAAATTAGATGTTGTTAAGGAATACTATTTACAGAAACCTAGAATCGAATTTTGAATGTGTCACAAGCCAAAAAAAAGAAATCTGATCCATTTTTTATTTTCGTTTTAAGTTGCCTCTTTTTATTATATATATATTCTTTTTTACGTCATAACTTATTTGTTAGTTTCGAAATTTTATAAATCGTTCGCATAGAAAAGCGTTTCATCAAAATGTGCCTTTTTCAGTTGTTGTTGTTATCAGTAAAAATTAATACAAAAACCATAAGCGAAATAGTGAAATGAAAAGTATTATACACTATTAAACTAAAAAAGGAAAAAAACCTAAAAATTAAAGTAAACATTTATAAGAATATATTGTATAAAAGAAGAAGCAAATAACAAAGCAGAATAAGCGTGGAAACTAATGCAAAACTTATGATATCAACGATGAAAAAGTAAAATAATACCCCAAATTACAATTTTACGTTAATCCTAAAAGCACGCATACATTTTTTTTTGGCACTTCGTAGAATTGACAGCGTAAGCCAGAAAAGCATAGCATAAGCAAATAAAAGAAGAGGAAGGTGATCGTAGAGAAGTGAACGATAGAAATGAATTGAAAAGGAAAGCAGTAAAAAAGGGAATGATGTAAAGCAAGAAAAAATTTAAAAAATATAGAAATCAATCAAAAAACAGTTAAAGAAAATCCACTAATGAAAAGTAGTGGAAAAGGAAGTAAAGATGATGATGGGGATAGGCATCAAGGGGAAGCGTGTGTTTGGGCAATACCCCAAACCACCCACTTCCAGCAAAAGAACCAGCAAACAAAATGAATGAAACATTGTTTGAAGGCATTTTTAGACATTTAAGCCGTGCATTTAAGACACGCAATTAGAAAGCTATTAAATTTAGAGAAATGCAGACACACACACACACGCACACAAGACAGGAAAAGTAAAGCAAAACAAAATAAGATTAGCTGGCCATACACGACGCATGCTTGTGTGATTCGCTCGAGCACAACAACAAAATTATGCAGTTTTATGCCAACTGATGTTCAGCTCGTCAACAGCGACGCCATACACGACAAACGTGACTGCAAACATGGACACATCACACGAGCATGTTCATCGTGTATGGCCAGCTTAAAAAAATATAAAAAAAAGAAAAGTTCCTTTGCCAGTTGTTGTTGTTGTAATATAAGAAAATGTGTCCTCGAGTAGCGAGCAAGCATGCAAGCGTTAGAATACTAGTAAGTGAGCGAGAGAACAAAGTAGGACAAACACGTTTTCATTTTCTTTGAAGCATTTGTTTTTTTAAAATTTTTTAAAATGTTACTTTATTTTATTTTTTAAAACGAAGAAGGAGAAGTAGAAACACAAACTATACACAATAAAAATAGAAAACGCAACAAATTGCAAAACCAAAGAGAAAAAAAAACTACATTCGATTATGTCAAAATTTGACGTGAGAAAGCCATAAAGAAAACAAATAAATAAAAAAAAATAGTAGAAGCAACAGAAGCAGCAGTAAAAGCATAAAAAAAAGTAAGCCAAAAACAGGAAATATGAAAAGCAAACCGAAACGAAAACAAAAAAGTACGAACATCTCTAAATAAAGCAGAAATTAATAAAAAAAAGTAATTAAGTGGAAAAGAAAATTCATAACATTCTCACTATTAATTATTATTAAAGCGAAATATTTGATTTGAATTGATCGAAAACGTTGCATGCGATTGCGTCACATAACGTTACGTAATGCGAAACGTGATAAAACAAATGAAGATAACAAAATAAATGCACAGCACATACGCATACAAACATAAAATCATAGAAGCAAAACGCAAAACCAGACATAAATCTGATGTCAGAGTAAAACTTGCATACGGCGCTGAGCTTGAAGCGACCTGTCTTGCTCGGGCTATAGCAGAGCGATACTGAGCTTAGTTTGACGAAGAAGAAGGTCGACATAATATAGAGACCCTAACTAAGCGCGCAGACGCCGGGTAATTAAAAGAACAAAAACACATTTTATACACATGAAGGTCACCAGTATAGAGAGATACTAACTAAGCGCGTTTTGAAGATAAAACCGTTTTCAAACCCTCTTCAACGCTTCAAAAATACGCATGAGTCTTACAGCGCGTGGGAATTCCCATAAGGAAACATGTCCAGAGGTTCGTCCATTCAAGCCCATCGCCGAATACAAGTTTCACTCTGACATCAGCCTAAAACCGTTGCACTTTGATGAGAGCGAGAGAGAGAGAGCGCAAACACTCGAAAGATGGCATTTATTTAAAAGGTCGATAATCTCCTCATTACCATGTACCGACATTATTGTAATTGTTGACCCAACAAAAAGTGAATTAAAAAAAAAAAAAAAAACATCAAAAAATAATAAAAAAAGAAAAAAACATAAACAAACACGACGAAGATTATATGTACGCACAGAGGTGGAGCGCGTGTCGTATTGTGAAATTTATTTGAAAGAAAAACAAAAAATGTCATTTTGGCATTAATTGTTAAAATCAACAACATTGCAACCTTCTTCTGCATATAAGGCCGTTAGGGTGGAGTCTCTTCAGCCGGCGTCGCATCACGCTAATTGCGAGGGCTTTGGCCACACTGTTTGGTTGGGGTTGCCGCCTCTGCTGACATCGACTCTAGTTTTGATGGATCTCCACCAACACAGTTGACATACTCGGGTCTCTGTGTAGGGTGGTGTTGTGTACAAAGCAGGGAGCCTCATGCGACGTAGCACCTTCCTTTGGCAGGCTTAGATCTTCTGTATGTTGCTGACAGTAGTAATATCCCCGATTTATATCTCATAAAGGCAACCAGGGGCCACAAGTAATTTCCTCTTGTCATTGAGGGAAAATTTACTGGACGGCCCTACAGTGATATGAGTTCGGCCTGTGAGGCGCTTGTCCACGATCAGTCCGAGGGAGTAGACTTGGTCCATCTACGGGACAATTCTGGAGTCATAATTGACATCTGGACAAATGCCATGCCTCAGTGTAAATATGTAGTTTACCTCTTTCTCTCTGTTTATTCCGATATATCAACGCTTGACCCAGGCGTAAAATTTGCGCAAGTAATCCTGTAGTGAATTTGAAGCTTCTTGGGCTCAGCAAGAGGATGGCTGTGTCAACCGCATATTTAGCGATGATGGTTTTATCGGAATCAATGTCTGCCGTAAATAGAGAAACGAGAACAGGTGCTGCCATGCGGCACGCCGGCTCTAGTAGTTCTTATCGATGACTTCGAGTCGTACGTCAAGTAGCCTTGTAGTCAAGTAGCTTTGTAAAACTGTATTATTTGCCTAGGACGAAGCGTTCGATTTTATGGAACAAAATCCACACCATGCGGAAGGCCTTCTAAACATTTAAGAAGACCGCTGAAAAATATTGTTTCCATTCAAAAGCAGTATGTGTTGGATGGCACTATGTAGTTGCTCTGTCGTGCCATACTGTGCCCTAAAGCAGAATCGATGGTTAGGCATTGCTCTGTGGATACCCAGTACTCCCATCATACTACTAAACAATAAGATTTCGAATATGTTGGAGGATGTCGGAGGAAAGCTCATTAGTCTATGAGATGCGACGCGGTTTTCTGGCTTGCCAAGATTGGGACTAATTTCGATCGATGCGCACTTCAAGTGGGTAGGGAAGTGTCAGATACGCTACATATGTCCTAGCTGTCCTGAACATTTCTTGAATTTCAGCCGTTGGATCTGCAAGTTCACCTCGCCTGGTGTAATGGGTTTTGTTTGCGTTAGGTCTGCAAAAGTTTCAACTTATGCTGCCTTACCCCTTTACCACTTACTACTAGCGTCATTGACTGAGGCATAACTATGTGGTCAGCATTCGTCAGTATACTATCAACCTTTTAGCTGGAACTTCGTTCAGCTCGATGGAAGTGTGGGATGCTCCTCATGAGTGTGCTTATACCTTACCGACTCCTGAGTCTCTACATGGAAGTTTCTCTCAAATAGGTCTACAACATCAGTTCGATCTTGATATTGAGTGTGAGTCGAACCATGTCTGGAATCTGTCGAGGTAGGGCATGTGCAGCTACAAGGTGGAAGTAGTTGGACGCTCAGAGCTAGTTGGTCTGAGTTGAGTTCCACATTCTTTGATATTGATAATGCACTTGGATGTATACCGCTATACACTGCAAACGGGTCGGTGCTTTCGTTGTGATAGCTGTAGGGCAGTTGTTAGATTTGTTGAGTTATTGCTTTCGAATGAGGGGGCGGTTAGTTTTGTTGACGTTGTTTCTTAGGAGGCGTTTGTTAAACTACATCAGCGTATGTCTTTCTGCTGTATGTTGATACTACTTCTATTACACTCTAAACCACGGAAGTTAGCCGTTTGCTGCTCATGGCACTAAGCGTATTCGGCCGGTTCATTCAGGAGCTACGATTATGAAGTGGTGGCGTGATTTTTCGGCATTTCGTACATCCAAATTACTTCCTACAGTTACCCTTAGTGTGGCCGAAGCCTGGGTAGCGGTGGCATTGGCGCACATGCCAGAGTTGGCGACGGGCTTCCACTTTTGGATTTCGATGTTGTTGGTTGGACTCAAGATCGACGAACATGTCGAACGGCCGCTTGCTGAGTCGTCCAGTAGAGTTGCGAATATTCGTGTGCTTGCGAGTCCAGTTTGATCAGGTCATTTTTAATCTGAACTGTGGAAGTGATATTAGGAAAAAAAAAATTAACGAAATTAAATGGATAATAAGCCCGCGAGTAGTTTATTATATTGGTACGGAAATGAAACCACATAGCGTTGTCGACTAACACTCAATCGGTTCAGACGTTCAGATTTAAGTGCAACGGACACGGTCATGCATGCATGATCAATCAGTTGTGTACGTGTGCATGAGACTGCATCATGGAAGCCTAAAGTTACAAAATATATCTTTTCTCCTGACATTATTGCTTTGTTGGAACCCTTCCATTATGCTATACAAATCTGGAGTATTACTGCTGTCAGCAACATACAGAAGATCTAAGCCTACCAAAGCAAGGTGCTATGCCGCATAACTGAGGCTCCCTGCTTTGTACGCACCATCCTTCACAGAAACCCGTGTATGTTAACTGTGTTGTAGAGATCTGTCAAAACTGCAGCCGATATCACCAGAGGCTGCAAACACGTCCAAACAGTGAGCCAAAGCCCTCAGAATCGGCGTTTAAAGAAAACCTTCTAAGCAGAAGTTTGCCATCTAGTTGAACGTACACTGCGTTGTAATTGCTCCCACGTCACTATTCAAAATATTCACAAGAATATTTTATGCTATTTTGCGACAATAATATGTAATAATTTTATACTATTTATTTACTAGCACATAACCGGCGCGTTGCTGCCTCTGGGCTTGCTGTTGTCCATGTCGAGATTCTCGTTATTCTTCTGTTTCAAGTGTTCTTTGCTTCGTATGTTTTTTTCCAATTGATGCTTTTATTGGTGGCATTATTTTGTAGTTCTTTTTCCTTTTCTTTTTTGTCTTAAATAATTCATTTATTTTATATAGATAGAATTAATTTAATTAAATTATATTTTATGGTATAAGTTAAGTATAAGTTTATGGTATAAGTTTCATGGTATAAGTTTAAGAAAATTGCAAACGAGTGGGATATGTGTAAGGGAATGGCTTGTTAAAAGGGTGGTAGGGTGGAGCGGCGAATTGTAGTCTTTTGCCTTGGATACTGGGGCAATCTGAGGGGATATGTTGGATAGATAGTGGAGAATTGCAGAATTCACAGAAAGGGTGTTGTAGTTTGTTTATGATGAAGCTGTGGGTTAGGTAAGTAAGTGTGACCGAGACGAAGCCTACTGAGCTTAGACACATCGGAACGAGGGATATCGGGTTAAGATTTATCAAAAACGAAAAGGGAAAGTGGTGGGAATTAATAGATTTATAATGTTAGGAGGACAAAGTCCAATATGGATTTGAAAACAGATCTGTAATGCTGCTGAATGTATTGTAGGATGTCGAAGGTATTACGATTGGGAGATGAGATGTAATGAGTGGAAATTTTGGTGAAGATTTGGCAGTCAGGTCAGCAAAGTTATTGCCGGCAATTTTAGAGTGAGCAGAAAGCCATTTAAGGGCGATTCGATGTGAGTTGAAAGAAAGGATTTGTCTTATAGACTTAACATAGAAGTTGCAGTTTGATTGATTGTTGATAGAATTTATGCCTGATAGAGGGTCAGAGCAAATGGCGAATTTTCCTTTTTTTTCCCATAAGTTTAACAGTTTCATATATTGTGTATTGGAGTTGTCCTACAAGGGCTTAAGCCTAATCTGAGAGCTGAGTGATACATGACGTGAATTCTATTGAGAAGTTATTTAGGTGCATTGGTAAAGTTCGGAATCAATTTTAGACATGATCAGACAATTAATGACGGATATAATAGTGGAGTGGCTGTAATTATATTTGTAGGAGGAAAGACACTTAGTGATGTTAAGTCTGTTGAATAATGAGAGAAGAAGTGTGTCTATGTGGGTGTTCCAGGAATAATGGTGGTTGAACGTGATTCCCAGAATCTAAAGAGATTGTACGTTATTGATGATGGCTGAGTAAGATTGGAGTCTAAAAGAGGATGTTTTTGCTCGGCAAATTTGAAGATGTTTACACTAAGAAACGGAAAGGAGAGCACCAGAATAATCACACTAATCTGAGATGTAAATTAATAGATCGTTATTATCTTGATGCAGGGAAATTACATGACTAAGTTTGTTAAATGCCATGCGGAATGGAATAACAGAGTGTGGTGCACCTTGAGGTATACCTCAACATGAACGAGATATATTCTATTAGATATGAAATTAATAATATATTTAGTTATTTTGGGACCAACCCTCCTTAATATTAACTCGTCCAGAATCGTATGAATCCCTATCCTATCAAATGCTTTACTAAGGTATACAGATAAAATAGAGACGTGTTTATTTTTGTGAAAGAGAAGATGGAATCAGATCATCTAGAGAAATAGGAGAGTCAGATACTGACTCCTCTTTCCTACAACCGGTTTGACGAATGTCGATGAGATATTTATTTGTAGCAAGCCATCATAAGCGACTAGCGATAATCTTATCTGGAACTTTAGCACAACATTAATTGACAGAGATGAGTCTGTAGGATTCTAATTTGGTTTTGTCTGAGTTGGGTTTAATTTTTTTATTTATTTTTTTTAAATAAAAATTTTTGTTTAGAATCTGTTCAGTGGACTTTCACAAATTTAGATGAGACAATTAGAATAACGTTGGTGCAAATATGCAAAGTGGACGGCTAAGTCTATGAAAAATTAAATTTATATAATATAAAATATGTTAAAGTCGAAAAGGTAAATTTAAGGGGTGATAGCGCTTGAGTCTTTTCGTGACGCTGCTGTTGTCTAACAGATTGATAGCTAATTTATAATATATAATAATAATCGTTGAATGTATTTTTTGATGGCGATTTCTTCCTTCACAGTTGGTAAGTGAAGATCATGGTGTAAAATTGAGTTTTTGACATAATAGGGCGCTCCAACAAGTCATCGGAGCAGCATGGATTGAAATCTTTGCAGGATTTCAATGTTAGATTCTGCTGCTGTACCCCATAGTTGGATTCCATAGGTCCACACGGGTTTGATGATTGCCTAATAGATTAAAATTTTGTATTCAAGGCGAAGTTTCGAGTGGGAACCCAACAACCAGTTTAACCGAAGTGCCTTCGAACTAACTTGTTGGCGTTTCGATTTAATGCGGGCTTTCCACTTGAGTCTTCGGTCAAGTTTTAGTCCAAGATAATTAACAATATTGTGATGTGGAAGAACTTCTTGGAAAACGGTAACTGGAGGACAATCACCGCGTCTCAAGCTAAATGTAATGTGCTTGGATTTTTCTGTGTTTATAGCGATGTTCCATTTTTGAAACCAGGATTCCAGTTGGTTGAGTTGACTTTGCAAGATGGTAGAAGCTTCAGCTTGAAGATCTGAAGTGGCAAGTATAGCTGTGTCATCGGCATATGTAGCAATTGTGATGCTATTGCCTTGAACAACTGGTAAGTCCGCAGTGTATATATAGCGACTAGCTATAGGGATCAAAATGATCTCGGCCCACTTCCACTGAGAAGGGACGTAGCTTAGCCTCAGACTGCGGTTGATGATAAACGTAAGTAACAGTTGGCATTTTAAAGGCAACTGCTTGATTGTAAATGCATCTAAGTCATCATAGCCGGGAGATTTAGTTGATTTCAGTTCCTTTATTGCACGCTGCACTTCGCTGAAGGTGACGAAAGGAATTGGAAAATCCATTGGGCAAGGTACATCAATGCAGGATTCACTTTTATGCTTTTCTTCAGATGGGCATGTTGGAAACGGCCGTTTTATCTGCAGGATTTTGAGAGACAACCCATACTCTACGTAGTCTCCTTCTTTCTTGAAGGAATGTGTAAATTCTCTGAATTTATACAGTGGTTTGGATGAGTCATTTGTTGTTTAGTGTGATACCGTGGTGTAGAAATACTGGCTGCTTCATGGATATTACGAGTATGAATTTCCACAACATCATCAGAGCTAATATCAATATTACCGTTTGTGACAGAGTTCAGCCAGCATTGGAAGCCATGAATATTAGAAAACTTGTTGAGTAATTTGCGAGGAGTGCATATTAAGGTTATGGGAATGTTTAGATTTACAAGCACCGGAGTGTGATCCGAAGTAAGGTCATCACAGCCAGCTACGTCCAACTTGCTTGCGTTGGTACCACGAAAGATTGCAAAGTCCAGAAGGTCGGGAATTTTATGTGGATCAGTAGGCCAATGCGTAGGTGCACCTGTAGTAAGGCAGCTTAAGCAAGCAGTTGCTTACCCTTTGTATTTACTAGTCGTGATCTCCACCAAGGGTGCTTAGCGTTGAAGTCTCCAGCAATAAGGAATCTGTGTCCAAGATGTGGAAAAAAGCTACCATGCATATCTATTTTCAGGTTATTATTAGGAGGAATTTATGGATATTATGGAGGAATATCACATGTTGGACTGCTCAACTTGACTGAAGCAGCTTGGATCCAGTTTAGGCTTACAGGTTCCAATGGCGAGTATTTAAGAGAGGATTTAATTATCACCACAGCGCCACCTCGAGTTCTTCCACTAGGGTGATTTGAGTAAATAATATCAAAGCCTTTCAATTAAAAAAGAGACTAAGCACAAAAATGAGTTTCTGAGGCCAGAAGTATGTCAACAAATCTTGACTTTATGAAGTGCTCAACATCCAACTTGTGTGTTAAGCCCATTTGCATTCCAAAGATCTAAATGCAAACTTAATTGCATCACTTGGCCAGCAATCATGATAAGAGAGTTGAAATCTTTTTAAATTCTGTAACCATGAGGGTCATCATGGCTCCAAGTTTCTCAACAGACCAATCGTTGGTGCAGGCAGTTGTAGCTACTGGGACGTTTTTAGTGTTTAGTGTGTCAGTCAAATCAGGTTTACTCATTTCGCCTCTGGTTATGTTTGCATAACTTATGCCGGTTTGATTGTAATGGTTTTCTGTTTTGTAATGAGCGTTATCAAAAGGTCGATTGCATGGAGTAATGATGGCGGGAGTATCGTGAATCCTTTTTGATGGTGTTACAGCTGCGTTTGATATACCTGCATCGCGTTCTTTTAACATAGCATAGGAAGCGGCGTGCTCTTCATCTCAATGAACACAACGTGGGGAGCAATCTTTGGGCTTGGTACAATCAGTTGATGATTGGTGGTGATTAGGTCCACATTTGACGCAACGAAAAGGTTTACGGCAGTATCTCTTAGTGTGGCCAAATTCTTGGCAACGATGGCACTGCCATTGGTTAAGTTACGAACAGCATTCCCAAAGCTTACAAAGATCGCATGTAATTCGATTTAAACTTGTGGAGTAGTGAAGATTTTTAAGCGCGTTCTTCTTTAAGCTGGTATGAGTGAAACTTATATTCAAGCGTTGCAAGGAAGTTTATAGCTTTTCTATATGATTCACCATTTTTCGTCATAACTCGGGGGGTTTTGGCGATGTCTTTACCTTAGTTACAGGGGGTTCGGATTCAACGTTAGCCATACCTACATTGTTATCACTTTCGTGACTTAATAGTGAGAACATATTCGAAATGAATGCGTCAGTGGCGACGTTGTAAACATATTTTTACCTCTTGGCTGCAGAACTCGAAGAGGGATCAGTAGGTTTGATGTAGTCTACGTCACTGTCATCGCTGCGCTCTTCAGTGTAACCGCCGTTATGAAGTAAGGATTTTGTTCTTAAAATCTTCTTAGAAACTTTTGGAGACTTGTTGTTTTTACGTTTACTTGTTCATTCGCAAGTGCACTGTCAAGTCGACTAGTCGTCTCCTTTCGCTCTCCGAATTTAACAATACAAAAAGTAAATCAAGGGACAAGATAATCAATTGTTCTTATCTCAAAGATGCCTGTTGAACGCAGTCCCCCGACTGTGCGCAGCTCGCAAAAACAAAATCATCCATCAAAAAACAGCATGAGCGTATCCCACGCTCAAACAGCGGTCCGCATAAATAACAACAACGAATACCTTGCCACAACAACAAGCTGTTCAAACAACAGCATCAACATCAGTGACTCACACCAAGCCTCACTTCCCGTTAATTTCGAGAGAGCGCGTTCTTGCTCTCTCCCAACAACACTTCCGAACAAAATAGCAATAGTAAAAAAAGTAGGAAAAAAACTCAGCACAAACGACAACACAAACAACACTGCAAAAGTACTGGCTGAGCGCGCCTAACACTAATAACAGGTTCGAACTCCTCTCACAAGACGAAACGGCTGAAGACGGCAGTGGTACAGAAGCAAATTCTAATGCGCCAAATCAACCTCGACCATCTACTAAAATTCACAAGCCACCGCCAATATACGTACAGGACGTAGAACAAATTAACGTACTAAACAAAACTCTGAATAACACAATACAACAAAACTACATTTTAAAAACACTTAAAAACAACGAAGTATGTGTACAGACAAATGACTCGTCGAACTACTCGGCGGTGGTTAAGATGCTCAGGGAAAACAAAACTAAATACTACACCTTTTAGCCGAAAGAGGAGCGGGGATTCAAGTTAGTACTTAGGAATATGCACTACGCCACTGACCTTGACGAACTTAAGACATATACAACAAAAACTCACGAAACAACATATGCCGCTATTTTTTATAGAATTAAAAGCCAAAGCAAATAATAGAGAAATCTTTAATATCACCACACTCCTATGTACCAAAGTCATCTTTGAGCCACCACACCACAAACGCACGGTAGCTCAGTGCTTAAACTGCCAAAAATATGGTCACACAAGAAATGTTTGCACCAAGACCCGATCTGTGTGAAATGCGCTGGCAAGCACAAGACTATTGACTGCAAACTAATAAGTGCAGATCAAATTAAATGCGCTCTTTGTGGCGGCTCACACACAGCCAACTATAAGGGATGTGAAATATACAAACACTTAAAAATTAAAAGATTTCCCTCACTAAGAGAGAAATACGCTAAAAAAGATGACCATCAGGCAGTAGAACAGACATCAAACAAAGTTAAAATTGGAATAACGTACGCCCAAACAGCAGCAAGTAACCAAAAAAATCCCACAAATCAGAAACAACCACAACAAAAAGATGAGGAACACAACAAAAACGAAAGCAACAAAAACGAAACTAACAAAAACGAGACTAGTAAAAACACAGAAAAAAAGATTTAGCGGAAAAAAAAGATATAATAAAACAACTAGCGCAACAAATGAGTAACATTATGAACATCATGACAGTACAATTGACAAAACTCGAAAACAAAAATGGACACTAAAATAAAGATTTTAACTAGGAATGCAAACAAAATCACCTGAATGAATTACAGCTTTTCCTACACAACAACTACATTGACATTGCTTTGATATCGGGAACACACTATACAAGTAGCCAGAACATGAACATACGTGGAAGATGTACCACACAAGCCATCCCGACGCTACAGGACACGGTGGGGCTGCTATCATTATTAAACAAAACATTAAACATAACGTAATGCTTCCATTCCAAGAAACCTATATCCAGTCGACAAGCATACAAATCTTCGACTCATCCGGACCATTAATAATAACAGCCGTGTACAGCCTACCAAACACAATATCTCACAGTCGCAATACCTTGACTTCTTAAAAACTCTCGGACAACGCTTTATAGCTACAGGCGACTATAATGCGAAGCATACAGACTGGGGTTCCACAATATCAAACAAGGAAGGTAAAAACCTACAGGGTGCACTACTGTTAGCAAGAGCTAAACATCTTAGTACCGGCGAACCCACGTATTGGCCACCAGACAAAAATAAAAAGCCAGACCTCATTGACTTTTATACACTCAAAGACATAGACTTAAATAAATGTGTCATAACATCAAGGCTGGAACTATCGTCAGACCATACACCTATACTACTAGAACTTTATTCAATTGAAGTGAACACAACCAATTCTAAACTATTGCACAACAACAAAACTGACTGGGACACCTATCGCGGCTACATTAACACAAACTTAAATATAAGCATTCCACTGAGATCACCCGACAACGTAGAATCAGCTATAGTCCACCTAAACGATACCATTGAGAAGGCAGTATTGCAAGCAACTCCGGACAAGATAATATACCATGTAAAGCGTATACACCCTCTACGCTTCGCAAATTGATATGTACAAAACGAAAACTGAAAAAAGCATGGACCATTTGCAGATCCCCCGATGCGAAAAATAAATATAACAAGGCAACTAAAGTAATTAAAAAATATCTCCAAAATCAGAAAAATTACGAAATCACGAAGTATTTACAGGGGCTAACACCGACAAGCTGTACCGACTACTCCCTGTGGAAAGCTACAAAAAACTGACAAATAAAATAATACACCAGGCACCTATAAAAATGGACAATGGATCATGGGCAGTAACAAACCTAGACAAGGCGACAGTTCTATCGAATTATTATGAAAAAATATTTGCTGGTGAAACTATCAACGAAGATGACTGTCACGTGTTAGTCATAAAATTTTAAACGATCTTCACGACAAAAAGTTCTGCATAGGAGTTTTTCTAGATGTGGAAAAGTCATTCGACAAAGTTTGGCACAAAGGACTAATCAGCAAATTGCGCAATATATTCCCGCATAACGTACTACAGATATTAGTACACTATATCACAGAAAGACATTTTTTGGTTAAGTACTCAGATGAATATTCCACATTAAGGAAAATCAAAACAGGCGTACCACAAGGAAGTGTACTGGGGGACCCATATTATACACTATCTTTACAGCGGACATACCATCACCAAATGACGACTCTTCAATGATAGCCACATTTGCTGATGACACTATAATACTTAGCGCACATAGACAAGTAAACACAGCAACATCCAAACTGCAACAGCATCTGGATACTACCCTAAGGTGGTTTGAAAAGTGGAAAATAAAAGTAAATAATACTAAAACAGTCAATGTTATATATACAACTAAAACTAATTCACACTAATTCACACTCCGTCAATCGTTAAACCTCGTATAACGATTGACGGAGCTGACGTGAAAATTGAAAATGTAGACAAATACCTAGGATTATATATTAACAACAAACTTAACTGGAAATACCACATCCTTAAAAAACGGGATCAAATCAAGCTGAGGATTAGTCAATTATATTGATTGCTCAAATCAAAATTAACATAGAAAACAAAACACTGATCTACAAAGCCATTATAAGACCAATCTGGACGTACGGAGGACAAATTTGGGGAACGGTCAAAAAATCAAATACAGACATAATACAAAGACAACAATAAAAAATCATTCGTATGATCAGCAAGGCTGGGTGGTATATAACTAACGATGATCTGCATGGAGATTACAAAAATAAGTCGTATCTACCAGACGAAGCTTACCCAACATTCAAATGTTGGTGTCAACCTACTACCAATCCAGGAACTTCAATGCAGACGCAGGTTACAGAGGACAAGGCCAGTGGATCTGGGAGAATAAATTCGAAGCTAGATACAACACATATATCAATACCTCATTCTTTTTCTTTTTTTTGTCTAATGTTGTTTATTTTTGTATTTTATATTTTATTTCATTTATGTTTATTTTCTTTATTTTTTTCTATAATTGTATTAATTTAAATTTATATTCTTTTTGTTACTATTTTGGTTTTTTCCCCTACATCTTTACAAATCTGCTGTGATCTGCTCACATAAGTTAGCTATAACCCTAAAATAACGTTTAAACTATGTACTAATAGTCTTAATAAAAAGTAAAGACATATGTACACGACATATGGGAAATAAAAAATAAAATATAAAATAAAAAAATGTGTTAAAGGCTCAGTTTTCCACCTACGCTTTTTCACAACATCCGCAGTGCTGCCTCCGACAGAGCAACGGTTATAGTTGCGAACAATGAGAGAAATTTTGTTGTTGTTGTATTACCGATCGTGCACAAATATTTGCGAGGAAGTAACAAAACGCACCGAACTAGTTGGTGACAGAATTGCGGTATTGAAAATGGATTACTTTTGTCACGCAAAGACCTTAACACACCTCCTTTTTCATAAATATCGGTATTTTCAAACAACAATTTCGTGATTAAACAACAAATTACGTTTTGTTCATTTTTGTAGTTTGTTACCAGTGAAAAGAACCTTAACAGAACTATATAGAGAAATAGTTTTTTCTATAAAAGCAACTATATCCAAACATCCTCTAACAGTGTTTTGTCACTTTTTGTGTTATTATCAGTCTATCCATTCATTAGATAGATTGTTGTGAATAGGGAGGTAAATGGCTAAATATTTGGTGGCATCTTTAGCAACCAAATTTTATGGCGGTTCCTAATCGATATGCATGCTCTGCAATCAATACGTACTCCGTTCGTACGAACCAATTCTCTTGGAAAGTTTCTTTTTTTATTTCCTTTCATTCATTCCACCGATAAGCCTTGTCTAAATACGGCCGATTGATTGTGTTGATGTTAGACAACAAGCTCTCGTTGCGAATGACGGCCCTATAACGTAATAGAATAACGTAGAATAACGTAATTTGCTGGATTTATGCAATCTTTTTGCAAAATGATGAATATTGTTACTATTATGAAAAACAGCTTTTTTGTAATAGTGTAGCTATAAATGTGCGCGAGGATAACAAAAATGACAATAGCTTCTATATATTCAACTAATATTACATTTTTAGATATATTGCACAGGATAGGGCGGTTAGTTTCATATCCATTGGTTTGTTGCATGGCCTTTTCTTTCGAAATTTGAGCTTTATGAAATAATTCGTTGCAAAACCTAATTCCATCGACTACATATTTCTATTGAAGTCATCCACCCAAAGTTGCCATGTTGCGTATTATGCTTTCATATGCTGTAACTTGTGGTTGTTTACGCTTTCGTCGTTGATCTACTGCTGTAAATACATTTATTTTGCGATGAATCGTTTGAAAAACGAACCGTTAGCATGGCGCGCATTTGAATAATTTGCAAAGTAGAGGAACTTCTAATAATAGCTTTACGTCTACAAAGCTTTTAAGCTTTCGTTATGGTTGTTGTTGTTGCGTTTTATCCAGTCTACACAAATAAGTCTACAACAGCAAGCAAGCAGCAACCTCAACGCCAAAGAGTATTAATTCATGTAGAGTCCACATTTCTCTCACGAGCTTTTGGAGCTTTTTCCAAATAATAAGAAGACATTGGCTTATGTTATTTGTGTGCTATTAACATCGAAGTAGCAGCACAGGTCGCAGTTTAGCAACGTCATTTTGCTACTGACTGAACGCGAATTCTTGGCGCGAATTAGCTTGAAAGGAATTTCTGTATGTCACCTTTGTTTTGTTTGTTTTGATTGCCGTCACCCATTTTTATTTTGATTATATTGATATTGTTGTGGCAATGATAGCGAAAAAGGAACATGTATTGGTTTGGCGCGATTTTTTAATGAATGAGGAACAAGATTTTTGTTATTGCAATTCCCACCACCTACTTGTATTGGTTTTGGTGGGACTTTTAAGGAATAAATAATTATAATAATAACTAATATTTTATTCGTTCGGGCTGTTAGAAATAACTCAATAATTAAGTAAACTTGATTTAAAATGCATATTTTGCGCTGTCCAAAAATCCAAGTTGAATACAGCTAATTCTACCTTGACTAGCAGACAAACAGAAAAAACAGCAAGCAACTGCAAGTGTCCCATGTGAAAACGATATCAAACCAGCTGCGCTACTGCGAATACAGGAAAGCCAAAGAAATAAAATTTGCCTTTGGCCTCCCAATAACAAAGCGTGTGACATTTGTTTTTTCGAGTGTGTAACTCAACGAGAACTTATTCATATAGAGTTTACATTTCTCTCTTAATAAAATGGGCGAGGATACTCTTCAGAAACGATTAGAACCCGACACTGATTCTGTACATCAACAGAATTGTTGGCTGTTCAACTTATGCCGCGTAACATATTGCTGTTGGTTTACTTATTTGGCATAACCAAATTGGGCGGGAATATGATATTTAAAGAAAATAAATACACAAGAAAGACATAATAAAAACAAAAATCAGAGACAATGTCTTCTTTCCTTGATTTTTTTTTCAAAGTTTTATATAATTGTAAGGTCTTTGAGAATATTAAGCAAATTGTGTGGATTTTTCTTTAATCTTAAACTACAAACCAAATCGAGCCAATATCAGCAAGGGCTGCCTTGTATTTTGTACATATTCATTTATATGAATGAAATGAAAATACCAGGCGGCCAGGAAAAAAGTAGATATGATCACAAAGCAAAATCATACAAAAATATTCCGGGTGATACACACAATAAGAAACCAATACAATCTTATATACGCACTATAACTACACAACACACTCGAACGTTGGCTAGCATTTGATTTTTATTTCAACTTCTTGTCGAGTCCAGCCAAATTAATTTTTATTCCCGTGCGCACATCACTTCACACTTCACGACTTCTTTCCTTGTCTACAAGTAACGTCGGCGTGGCGCAGTGGAACAAGCGCTGGCTTTGCATTCGCAAAGGCAAGGGTTCGATTCAGATTCCAGGCTTCGACAAGCAGGCATAAATCTGCAATCTGTTGTCCTAATATAATGTGAATTCTCGCATATACGTTACACAGATAGGCGGGGTTATTGAATTACCTAATCCCGTCTGACCTCTTCCTCAATGTCATAACTAAACTCAAAGCTTTTGGTTTCCCTTCTCCATTGATCCGATGGCTGGCATCTTACCTTGATCATCGCACTCAAAGGGTACCTTTTAAGTCTTCAATATCTAAGTCTTTAAAGGTAACCTCAGGTATTCCCCAAGGCAGTCATTTGGGACCCTTGTTTTTCAACATATTTATTAATGATCTACCTACCGTCATCAAACACTCTCAGATTTTAATGTATGCAGATGATGTACAACTATGTTTCCGCCTTAAAAACCCTTTTCACGGGATTTTCCTTCAGAGTGACATAGACTCTTTATCTCGTTGGTGTTCCAAGAACTATTTAATCCTCAATACCAATAAATGAAAAGTTATGTCCTTTTCTCGCGGAGCCCTTATTTCAAATTCTTATTACATTGACTCAAATAGTTTAGATCGTATTTCCCAGTTTAACGACCTTGGTATTTTGATGGACTCGAAGTTGCATTTCGGTACCCACATTTCTACTTCGGTCTCTAAATCTAGAGGTGCCTTGGCTATATAAAACGCTGGTCTAAGGAATTTGATGATCCGTATACTACCAAAGTACTATACACTTCACTGGTATGACCTATTCTGGAGTATGCGTCTTGTGTCTGGGATCCTCAATATCAGATGTATATCGATCTTACTGAGTCGGTGCAAAAGCAATTTCTACTTTTTGTGCTCAAAAGTTGCACTGGGATCCTAATGCTTGCCTACCATCTTATCGGTGTCGTCTCAAATTGATCAACCTCCCTACCTTGTCTAGTCGTAGAACGGTCATTGGTGTAACTTTTATGTATAACCTTATTTATGGTAGTATTAACTCACCTTTCTTACTTAGAATGATTAACTTTAGTGTACCAGCACGTCCAACTAGAAACTATTCTCCTATTATTCTTCCCTTTTGTAGAGCTTCTTATTTGCAACATGATCCATTCTATGTCTTATGCAAATCTTTTAATACCCACTTTGCGTGTGCTGCTCCTCCCACCTCTTCTTATGTTATAAAAACTAAATTGTTGGAATCATTGAATTAATGCATAACTTATTTTCTGTACTGGGTGAATTTTGATGCCACCTGAGCCTGCCCCATGTGAGATCAGTGTGTGGTCATTGCGTACCTACTAAGTCGATTAAAAAAAAAAAAATGTATGTCGAAAAATAAAGAATACAGGAAGATGTAACGAAAGACACACAAAAAGGAAAGTTTGAAATGTATAGCAAAAGGATGTTGATGAATAGCGATGTGGTAGTGACATACAGTGAACGAAACAGGCTGATGATTACGATGATGGCATTGTTAACGAATTTATAGTATTTTGTGCAAACCTTGTTACATACAATGCGCGCGATGTACATAGTCAATGTAAGCAAGTTAATGACGTCAGTTGAAAACAGAGCATGAAAGGAGTGATGTGTTTTCAATTTGTGCGCCTGTGAGGTGTCAATAAGCAGATGTCGCTGCAGATACTGCTGCAAAGCAAGAAGTGAAAAGTAGCGCGCATAATAATAGCAAAATGTAGGCAATGACAACCGAAATATTAACAAACGTTTGGAAAATCATCATATCTATAAAATCATCATGTATCTCATAAAATATTACAGTAAAGTACCATGAAAGTGTGTGTTCCTAGTTGTAAGGCAATATTTGACACAATCAATTCGTCAGCTGTGAGTAAGTGCATATTTCCCTAGAATATTGTACAAATGTTGACGTGATATATCACAAAAATCGTGTTTACATTAAGGAAAATTCAAACAGGTGGCCTTCCTGCGAGACATAACAATACTAAATGATTATTCTACTTCTACAAATCTAGACAGCACTCTAACTGGGTTCGAAAAGGGAATATAAGAATAATACAAATAAGACAAAAATTGATTGCACCTCGTGTACCAATTGAATAAGTTGACATTTAGACTGAAGACATGCTCAAATTGCTTACTTTTTTATATATATCCTTTTTCACTCTTCTTGGGAGCATAGAGCTCCTCCATCTTGTTGGATATCCGAGGCTTGCTTTGGTTTCGAAAATCGATTATTTATCTGTGTCGAAAACCCTCGATGTCTGGGACGGCAGCCGTCGATAGTTCCACCAGGCTGCCGAGTCGACTTCAATTGCTTACTTAATCATACAAATTTACTTTGTCGCCTTCAAAGTAGGCCCCATCAGAATCAAGGCGCATATGCCATCGCTTCTCCTAGTCTTTAAAACATTTTTTAAACGCTGAAGTTTTTAAACCTTTTGCTCCGCCGGGAATAAGAAATTAAATACATGTTAAAATGGAACAGTGTCTTATTAAAATCAAAAGGAATTGGCTAATCCTTATTTCAGACGACAAGGGCTCAACAAACACAGGGAAATGTCTTACACTATCACTTTAGCTAGATTTACCACACCAGTCAAACCGATTGGTTTTACAATTTTAATTTAAGATTTCTATTTCACCTCACTTATATTTTATTTCTAAATATTTCTTTTTTTTTTTTAAATGTTTTTTATATGTTTCTCAATTTTTTTGTCCATTACTTTCGTACCGCAACTATCTAAATTAACAAATGAAAGCCAACTAAATTGGTTCGAAATTACGGGCAGTAGAGGAAAACAGACGCTTTTGCCACTATATATATACAAGTGGATAAAAAGTTTAGTTTTGATTTGATCGCCGATAAATCGAATGTTAAGATAATGCATGAAGGCTACTTCAGTTAATTATGTAAACGTTAAGTGATGGGGAGAGGGCAGTTTTAATTAACATATAAAATAACTGTACGCTTCACCCTAATATCGCAATCGTTGTTCATTCATGCTATACAATTGCTTTATGTTACATTTAGATACATATTGTCTATACTAATATTTTAAAAAGGTAATGTTTGCTTGGATGTTAGAGGTAATCTGCGAAACTATTCATCCGGTTTTTGAAATTCTTTCACCAGTAGAATGCTACGTTGTCACTCAGTGGGCATGGGCTATATCTTTATTCGATTTTTTTAAAGCTAAATATTATTTATTATTATTATTTCTTAGGATTAAGTTTTCGCAAAACCACAGCAACACCAAGAACAAAACGTTTCTTACGTTGCTGCTATGCTAAAATGCAAAAATGAGATTTGAGGTCCTATTTACTAAACTAAATACTTGATATGTGGAAAAATATTGTAAAAATATAACGCAGCATATAGTAATTAATAGTACATCCTAATACATAATTATAAAGATCAATAATTACCGGATAGAGCTCGACCTGGGTAGAACATACTTTTATTCCGATAAAAGGATCCTGTGGGATAATTTTCCATGCAGGTCATACCAGGCGAGCGAAGTCGCTGGCAGAAAGTAGTACAATATGTAGGAAGGTTGTGTAACCTGCGATGTTTTCATTTAAAATTTAATTATAGGCAAACTGCGTAAGGCTTGAGCCATTGAGTTCACGTGTCGCAATAAAGTTTCTTCCTCGTAACGCACATTCGATCTTCGAACTAATCGAAGCTTACTTCCTTTCCTGTTCCATTTGTTGTTTGAACAAGCAGCAGTCGTACAAGCAATGGAAAGCATACTTTTAAGAGCCTCATTTTTTGTAACTGTACAAATGAAGTAGTAAAAAATAATACATACTGTTATCTACAACGTTTAACAGCGTACTAAAGAAATCTGCTTATGCTGCTACCGCTACAACTCCTATTGTCGTAGTCGTTCTTTTGCTGTTGTTGCTGGTGTTGCCACATAGCGCTATCGCAGGACATGTAGAGGGATACATAGCACATACACGACAGATTTCGAATTTATTGCGGTCATTAACTGCAGTAAAGCTACTTCATAATCTACAAAACGTAAGCGAGAAAGAAGAGCACCGACAACGTCCAACCAAAAAAAAAAAGAAAAAAATAATAAAAATAATAAAAAAAACTCCAGTGTATAAAAGGAAAGACAAAAAAAAAAGTCAGTCAACGGAAGTATTCGTCGAAGACTTGGCGTCAAGTCAGTTCCGCCTTCGTCTGTCTACCCTTTTCGTTTGGGTTGCCAAATTCAGTTTAACTAAAAAGTGCACGAGCATTGTACACCGAAAGTCGAAATGACCTTAAAATTTATTGCAGTTGATTTCATTGTTGTTTTTGCTGTTTTTAGTGCTTTTTCGTTGTGATGCTGTAGTGCATAAAATGTGCGGCAGGAAATGCTGAGGCTCTTGTTGTGACTACCAGCGAAAGCAGCGTTCGCTAACTGACAAACGCTGGCAACATCATTATGGTCTGTCTTGTCTTTCTTATTTCTTTCTCTTTCTCATATTTTTTAATTAAATTTTTTTGTGCTATTGAAACGTTGAAAATTTGAAAATTGAATAAGTTGACACTTGTATGACCATTTTGCTTTTGACTGCTAAACATGCACACTTCGAGTTAGAGTTAGAGAGAGAAACGGAGAGAGACAGAGCAGACAGTGAAAAAGATCTGGAAATAGCGACACAGCTATAAAGAAAGGCGTGCATGTACTTATGCATGCACATTGCCCGACTTGAATGCAAAGTTAAAGCCTTCGCTTTGCTTTAAGTTTTCTAAAGGCAAAAAGTTTGCGCACATGCTTGTCTGTCTGTCTGTCCGTCTATATGGTAGAGTGCCATGAGCCATGAGCTATGTCATCATCGTCAACGTCATCGCCATTGGCATCGTCGTTGCAAAGAGTCTGGCATTCCTCAGTAACGTAGTCGTAGCAAAGCAAGTTTTGAGTCCTGAACGTTTTACTGCTCATAAGAATCCATTAAATTATTCAAATACACGCCAGACGCTTGGATACGCTCCACGTACGCCAGCACGTTTGCTATCGAGCATGGCATGCGAGGGCAAATTGATAGGTTAACGTAAGCTTCGGGGTTAATCTAGGAGACTAACGACTTGAAACGCAAACGGATTGGCTAGGAAACTTGTCCACTCCACACCTATACATCGGCTAAAAAGACGGCATTTCAGACAACTACTGTCATAATCTTAAGATATAGGCGTGTAAATAAAGTATAAATTCGGTATATAAATATTATTATTAGTTATATATCTAATCTTAAGATTTATATGTGTAAATAATTCTTTATATAATTATTATTAAGTAGTAGCTATATACCTGGCGATTTCAAGTATACGAGCTGCATAATGGGGTGTCTGTCCCCTGATCGGAAGCAGGAATAAAATTAAATATATTAAAATAAAAAAACAAAAAAAAAGATATTCTGACGTTTAACAAAATACGAGGGGAACACGCGGCCGACAATATCGACCGTATTCTAGGAAAAATATTTGCTTTTTGTTTTTTTTAAGTACTAAAAGCTTTCCTGTAAACAGGAACAACTGAGCAACAAAGAACAATAGGGAAAACACATGTTTAGTACGCAAGTCTTTTTTGCTCGCTTAACCATGAGCAACCCAACACTAAACATTAATAATAGCAAAGAGAACGCAAACACATACAATTTATTTCTGCCCACGTTGTGTATGCAAAGGAAATGGAAAAACAACAATAACACAGCTTCACAAAACCGATAGAACAACACAGAGAGACACACAAACCTCTCTATTCTCTCATCTACTGAGCTTACAATATCAATAGCTGTGTGTTGTTGTTATTGTTGTTGTAATGCAGTTATCTTTAATATCTTTGTTAATCTAAACCACTGGCCCGATTTTGATAACACGTATTTTTTTTATCAATATCGGTTCAGTGGGTTTAGCAGGAAAGTTAACACAAAATTATATAAACTAGTGTTCGCCCAGAGCTTGACATGCCACCACTATAGCAAAAATACACACCAGTTCAGTAGCATTCATTTAAATGTCTTAATATCTTTATAGAACGCATATCATGCAATCAACGAGACCAAGATGCACGAAAATTTTTAATATTCAGCCATTGTTAACATGACCAAACGCGAGACAAACGATACGATTTCATTACATTTCTATTGTTTACTCCTACATGTGACATTATGAGAGAGACGCAGAATATATATATATGTGTTCGTGTGTCGGTGTGTCATGTGAAGCGAGTGTGGGAGATTTTCTTGTAGTTGGCTTTGCGACAATTTTTAACTGCTTTTACGCACGCAATGCCTAACTAATTTTATTAAAAAGTATACTGTGCACATCTGCAAATAAAAACCTGTCGAACAGTACATTTTTAATCAAAATCTATTGTATTGTTTAGGCGTAAAAAGATGGTAAAGCAAATGTCTTGGACTTTTTGTACATACATTTTGTTCTCAACGTCATCATTTTTGGAAGGTTATCTACTAGATTAGAGCGCGACTGCCGGCTAGGTTTTTTAACAAAACCATTAGCTTGAATAGCTGTTATTGCTGAGAAATTTGTATGGAACGTGAGGTGACCAACAGCGCGTATAGTGGCGCACCGTACAAATTCATTTTTATATTTTTCATATTCATCAAGATTAACCGCTTTGACTGTTTTCAATGGACGCCATATGCAAAGTACATATATGACACAGCTTGTTCAATATTTGTAATTAGTCCATCAGTAGATATATGGCACTGTACATTTGAGGTTACAACGACGGAAAGTAAGAATAATAAACTCAGTGACTTATTTATCTGCCCTACATATAATGATATCAACCGGCGCTCGCACTTGCAACCTCAGCCAGATACTTCAACGACGTTGATGACTGCATGTCTTCTTGCAAAATGCCACATGGCCTGCAATATCAGCAACACTCGCGGCAACCGTCGATGCAATGTTTAGAGTGGCTTTTTAGCGTTAAGCGTGCTTAAATTTTAACATGAGTAATTTTCGTGCACTAAATTCATCAACCAACACAACATCATCCTACTCACCAACACCCACACAGATGCGCTCACAATACACGTGAGCAAATGCGAGTGCTGCTCTCTCTTCTGTCTTAAGTTCCAACGTCCGTTCGTCACTCAAATGTATTGGCAGCGTGTGCTTTATAGCTGCTTTAGTGCTTTGCTGAGATTTGGATTTGCCGTGACGCGCGTCGCATGCTTCGTCGCATACGGCAAGCGCTCTGAAAACGTGCGGTGGTGGCAATGGAGCGATGTGGCAGAAACAGCCAGTCAAGATGGCGGTAGCAATTGAATAAGCAACCTAGCTCAGACTCATTCAACCGCTTGGGAAGGAGTTAAAACGCATATTTCTGGTTTTATTTCCAGCATTTTGTTCTTTTTTGCGCCTTCTATTATTTATTTTTCCGCATTTTACCCAAGCTCAGCCAAGCTCACCTTAGACAAAACAAGTTGAGAATTTGCTTCTTTCTTTGAGTTTTTTTTCTCTCTCTTTTTTTTCGTCGCCATGGCAGCTTAAAGTAATCACACAGAGCAAACGAACACAGCGACGGTTATGATGACGACGTCGCTGGTACTGGCACTGGCAACGGGCGTGGAACAATAGCACGCCACCTACAGCCAGTTGCACTCTGGCACACACTCATAACGCCGGCAAATGTCGGTTTCATATATGATATATGCGTTGCGTGTGCACACGTGCATACATACCTTTCTAAACACATAAGTAGACATACGGACAATACACACGTAGACCGCATGCTTTTACTCACCTTTACCTGCTCGGTTGGTGGTTGATGTTTGGGCGAAATGATTTTATGCCAGCGGAATTCATCTTTTTAAAGAAAAATCCATTTTTTCATGCTAATATGTGTGTGCTGCATATATATGCTCATATATACATATTTAGGTGCCATTCGTTTACAGTCTGGTAAATACCTTACGCAGATCTAATTATTTACACAGTAAAATCACGGACACACCTACATAAGCCAACACCTGCTTAAAAGCTGCACGGACTGAGCTGCACTGAGTGTGTTGGAAGGGTGTACATGCACTTGACGAGTTGGCGTATTAAGCCTCCGTTTGTATGATTAAATTATTATTTTTTATAGCTAACAGACTTTGCTTGGGAGTATCTAAACAAAATTTTTTTAATACCACGCTGAATGCTCCAATAATGAACATTGGTCTCAATAAGATGTTTTTATATGCCAGTGAAAACTAAAGAGTGGACTTGAGAACGAGTCATAAAATAAGACAGAAAGATGTAGAATAGCTTGGAATAGACGGTGTAAATTTTTTTTAGTTTAAAAAACAATAATTTTGAACAAGAAAGCACATTAACGAAGCACCTATCTTAACTACCTTAAATAATTATATAGGACATATTTACAACAAAAATTATAGCAAAGTGCGAGTGGCCTCGCGTAGAGAGGGTTCCGCACGTTGAGTATGTTACCATGTTTTTTTTAAATCTGCACCAAATTGATTTGTGGTAACGAAAATATGTATGTATTTATTTATTTTTGGAGTGAAAGTTTTTAGGTGGCGATTCGATAATTGAGAGTGAACATTTTATACGCACAACGAAGATGGTAGAAAAAGAAAGGAGAGGAAGAGATAAGCTTTGCCATGTTTCCAGTAGATTTGCGCGATATTGCCATTTTTCCATATCACTGATTTCAGTGATAACGATTTTCAAATCAATGTGATTTTTATCAGTGATTTGCGATAGCAGTTTCTGATCACTTAAAACGAAACGATGGAAAAGCTGAAACCCATATAAGAAATTATAAAAGTAATGGAGTTGCAAAAGCTCTGAAGAGGGGCTAGCGCACCTATTCACAAAATGTTTCCAACGTATGTACTCTAATAGTACCTGTGGAAATGGTGCGCTGTACCTCCTTTGCTCTTAACCAAATTCAAAGTGTTTGGTTTTCTTCTTCCTTTAGTTTGGTGGCTATCATCGTATGTTGATTGTCAAACTCATATGGTATTTTTGAACTCTTCTATTTAAAATTATATTATTGTAACGTTGGGGTTCCTCAAGGCAGTCATCTGGGACCTTTACTTTTCAATATATTCATCAACGAATTACCTACTGTTATCAAACACTCACATATTTTAAGGTACGCAGACGACCTTGAACTATTATCATGCCTCAATGGCCCCTCTTAGCGGTTCCTTCTTCAGAGTGACTTGTATTCTTTATCTATTTGGTGTTCCACTAACTATCTTATACTTAACTCTAATAAATGTAAAGCTATGTCGTGGAAATTTAAGATCAAACTCTAAGACCAGATGTGCCCTTGGCTATATTAAACGCTGGTCTAAGGAAGTTAACGATTCTCATATAACCAAAGTGCTGCCCTCCTTACTTGTTAGACTTATTGGGTCTTATGTTTTGAACCCCCAACATGAAAGGTATATTGATTGCATTGAGTCTGTTCAAAAACAATTTATACTCTTTGTTGTCAGAAATTCTTGCTGGGAAACTAATGCGCGCCTTTCATAATATCGGAGTTGTTTGAAATTGATTAATCCTCCTACATTATGTAGTCGTAGAACAATCCTGGGTGTGACCTTCATGCATAATCTTATCTACGATAATATTAACTCACCTTTCATACTTATTACTTATTACATACCTATTAGCCTCGCCTTGTGTACAACTTCGTACTTACAGTATGGTCCCTTCTATGTCTTATACAATCTTTTAACACTCACTATGCATTTGCTTCTCCTCCGACCTCTATTAATCTCACAAAAACTAAACTATTAGAGACGTTGAACTAATTTTAAATTATTATTGTTTAGTAAATTTTCTATGGCATTTGAAGAAATTCTAACACTTTATACAATCACTGGTTGTGGTTGGTAGTGAAAGCAGCGTTAATCTACTTAAAGGTAGTGGTCAACTTCAACGAATTGCGAAAATAGTACTTTCTTACTTGCCTTCTTTTTAATGGAAATGCATTCTTAGTTAATTCTTAACTGTAGTCTGAATTTTGCATGCTTTATTGTAAACGGCTGATGATCTTATGTCTGTAGTCATGTAGAACGTAGACATCAGCTATGATGTTGTATGGTGACCAGAGGCCGTAGCAATAAGACTAGCTGAGCCTAGTCTACTATGTAACTGGGTGAATTTTGATACTACTTGGCCCCGCCCAATGTGAGGTCCGTGTGTGGTCACTTTGGACCTGCTAAGTCTATGGAAAGAAAATATGTACAGTTATCAAATTTTGCAGACGTAAAGGTTTTTTCGTTTGGAATAAGGTCAAGAGTCTCGTGCAAGCACCGATAACCCTGTTCGATAAAAATTAATAGTCAGAACTAGGTTTATCGATACGGTTTTATATAGAACCTCGGAATGGGAATCGCAGTGGAATATGCACAGAAAAACTTTGTATTGCTCTGTTCATTTTAAGCCGGCACATCGAGAAGAACGTCATAAAATTTGTGAAACTTTTAATTAAAATGTCCCAAAATAATTTGGAGAACTCATTAAATTCGCGGATGGCAAATCTGAATATCCAATCCGAAGACAATTCACAGAATGGTGGTTTCTCTGGCGACCAGCAACCACAGCCGCAAGCGCCGCCTCAGCCGCTGGCGCCTCCACAGTCGCGGGCGTCGCTGCAGCCGCAAGCGGACATTGTTGCACCGAATGCAGCAGCGGCCGAATGCGATGTAACTTTTCTTACCATAGTGCTTAAGGAAACACTCGATGGTTCTTTCTACATAGATAGTGCAGAAGTGGAATATCTATAGCACCAAAACTGTTTTGTGCCTTCATGATTTGGAATAATTCGGAGTCCCAATAAAAGAAAATGTATGCAAATTTCCGTTCTAATTATATTTTGGCGGAAATAAGGGGTAATCACGGGTATAAAGTGCAATATACTCTCAGTCGATTTAAGTAGAAGATTTCAATAGAATAATTATGCAGAGAGTACTCGTATTCTGTCAGCTTCTGTTCAGTGTTAACCATAAGCACATTGCGATTCGTTCTGCTGAAAATTGCTCTCTGTTTCTGTTTGTTGGAGGACAGTGTGTCATGTGTGTTTCATCTCGAAAAATTTGCTAATTTTTTCAAAATGTGAGTAATGAAATATATAATTCCAGGGAAAATATAATCGTTAAACCTTAGAAACTGATATCGTAGGCTTTGAACACACCAGGCGCAAGTGGTGTCGCCACATTCACAAGCCGCAGTCCGTAGCTCTGAATATGTACATTGCCCCAAAGCATCTACAGTTTGCCGGACGCCAATGAAGATAGTCGATACGGAGACAAAACTGCGGCAGTGATGTAAACGGAAACAACTTTAGTTTTGGGATCTCTACACCGGTTTCCAGCAGCAGCAGCAGTAGTAGCTTGATGATGTTTCAGATACAGTTAATGCTGTTGGCGCTGTGGCTGGTGTTGATGTATGCAACAGCGGCAAAGGTGGCAGCTGCAGTGACGCCGATATAGTTACATTTCAAACCGAACGCTACGGCAAGGCCGCTTTCGATCTCAACGATAATAACACCGATAATGGAATGGAATGAAGCAGGTAAGGAAGAAAGCAGGCGTATTTCTCAGGTACTTTACGCATTTTAAAGTCGATATGATTTCTTACACAAACAACGAATTACAGAGCTTTCTTCACAAAGAACGTAGTCTTTAATGTCAACTTTTAAACACGTTTGAGGAGTAAAACGGATTTGTGTTTCACAATATATGGGTATCAATACAAGGGCGAGTTGCCTTGCGTGGAGAGGGGTCCGTACTTTGAATATGTTACCATGTCTTTTTAAATCTTATCCAAATTTGTTTGTGGTATGGCATCGGATTTTATAGGGAAATTGCTGAAATGTATTCATTTATTGTTTAATTCTATATTTATATTGAAATTATAAAAATAATTAGGGTCTTCACGAAACGTCGTATCATAAAAAGTGTCTACATAAGAGATTAGTCTGTTAAAACCATAGCGATTGAAATTAAGGTATTCGTATACACTCTCGAATGGCACAATATCACATGCCATGAACTTAAAAGACTAAGCATAGAATTTTTTTCTTATGAGAATTGAGAGACTAAGCCCTACGAAGCAATACTTTCTGGTATGGACAAACTACCTAACGAAGAAACGAAGAAAGCAAATCCACGCTCAATAGTCTAGGCCTTTAATGTATTGATGTGAAAACAGTGGATCAAACAACTGGTAATGGCCACAAAATATTATTGTATGTCGTGTATTTTAAAGATAAATCTATAAGGCTCCAGCAATTACGAAAGGAGCATTCCTGTATTAATCACACCAAAGTCCGCTGGAAGTTTAAGGACAGGTCATCTGCAAAGATTACTCAATGCTACAACTGCCAACACTTGGTCATGGCTCTAAGAGTTGTAATGTCAATATTTGATGTGCCCGCTGCGCTGGACAACATCATACTTCTTCATGCACAGCTTCTGATACGTTCCAATATGAAAACTGTAAAGGGGATCACCCTTCCACTGATCCATCGTGCCCACGTCGCGCTTCTTATATTGCTGTACTGCAAAAAAGAGCACCAAATTATAAACAGGCGACCAAATGCAACAACAACGCTTCTTACAATAACATAAACTACAACGATAACTTTCCATCTGCCATTAGAATTGCTAATCGACAACACGTGAAGTCAACTCATAACTCCAGCGACAGTCTCATTTTGGCTTAACCGGCTGTGTACCAAAGTTTCAAGTACGCTCTTCTCAGTGGGCTTTAAAGAGCCCACATCTCAAGCAAACAATGTTCTCTTCACAATAGACGAAATCACCGCGCTCACAATTGAGCTACTTGAAAAACTGAGTCGTTGTTCTAGTAAGAGTGAACAGTTCACTGTAATTACTAAACTAACTATTAAGTATGTTTATGCTAGCAAATAAGGAAGATATCTTATTATATATTATGGCATGGAATGCGCATGCCTTTCGCGAAAAGAGATTTGAACTCTTAAATTATATTACTCAAAGCAGTGGCGATATTTGCCTACTGAGTGAAACATGGTTAACGCCAAGAGATCGTTCGACTCTTCCTCATTACACCATACACAGATCTGGCCGATACTCCAATAGAGGCGGTGGCGTCGCTATCATTATCAAAAACACTATTAGGCACAAGCAGCTTGTTAACATTAACACTCATCTAATAGAAAATGTTGGAATACATATAAATGTTGATGCAGTGAACTGTTTTAAAATTTATGCAGCCTATTTTCCTGGGACATCTGCAAAATACCGTATAGCCTCTTATAACTCTTCCGGCGATAGTAACCACAAGAAAGTTATGTTCAAGTCCAAACTGCTAAAGTTTTCGCATTGACGGAAGCTACATCATAAGCGGAGACTTAAACTGCAGGTATCGTGCATTGAATTGTCCTAGGGTGAACTCTTGGGGCAGTTCTTTGCGAAAGTTAGGATAACTCATGGAATACATCCAGCGAATTTAGCGATGCTATGGACCTTGGTGTTCCTAGAAAGCCAAAGAAGCAGATCGACTTCAAGCTGTCCGCATTCATTACTGACAAAAATAAAATCAGGAACGATATACAAAGACTAAATTTGATTAAACTAAAAATTTTCTAACACAAAAACGTTAGTTGGAACTATAAGCTTTCCAATTTGTTAACTAATACTAAAGAATTTTGGGAAATTACGGAAGTAATAAAAAACAAGGAGCAATTCATCCCCAGCTTTCGCTTAAGAAGAAAAAAACCCAGACCCAAATACCCAATGCGCGTCTTGCTAATCTTCCTAAAATAACTTTAGCCTACCTTGCGCGAATTCTAAATCTATTCTCCAAACTAGGATGTTTTCCAACTGCTTGGAAAGTCGCTAAAATTGTGGCTATACCAAAGCCGGGCAAATCTCCTGATTCACCAGTAAACTACCGTCTAGTCAGTCTGCTGTTTGGTTTCTTTTGAATATTTGAGTGTATATTGAAAGCTCGTCTTAATCTGTTTTTAGCAGCCAACAACATCCTGCCTCTGGTTCAGTTCGGAGTTAGAGCTTATTTTAGTTTGCATTCATCCACTAAAAAAACTTACAAACTTTGTAAAAAAGGAAATCAACAAAAATCACTCGGTAGGTATTATAACCTCAGACATTCAAGTAGCCTTCGACACGGTATGGCACGGTGGCCTAATTCACAAATTAGTAATTACCCAAACTCCAGTATATCTAATTAAGCTGAATCGAAGTTTCTTATGTGATATATATTTTAGCGTTGTTATTGACGGCACGGTATCAGTTAGTAAACATATTTGCGTCCGAATTACAGGACGTATTATATATCCTTTCTAATTATTTTAGACATTTGAAGATTCAACTGAACGTAAGTAAGACTAAAGCCATTTTCTTTTCAAAAAAACGAAATGCATGTTTTCTACCGCACACCAACCTAATAGTTAATGATGAAAATAGCCACTGGGAGAACAAACTTAGATACCTTGGGGTCTACCTTGATACTAAACTCATCTACAAGCAATATATTAAAATAACTCTTGAAAAGGTAAATAAAACGATCCGTATACTCTATCCATTCATCAACCGTAGATCTAAGCTATCCGTCCATAACAAACTAATAATATTTAAGTCTATCTTTGTACCCATTATGTTATACTGCTTGTTGGTCTGGGGAGACTGTGTCCATACCCACCAATCTAAACTGCAAATCGCTCAAAATAAGCTATTAAAAATGATTCGAGATTTATCTTTCTAATACCCAACATCACTACGACATGAAGTAGCAGGTGTTAAGATGATCGGTGAGAAAATCTCTTTAGCAAAAACTGTCGTTTAATCTGAGAAATCTTCATTTTGCTGACCAATACTTCTCTACACTAACGCCTACGTTAGTATAATCGTAAGTTAATTTTATGGTGTACCTCTTGTGGGTTTTCCACTTTTCCCACGTTAAAGCACATTTTTATGTTAATCAATCAAAATTATGAATTAGAGTATTAAGTATCAGCTGTAAAGTTAATCCTAACTAAACACTGTACAAATGAAGAACATTGCATCACACTAGCTTAAGTGACACGTTATATCGGAATCATAAAGCATAACTTAATATTAAAAAAAATTCTTATTGTCGTCAGTGCTTCTTATCAGGCATCAGTGTTCAACTTCTACCTTCGGTCCTCTTTCTTTCTCTATTTGTTCTTATTTTCTCCCATTCCGCCCTTGTGTGCTAACACATATTTTCGTTTCGAAATTTCTCCAAATTTCGTAGTCTAACATATGAATAACTTAAATTATTACCTACACTTTTACTTAATTATTAAACTCGTTTATCATGTTTTTCTGTATTTTATACCTAGGTTTACAAAATTTACTAGATTTACCCAATTATCATCTCCTACACCATTCAAAGTGTCTATAATTTCATTCTCTGTTAGTTGATATTGCCCCAAGTATCTACATCTCAATTGTCTAAGTACTGGACATCTGCCAAGAAAGTGGCGTGGACTCGTATTTACAACAGCAAATCACCTCGCACCTTCATTATCCACGATATTGTCCTTTGCGTTTGACTGTTGTTACAATATGTTTATAGTCTAGATCTGTTTCTTTAAGTCTAGATCTTTGTATATACGTCTCTCACTGCTTATTGCCTGGTTCAAACAATGCTGTACCTGTTGATGTTTTATTGCCACTAACAGCTTCACACAGCCTCCGAGTCAATCCGTTTGTTAAGTGTATCCTAAAATTTGCATACAATTTAGTGATTGTGTATGCCAGAGAGTTCCTTTTGTCATTAATAATTTGTTAGAATATGTGGTACTCTATTGCAGTTGTAGTTCTTGTTATGTATTTTACGTATAAGTTTATGGTGTATAAAGTTTTTGTATTCATGTGCTATATTATAATATGTATACTATACTACTGTTGTGGTAAACTGTGGGCAAACGCCAAACACAAACCATTATAAAAATTAAGCTTAATTATTTAATTCAATTTAATTATTTATTGTCCAAAACATTCGTATAATAATAATTTGGTATCAAGATAGACATTATTAATGATAAGATTGCTAGATGGTAGAAAGCAGGCCTTGCGCTTCCTCGTCAAGTAGATGGACTTAGTTTTGCTTGGGTTCAGTTGAATTTTCCATTTGCTTTAGTAGGGGACTAGGGTGTCCCCCACTGAATGAATTTTTTTGTGACCCAGAATATGTTATAATGGCAAAAGAATTTATAGTCACTTATTTGATTTATGTAGCGCTTTATTTTAATATACTTTAATAACATACAACAGTAAAACTTGGACAGTTACAACATTCAAATGATAATGACATTGACGTTAATGTACATAATGGAAATTGAATTTGTTTTACTCCGTGAACGGTTTGAATGAAAGAAGAAGCATTGTCCACATTCTCTCGTTTTTACTTTATTTTCAATTTTTGTTGTTGTTTGTCGTCTGTCAAATTGTGAACTTCGTCATTTGCAAGTGAAACGAGAACATAAAATCCTCAAAAAAATCGAAGGTAAGAAAGACTTTTACTTCATAATAATCATCGTAACGCAGAGAAAATGTTGAAAAATTAATACTCTGTGACAGAATTAAATTGTTTAATTACGGGAACGAAAAAATAAACATACACATATCGCTATTTTCGGCATCTGAATTTCGCTAACTGATTTACGAACATACGCTCCACAGTTAATTTCAGTCATGGCAGATTTGAGTTTCCTGGAATTACTCACCAACAAACAACTGCGGGTATTGTGTGTAGAACACGATTTGCCCAATGTGCCCATCACGGCAACCACCCGTAGGGTTATGTTGCACAGACTGCAAGCAGCTATAACGGAGGACGTGAAGTCGCCAAAGAAAACTAAATTGGATATGGCCACAAGAGTCGCGCTGCATCCACCTAAAGCAAACGTAATCTACAGATGTAAACTATAGATAATAAACAAACTAAGAATGTTGCCAAGAAGTTTTATTCTTAAAATGTGTAAATGTCCTGGCGAGGAATCAGCCACTGCTATTCCTTTAACGATGGTCCTGTGGCAACGGTGGAGGTTCGTCTAAATCGAAACACTCGACGCACTTCATTAGATGATTTTATCAGTGCCCTTGCTAGCATGTTTGGATGGTTATATAGACGTTGATATTTGACGTTCTCCAGCACAGAAGGCACAGGATGCTTTTACCGGACAGCTGCTGGAACCATGACCGAAGAGCTGACAGTTATAGAATTGAGTTAGTTTAGCAGTCGATTTAGATTTTGGTATGCCTTTTGGTTCCCACAGGACTTTTTGTGGTTAATGCATCAAGATTTTGTAGCCAACTCGGGTAGTGTTCTTCACAGTTTTGACGTTGATGCATTTTAGTCCTAGCTCAATAAAGGTATGGATTGTATCTCGTCGTTAGGTAGTTTGTCTAACCGGATAGCACAGCTTTGTAGGGCTTTATCTCCTTATTCCCGTAGGAGAAAAACTCAAATATTAGATCTAAGAGGTCTGTGCGAATGAGCTTGTGCCAATGGTTGCCGACGATTTGTATGCCAATGGAAGAAGATTAATTGTGTAGTCGCTCAAGACATGTCGTGGATTTGTTTCGGGATTTTTTAATGAGAGTATATGGTGGGACTTTAATTTTGGGTGTAGCAGAAGACGTGGATTGTTCTATGGTGTCACTACCCACGTCATTGTGGTCATCGTTGTCATCATTCTCAAATTTTTCGAGATGGCATTCTAATGTTAAGAGACGTATGGAATGACGTAAAGCCAACCACAATTGGAAACAGCCTTCATCACACTGCCATTGTTATAAACCCATTACTGGATACCGAGGTCATTACTCCGGCGTCAAACATGTTGTAAGAAGGTACCAAAAAGTAAATTATAATTTAGAACGCGACATTTACTTCAAGTACTTTCAACTCAAGTTGGCATAAACGTCTTATTTATTATTAGAGGTTCATATTTTCATTTATATTATTGATATGGAAATAGAAACAAAGTTATGGAATTATTTTTTTTTAAAGAATATGCCGTTTTAGCTACTTTTATCTTTAAAAGATAACTGATGACAACTGATCCAATAGAGTTTTCGGATTCCTGGAATATTGGGTATATCCGTCTATTTTTCTAGTATCTTTGTCGAAGACTTTTCAATTATCTCAGCACCAATGTTCATTATTTTGATGCCTTTTATGTATTCTTGTGCACCTTCAAAGAAGGAAAATCCGTTACTTAAAATAATATTTTTTGTTCTTGTTATTTGCCAAACTTTCTTTCTGATAGTAGCTCCTACTCCATCGACTGTTCCTTCTTCATGGAAGTTTGCAAAATAGCTCCATTCTATTGGTTTACAACCCACCTGAATCAAAAAATCGGACAAATTCGAAATAATAAATTTGTTTTTAAACTGGCAGCTACTTCCGCCCGAAAAGAAAAAAATCATACACTTTCCTCCTATGTTTCCATTTCATATTATCATCCATTTTTGTTAAGTATGCTAGAGATAGAATACGATGTTTTTATCATCCTGTGTACAATTTTCGCAACAGTTTGTCACACAATTTGTATACTCAATATTGCAACAAACAGATTATAGAAAACGTTGGAAGTCATTAGGAAACGATTTTATGACTTTTGAGCAGCCATCTAACAAAAATTTGAAATTTGCATGATGAATGCAGACGTTACGTGGCATTTTGCTCGAGAGTTAAAAAATAAAATTCCTCGTAAAAATCAATTACGATGACGAACGAACTTTTTGAAATTAAAAAAAATATTTTTGGAAGGAAATTTTCCAAACTAACTTTTTTTTAAGTAAAGGCCATCAAATTCACTATAAATAATTATTGGGAGACACTTCCTTAGAGCGGTATTACCTCGAAGTAATAAAAATAAATGACGTTTTAGGTTGCGAACGCGACACTCGAGCAACAGTGAAAGAAAAATTAAAATTTACCGTTCCTCGCGCTTAGTTTCATCCGTTATTAGTATTTTTATTTGTTTCTTCTTAGACAAAGATTATTGAATGAGTGCAACCACGAAATTTATGTGTATATGTGGACAAGAAAATTAAACGAAAATGCCATAAAAGTAACCAAGAGTAAGAACAACAAATTTAAAGTTTGTAGGTTTTTTTAGTTTAAATTTAAAGTTTTCTCATAATAACTGCATAGATAAATCGTAAATTCATTATATTATAAAAATTGAAACATTTTTTCAATATAATATTAAATAAAATTGTTAGTTTCTTAACATTTAAATTTTCGATCCCGTTTGACCTCTCTATGGAAATTCCCACATCTAGGTTACATACAAATAGTTAAGGAAAAATGGCAGGAAAACCTTATTAACTAAACATAAACTTAATAACAAAGTGTAAGCGTATAAAGTACCAATCAGTTCACAAGATGTGCAATATTAGATTTCCTAAGTCCAAAGTTATTAGTTGCTCGACAGATTTGTCATCTATCGTCCTAACTTTGGCAATATACAGTCGGGCAGTTTGAAAGTAAAATGCGTCGTCGAGAATAATTTTTTTTAATATTTTGTTTTGTGCAATTTGTAGTTTGTTCATATGCACACGCACACAGGTGCCCCAAATTTCAGACCCATACATTATGGGAGATAAGATCGTTTTAAATATGATTAGTTTGTTCTGTAACGATAGCTTGGATTTGCGGTTTATAAGCGGATACAGAATGCGAATAGTTTTATTGATCTTGTCCATTGTATTACCAATGAGCTCTTGACAGATAAGCTTCCTGTCAAGGTGGAGGCCGAGGTATCGCATGTTATTCAACCATATGAAGCTACTTACATTTAGTTGTATTTCAGAATTGTGTAGAAAACATTGCTTCCGTTTATTTGTGAAATAAATTGCTATAGTTTATATGAGGTTAACTTTATTTTCCATAACTAGATATGGATACGAGTGCTCTCTGAAGTTGGTTGAGAATCGTATTTCAGGTTTCTCCTGTGCGGTATAGGGCCGTGTCATCCGCGGAAACTGATGTTATGCAGTCAACCGTGGGAATGTCATGAGTGTATATGTTGTAGAGGACAGGCCCTAGTACAGATCCCTGAGGGATACCAGCACAAACCAATGTTTTAATAGATCAAAAGCCTTCCATAGATACGTGAAAGAATCTATCAGATAGAAAACTTTGGATTATTGGTGTGTTTATTTTTACTAGTTTATAGGTAAGACCGTGCCAAGCTGTTTGGACATCTAAAGTTACCATTCCAACTGATTTTTTCTGATTGAGGTTTTTTTTTACAAAATTTATTAATTTCCCTAAAGGATGGATGCTGTTAAAAGGGGTTCTGAACCCAAATTGTGCAGGGGGAAGAATTTTATTATCCTCTAGATGCAGATTTATTCTGGTTTTGATAACCCTTTCTAAAGTTTTCGAATTTCGGTTTACCTGGTTTGGGAATAGGAATGATTTTAGTGCTTTTTTTAAGCTGCAGGAAAATAGCCAAGCTATATGCAATTGTCCAATATTTGCATAAATGCAAAAGCGCATTCTTTGAAAGATTATTTATTTATTATTTATTTTTTTATTGTAGCTTAGAATTAATCCTAAATTACAATACTTTTATAGCCAGAGCAACGAAGGCCTTCAGGCTGGTTTTTTTTTTTTTACATGTATTTAGATGCTTATATTTAGTTTAGAAATAAGTTTTACAAAATTTTTAATATTTTCAATGTTGGAATCTGCGAGGAGTTGGGTAGGACTGGGAATTTTTAAGGAGATGCATTGGTTGAGGATAAATTGGCAGTTATTCGTGAAATGTTCAATAGTGAGAGTGCTTCTATTGCAGTATGGACAGATCGGTGGTGATGTTTTCTTGAATAGGTGTTCGTGTGTAATCTTCGTGTGGCCTAGCCTGAATATAGTGTAGATAATTGCGTGTTTTCTGTTTACAGTTATTGGTATGTTTGTTGGTGTCCGATAAGGATTTATTGTTTTATAATAGTGTGTGTATTCGCTCCAGAAATTTTTTAAAACTAGTTTGCTTGTCATATTGACGAGGTTGTTAATGTCTTTCTGACTAAAAGTGTTGTGAAGAATTAGTGGGGCGGCTTTTGCTGCTGTGTCCGCCAGCTCATTTCCTTTTATTCCTGCATGTCCTGGTGTCCACATTAGTTTTATTTTTTTATGGTTTGCGGATATCATGTCTCTGATTTTGCTTATGGTCGGATCATTGTTATTTACATTTTGTACAGCGAGGAGTGTTGAAAGCGAGTCGGTGCATATGACATGTTTGGTTTTTTTGATTGCACTTGCCAGTTCCACAGCCATTAGAATTGCTTCAGCTTCGGCTGTAAAAATGGACGTGTAGAAGGGTGTTATAGCCAATCTTAGAATTTAATTCTCTTCAGTGACAATGCTAAGTGCTGTTGAGTTGTCTGTTTTTGAGCCGTCGGTAAAGATAAACTTCCACGTAGGGAAATTGTTGTCGTGTAAATCTCTTTGGGAGATGTGGCTTAATTTGTTGTAAGCTATGAGGAAAAGGGTGACAGACAGTGGGGATCCCTGCGGGATGCCATTATGTAGTTGCTCTTCTTTTGATAGGGTGCTATTAACTTTTACTCTGCATCTTCTATTACTAAGGTAGCTGCGAGTGTAGTTAATAATTTTTGGTCCGAGTTTCCATTCGAGGACCTGTTGAATAATGCAGTGAATTCCTACTCTGTCAAAAGCTTTTTCCATATCAATGGAAAGAACTGATACATGGTTTTTTGATGACAGTTTGTTGCAAATGTAATTATCTATTATTAAAAGAGGATCTATGGTGCATCTGTTTGCTTGGTATGCGTACTGGTTTTGGGACAGCAAGTTTTCTTGGTTTAGATACCACATAATTCTTTTTGAAATAATTTTTTCTAGGGTTTTTGATATGCATGAGAGTAGAGATATTGGACGATATCCATTAATTGAATTTTTTAGTTTATTGGGCTTGCTTATAGGGATTATAGTTGCTATCTTCCATTGTTGGGGAATGATGCTGGTGTCAAATATTTTATTATAAAGGTCAAGTAGTTTATTGATGCCAGCAGGCGGAAGCTTTTTTAACATATCGTAGGGTATGTTATCAAAGCCAGGTGTTGATCCTTTTAGGCTACTAAGACAGGATTGAAGCTCAATTGACGTTATGGATGTTTTAATTAGTTTTGCTTTTTGTTTCGGGATATATGTTAAGGGTGTTTGGGCTGTGTAACGGTGTTTGTTTTGATTGAATGATTCTGAGAAGTTTGAGTCTTTTGAGCAATTAGACCAGGCCCTGCTGAATGCATTGGCGATCTCCTTAGAGTCACAAGAGTTACCTGCTGCGGTTTCTATTGCATGTATGTGTGTGTTTTTTAGGATCCCTGTAATGATATTTACTTTATCCCAAAGCGTTTTCGTAGTTGAACTCGGGTTGATGTCATTGGTAAAGTCTGCGAAAGCAGTTTTTTGGGCTCGCTTTGCTTCATACTTAAATTTAGCATTTGCTCTTTTATATTTTAGCATGTTCTCTGTGCTTAAATGTTTCCTGAGATTATTTAGACATTTTAGACATTTTTCCCTTTTTAAGAGCTCTAGTTCCCTACTCCACCAGTATGTTGTCTTTTTCGTAGCGATTATGGGATTTTTGGTTGGTACGGAATCGTTGGCATATGCCCTAATTATTTTAAGGAATTTGGCAGCTGCTTGATTTGTGTTGTTTGTGATATTAATTTTTTGTGACTGTTCGTTGATGTTTTTCTGCAATTTTTCCCAGTTGGCTAGGTGCAGTTTGTATTTATGTGTTTTGAAATCTACGTTATTTGGTACTTTAAGAAAGAGATTGATGTAAATTGGAAAATGATCGCTTCCATATAAATTATCGCAAATAGACCAGGAGGCATTAAGGTTAAGTGGTGGTGAGCACATGGAGATATCTACGTTCGTAAAAGTGTTCATAGTTGTGTAGTGTGTATGATCGCCATTGTTAAGTACGATCAGACTACTGTTCTGTATGAAATTTGCAACTACGTTGCCCCTTTGATTGTTTGAAGATGATCCCCAAAGTGAATACCAGGCATTGAAATCTCCTAGCATAAGTACTGGCTTGTTAAAGTTTTTGAAAAGGTCATGAAGATCCTGTTCAACGAACTTGTCAGTTGGCGAGATGTAAATAACACGGGGTTGGGTCGTGAAGTGGAAGGCCACATAGGCAAGTAGTTTTGCCCTTGCAAAATTTGGCAGTATGCCCTATGAGTTGGCAATTTTTGCATCTCATAGGGTTGGGAATGTATTCCTTAACAAGAGCGGTATGCCATGAAATTTGGATTTTTGTTGGGAGACTGAAACGGTCGAAAGTTAGCTGCACTACACCGGTCGGAGTAGCTTTGCCATTTATTTGTCGTGAATATTTATATATGTCGACTACTCCCTGTGCTTTAAGCTATTGGATTATTTCCTCGTTTGAGACTTGATTAAGGTAGGGCGCATACACAGTGCCTTTGCAGTGGTTAAGATTTTCGTGAAACTTTGTTTGGATTTTGCATATACCGAAAAGCTCTTTTGCACTGAGGAATTTTTCGGCAACTGTTGAATTTTCAACAAAAAGTAGTAGTTTTCCATCGCGCATTTCATTAATTTTTAAAATCTTATTGCTTATTAGTTTTATAGCGCGTTCGACCGCAAAACAAGAAAACGAGGAAAGTTGTTTTTGAGGGTCTAGGGCTGACATAATTATATATTTGGGGTTTGGTAGGTTATATAGGGGTTTCAGTAGGAAGTTCTGGGAAAGCTTCCGAAAGAGGAGTTGGCTTTTTTCTTTTGCTTTTATAGCTATCGCTAAGCAAAGCGAATCGATTTGCCCCTAGGCTGTTGTGCCTAGAGGGCATGATGCCGCTTACTTACTTAGTTGTTTTTTTACTGTACTTTACTGTACTTGTTTACCAACGAATGAGTGAAAAAAAATAAAGAAGAAAAAGAAAACAGAGAATAGGCACTTGAAAGTATGATAAGCTTTGAA
>JAWNKX010000677.1:0-72880 GCA_035041755.1 Cacoxenus indagator
ATTCTTCTGTTTTTTATTTTATTTCTCAGTTATTTTTTTACTTATTTTTTCCTTATTCCCAGAGGCAGCCCGCTTAACTGCTTAAACTTAAATGTATCCGTTATTTTGTTTAATTTTATTGATTTGGTTTTTGAAGTTTAACCTGCAGTTGGGCATTAATATACTTGTTCATTTATTTTATATTTAGAAGTAAGCTTTATTTAAAGTTTGTCTTAAGTTTAATAATTTAAACTGTACGTGCAGACCGTTTGGCGATGAGCACCAAGAAGCGCCGACTGCGACTCGAGCCAGCCTTTTTATACTCCCAAGCGTGTGTGTTTTGTACACGTCGCTATTTTGCATACGACACCAAAGATGTTACCACAGATGCTTTTTAGCAGACGACATGACCACACGACATGACCTCAGACGCTGATTCAGCACATTTGGGTGGAGAGACGATGTGGTATCTTATATAATACACTTTCCTTTTTATTTGAGTTTATTATTAGTTTTTTTTTTCTTTAGTTTATTCAGTTAAAGCAACTAGTCATGATACATCAACAACAGCCTCGGATGAGAAACGAGTTTTGATGTCGACCAATGCAACGTTCAAAGGACTACGATTTGAAAATTTGTACCTGAAATATATTGACTATGCTGCAGACGGGAAAAATGGAAGAGATAGCAGATGAGTTAATGAGATACCAAGTGAATGTTTGCGCAATGCAAGAAATGAGATGGAAAGAAAGCGGAGAATTAAGAAAAAGCTTATTCGATATTCTATGGTGGTTCGGAGTCCCAAGGCCAAAGGGGAACGGATTTTTCCATGGATAGTAAAACAAGGAAAAGCCTAATGAATTTTCTCCCTATCAACGATCGATTATGCTACCTAAGACTGAAGGGGAAATTCCAAAATATTTCCATTGTAAATGCATACGCACCGACCGATGAAAGTACTGACAATATTAAAGATAAATTTTATGATGACCTCGAAGAGCTATTTAGCAAAATTAGTAAACATGACGTTTCGCTTTTAATTGGTGACGAGAAATACCAAATATATACAGCTGAAACCTATGTCGAAGAACCAACCTTGGAAGAGGTGAGAGAAGTTATAACAAAACTAAAAAATGGTAAAAGCAGTGGCGAAGATGGTATGCCTGCGAAATTACTAAAATATGGTGGACAGGCTCTGAACAATGAAATGCATATTCTTATTACAAGTATATGGCGTACAAATAAAATACCTAATGAATGATTGAACAGCGTAATAGTACCTATACACAATAAAGCCATAAGGCGGAATGCCAAAACTATAGAGGTATATCCGTTCTCAATACTGGCTATAAGATGGTTACCAACGTTATATACCAAAGAATACATGTCTACGCCGAAGAAATAATGGATGAGTATCAATGTGGTTTCAGGAGCGACAGATCAGCTGTCGATCAAGGTTTTGTGGTGAACCAAATATTTGAGATGTTTTATGAACACGATATAAACCTTTTCTGCCATTTTGTGGACTTTAAGCAGGCTTTCGATAGTACAGATAGAAAACAAATAAATACATAAACAATTTTTTTATGTATTTATAGTCCTATGACCAGTGTTGATCAGCGCTGGTCGCAGCGCAAGCTAATCACAGTTTTTGAGTCAAACGCTGGTATCGAGGAGCTTGTTCACAGTTTTGGGAGCTCGAAAGCTACAGCGAGTCAGTTGTCAAGTTTACCAAAGCGGAGTGTGACTGCGAGGAACATTTTTAGGCTAATTATGTTTGATTGTCTACAGACGATTATTCGGTGCGATTGTCATTCAAGCTCAGTCTTAAGGTCCCGTCGGCTGTACGTACGACTGCACTTCTCACTTGACCATCTTATCCGCGATGCACGTCGATTATCACGCCTTTGGGCCATGAGTCACGCTTGCTATTGTCATCCACGATGATAACTATATCGTCTACAGCAATTGGGTTGGGCGACGGCTGAAACCATTTGGTACGTCTAGTCAGCGTAGGCAAATATTCGCAGATCCACCTCTTTCAGAAGCGATTGGCCAGGTTCGAAGCAATTCGACAATTTGGGCTCCAGATTGATCTATACTGCCACGGTACGCAGTCCAGTGGAACTGCCGAGCAGAAAGTGGTTTGGTGTCAGTGCCTCAGCATCAACCGATTCCAGGGGCACGTACGTAAGCGGTCTTGAGTTAAGCATACTCTCAACGTTAGTTGAGCGCACTAAACGCTCCCCAGCATCACCCATGTGCGGCGCGGCTGGGGGGTTGAACATGAATTGTATCATTGGGTATCGCGCCTCTACTGCTAACGTCGACATTCGTACCATCTCATCTTTCAGAATTCGGCTGGCACATCGAAAGTTCGTTCCGTTATCTGAGAACATTCTGGTACGCCGCGTCGAGCTACAAATGACTTAATTACGCATAGGAACGAATCAGTGAAGAGTGTAGTTGCAGTTTCCAGGTGGACAGCCCGTGTGGTTAGGCATGTGAATAGTACGCCCCACCTCCTCTCGCTGCGTCGACCAACGACTATCTGGATAGGGCCAAAGTAATCAACACCAGTATAAGTGAACGCTCGCGTGTGTGGCGATAAACGCTCCGCAGGGATATCACCCATCTTCGGTGGCTTTGGTTGAGCTAGCCTTATACGACATGCTGGGCTGGCTTTCGCAACTTCCCTCACCAGGGCTCGTAGACACCGCTGACCAAATAACGCTGACGCATTTCATTGACGACGATCTCGTTATGCAGATGATGATATCGTCTGTGATATGATTCGGCTATCAGATATGTTACGTGGTGTCGTCTTGGTAAAATTATGGGGCGCTTCACGTCGGCTTCGATGCCTTCTGTTGTGTCGATTCGTCCTTTGATGCGGAGAACGCCCAAATCATCTAAAATGGAAGAAATGATCTCCTCGTTAAACTCTTCTTGTTGACATACTCGTATAAATATTGCGTCAGTTTCGCTGTCTCGCTTTAACTGCAGTAAGTCACTTAGGAGTTCACCACTCCGCCCTTTAATCACGGTGCGCAAGAAGTCTAAAACAGACCTCTGGGCAGATCGGAGACGCTCCAATTTACTAAAGCGTTAGGTATCTGGCATTATACATTGTAGAGTTGGGACGTGTACAATCTCTTTGTCATGGTGTAATATATGTATATTGTTTGCCTTTAGGTTAAAGTTTGTTGTTGGCCATTGCATCTCGCTCAGATATAAGAACTCGGGCCCAACAAACCAACGAATTGATACATTGATTTCCGGCATCTTTGTCCATCTCGTACCGTCATCTGCAACATTAAATGCCGTGGGCACCCAGCGCCAACTTGACATATCGGATCCTTCAAGTATTTCTCCAATACGCAACGAGACGAATCCGGATCCAACAAAGTACATCCATCGAGTCAGTCCAGAAAAGACGCCGATCGACGTGAACAGTGAGCTCAGACTCCACACACTTCGCCAGACGAAGCCCAAGGACAGCAGCCATCAACTCCACTCGCGGTATAGATATGGGTTTCAGTGGGGCGACGCGAGTTTTCGCCGCTACCAAAGTGCAACGAACTTCACCATTAAGTTCTCCGCGCAGAAAAACTAGAGAAGCGTAGGCGTTGATGCTGGCGTCCGCAAATGTATGAAGCTGTAACTTTTCAGCACAGCTTACTAATGACAAAGCTCTCGGAAAGCTCCTCCAATCAGCTTGGTCTGTTTTCCTGAGAGGCTCGTCCCAGTCTACGCCGGTCTGCCAGCTATTCTGCAAAATTATCTTGGCGCGTACTGTGAAGAAGCCAAGAAGACCTAGCGGGTCAAAAATTGACACAACGATACTCAGTACTTGCCGTTTTGTTGCTCTGGATGTCGATACCTTTGCAACCAGATCAGGCTTTACAACATAGGTTACCAAATCTTTTTCAGGCAACCGCCACATGCCTAGGAGTTTTTCTTGGGACTCTCCGGATGCTGCTATGGGCTTCGTCGGCGAACTGTCTACGTCTTCCAAGGCTGAACCCGAGCTGAATTTGATGTCCTTTGCCGCATATCAAATCCGTCTTTAGCATGAATTCTTTTCACGCTGGTCGCAGGTTGAATCATTTCATCTTCTGAGTTGACTGAATGTAACCAATCGTCTACGAAGGTGTTACAGCAGATTGCGTTGACGGCCTCCGGAAACTGCTTACTGAATCGCTTCGCGATGCGGTTCTTTATGTAATTCGCCAGTGCCGATGAACAGGATGCTCCAATGGTCATGATTTGCAACACATATGTTTCTGGTTTCCGAGACGCGTCTTCTTCTTATTTTGGTTGTTGTGAAGATGGGTAGGTACCATAAAGTTTTGTTATGTGCCTTGTCAGTGTCTTCTAGTTTTTGTATATATGCCGTCTCCTTGTAGCTTTGAATTGTGCAGATCATAAAGGCCATTAGGTCAGCATCTGTCGTCATTTTCCTTTCAAGGCATTTTAAACGCTTTAGTGCCATTTGGTAGGAATCGGGTAACACAACCTCATCAAATCTCCACAACAGTTGGGTCTGCTAACGTTTTGCCGTCGGGATGTAATTCGTAGTCACCTCCATGATTTCCATTGCGCGTTCATCTTACTTTGATCGCAATGGATAATTTGTATCGTTGCATTGACAAATGTGTAATACCCGAGGTGGTTTAGTAGTTTCGATGCTGTGTCGCCCATATACTGACCATCCCAGTTTGCATTGCGCGGCGATAATATCATCTGCGTGCGTTTTACGCACTTCCAGTGGCACGCTCACTTTGATGTTGTCCAGCCCAATAATAATTATCACCCTCGCGTAGGTGTATGGCTGGATTGGAATGCACTGCAAATGACTGTGGGCTTTATCATCTTTTCATCAAATGATTGAAGGGGCAGGTCCAATCGAGCTACTGTACGTACACATTTCAGCGTGTACTGGAGTGCCTCTTTATTTCTCGCTGATATATTCACGCAAACAGATTTAGAGTACCGTTCTGTTTGTGTTACCTCGCCAGTCCACCTTAAACACAGATCGTCCTTCGGGTCGTCGAGTTGGAGATCATCCGTCAGGCTTTCTTCCATTAATGTACACCCAGCGCCTTCGTCGATCAAGGCATATGTATGGACAATACGAGTCTTACTATGCAACGTAATGGGAACATAGCGAAATAATGCCTTCACGGATTCCTTTCTGTTGAACATTACTCCGCTCTCATTCGTTTTGTAACGGCTGTTGCCGCTGCTCCGCTGGATTGACCCATCGACTTCACCGGTTTTCACATGCAGTAAAATGTGCTTCGTTTTACAACCGTCGACGTTGTATCGCTTCTTTGTTTTACAATGTCGCATGTTGTGACGCATGAAGCAGCCGAAACAAAGACGCTTTTATTTTACGAACTCTCAACGATGGTTGACGCCCATTTCCTTGAAGCGACAACAATCCGACAAATGGTGGTTGTCTTCACACTTGGGACACGAGTAGCTCTTTGCATCCTGTCGGCGAGGCTCAGGTTGAACATTCTCGTGGTTGGGCACCACGTTATGTATAAGTACTCTATCCCTTGAAGTCCCATTTATTTTCTTACCACTGTCAGCAGTTGTCGAATCGTATGGTGTTACCATGGTGGTACACATCGCAACACCAAACAGCCAATTGTCAAAGATGGCCAAGTTGGATCCTATACTGCCCGACGTTAATCGATGGGTTCCCCACTCCAATTTCATATCGCACGGTATCTTAGCTACCAACTCGTTTAACAGAGTTGGGTCGTTCAAGTATTCGTTGTGCCCAATGGCTGACAACGTAGCGCAATAATTTTAAACGGCTAGCGCTAATCGAATAACTGAGTCTACGTTGTTTAATCGTATAGGTGGTTCTTCTCTCAGTTTCCGTTGGAACGACACATACACAATTTCTGGTCATCTATACAGCAGCCTCAAAGTGCCAATCGCGTATGGAACTGTTGCGGGAACCATCAGTTTGCCACGTACGGCGTCCAACGCCTGACCCTTGAAACACTTCTGAAGTCGGATGAGATTTTCTGTCGCTGTACCGCAATTTAAGATATTGGAAAGCGTGTAGCAACAGCTGGTCGCCTAGCTAACGATGCTGTAGTTGGTTGCGTGGATGTCGCTGAGGGGGACATGAACCGGTAACATCCCGTTTATTAGCCATGAGGTCAACTGCTTGACTCCTAACGGACAACGGCGACTTGTTGCTTTTTCCCGTAGACCGTGCCGTTACCAGTGAACTTACAGTTCCTCCATCATGCTGGTTACGGTTCGTTGTCATTTCTCCGCTCACACACTGGTTTTCACTTATAACTTAACTTCCACTTGCACAATTAAATTTTAGCACGGAACGACAAATTGTAATTAATTTATATTTTCAGTGCACAAATCACACAGTATTTTCGATTACGTATACTTTAGCGGGATGCGCAGATTCCAATGTGCGCATGCAGAGCCAATATTTCAGTTTATTGCGGAGTGTATTTCCAGCCTCCAATTTAATGCAAATTCGCAACGTATTGGTTATGCTGAAATCTTTATTTTACAATTATTAAATTTCATTAAATAATAACATTATTTTCAACTCTTCCATGTGCTCTCCTCAGTTGTCACGCTAGCTTTGACTCTGTACATTAAGGCATAGTTTAAAGCAGAGAGAACTTATTCATAGCGAAAGAGTTAGAGTCATACAGAAGTGCAGTCACAACGGTAGTCAAAGCTCGGCTAGCTAACCCAACAAAGAATACAGCGGGTACTCTGCTCATCCACTCCCCCCCTCTGACATCTAATTTGCGGCGCAACACATGGAACTCAATTTGGGGCGCAACTCGTGCGTCGAGGCCCAATACGCTGCTTTCATTCAAGAGTATCTGGATTTGGGTCATATGTCGTGTGTTAAACCAGACCCGCTAAATAAGTGCAAGCCAATTCTGCCTCATCATTGCGTGCTGAAAGAGGACAGCACAACTACGAAGCTGAGAGTGGTTTGACGGCTCTGCAACCACATTATCAGGCTACTCATTGATGATTTTGTTCTTACACTCTGCTTTTTTGCACTGCCTCTGTTATTGCCCTTGCATTTACTCACTGTGAGTTATTATTTGATTTATTATTAGTTTCGCTTGCATTGTAAATTTGTTTGTGCTTTTTAGGCTTTCTGTTTTTGTGTTTCTTATTTTGATATTAGAATTTTACATAATTTTGTTAAATTATGTAACTAACTGTCAGAAGAGCAGCTGAAATTAGAGGAACTGCTTAAATGGAAGATTTCTTGCTCAACCCATACTAAGCTTTGGCACAATAGCAGACAGCGCTGCTACATTTGTCTTCTTACTACTTTACACCCTTCCGTTATTCTATGTTTTTTATTCTTTTGCTCTGGTATTGGCGCCAGATATTACACACATAATATTTTGTAAACTCAAAAAGGCCACAGCAAGACAGAACTTGTACAAAATAATAAACGTCATTATAATTTGATTTTTAAGAAAAGTGCCGAAGTTTCTTTAATTATGGACGCGGGTGGTAGACTGGTAAGAATAACGACCAAAACTCCAGTATCGGTGTGGAACCCTTTAATCCGCCTCAGCAGATCGACTGAAGGCCGCATAATATGTCTAGAAGCTTAGGGCTCCGCCAACGTGGGACGCAGCCGTAGCTAACACATTTTTTGGCGACTCCTGTGAGTGTGTTTCACGTCGACAACTGGAATCGAGGTTAACAGTTCATCTACCTAACCTCAAACGCAAGGTGAGTGAATTTGAACATTAATTAGTAGTGGATGCAAAATGGCCGAAAATGTTACATATATAATTTACGAGCAATCTGTTTTGCTCAATTCGGTAAAAAGATCCATACAGAAGTGTAAAGGTGATTCTACATTGCGAACTGAAACGCATTTGACGGCAAGACTTGAGGCCTTGGCCGATATACATGCTGAATTCAAACAAAGTAGTCATAAGCTTGTCAGTCCGAGTAATAGCGAACAGGTAAAAGCATTATATATGAACACAGACATTAGGGATGAATTTGAGTAGACCTACATCGAAGGGGTGGCTGCACGGTTGTTTACCTCCCTCCTCTTGCCAAAAAAACCAACATTTCGAACAAGAGTTAAAACGTGAAAAAGCATAAAAAGAATTTTTTTATGTATTTATAGTCCTGTAGTATTTCCTATAGTATATATAGTATTTATAGACCAGTGTTGAACAGCGCTGGTCGCAGCGCCAGCTAATCACAGTTTTTGAGTCAAACGCTGGTATCGAGGAGCTCGTTCACAGTTTTGTGAGCTCGAAAGCTGCAGCGAGTCAGTTGTCAAGTTTACCAAAGAGGAGAGTGACTGCGAGGAACATTTTTAGGCTAATTATGTTTGATTGCCTACAGACGATTATTCGGTGCGATTGTCATTCAAGCTCAGTCTTAAGGTCCCGTCGGCTGTACGTACGACTGCACTTCTCACTTGACCATCTTTTCCGCGATGCACGTCGATTATCGCGCCTTTGGGCCATGAGTCACGCTTGCTATTGTCATCCACGATGATAACTATATCGTCTACAGCAATTGTGTTGGGCGACGGCTGAAACCATTTGGTACGTCTAGTCAGCGTAGGCAAATATTCGCGGACCCACCTCTTTCAGAAGCGATTGGCCAGGGTCGAAGCAATTCGACAATTTGGGCTCCAGATTGATCTATACTGCCACGGTACGCAGTCCAGTGGAACTGCCGAGCAGAAAGTGGTTTGGTGTCAGTGCCTCAGCATCAACCGATTCCAGGGGCACGTACGTAAGCGGTCTTGAGTTAAGCATACTCTCAACGTTAGTTGAGCGCACTAAACGCTCCCCAGCACCACCCATGTGCGGCGCGGCTGGGGGGTTGAACATGAATTGTATCTTTGGGTATCGCGGCTCTACTGCTTACGTCGACATCCGTAGCATCTCATCTTTCAGAATTCGGCTGGCACATCGAAAGTTCGTTCCGTTATCTGAGAACATTCTGGTACGCCGCGTCGAGCTACAAATGACTTAATTACGCATAGGAACGAATCAGTGAAGAGTGTAGTTGCAGTTTCCAGGTGGACAGCCCGTGTGGTTAGGCATGTGAATAGTACGCCCCACCTCCTCTCGCTGCGTCGACCAACGACTATCTGGATAGGGCCAAAGTAATCAACACCAGTATAAGTGAACGCTCGCGTGTGTGGCGATAACCGCTCCGCAGGGATATTACCCATCTTCGGTGGCTTTGGTTGAGCTAGCCTTATACGACATGCTGGGCCTGCCCTTCGCAACTTCCCTCACCAGAGCTCGTAGACACCGCTGACCAAATAACGCTGACGCATTTCATTGACGACGATCTCGTTATGCAGATGATGATATCGTCTGTGATATGATTCGGCTATCAGATATGTTACGTGGTGTCGTCTTGGTAAAATTATGGGGCGCTTCACGTCGGCTTCGATGCCTTCTGTTGTGTCGATTCGTCCTTTGATGCGGAGAACGCCCAAATCATCTAAAATGGAAGAACACTTGTATAATAGGCTTTTACGATTTTTTACTCCTACTTCGGCATTTATGGCGATGATCTCCTCGTTAAACTCTTCTTGTTGACATACTCGTATAAATATTGCGTCAGTTTCGCTGTCTCGCTTTAATTGCAGTAGGTCACTTAGCAGTTCACCACTCCGCCCTTTAACCACGGCTCGCAAGAAGTCTAAAACAGACCTCTGGGCAGATCGGAGACGCTCCAATTTACTAAAGAGTTGGGTATCTGGCATTATACATTGTAGAGTTGGGACGTGTACAATCTTTTTGTTATGGTGTAATATATGTATATTGTTTGCCTGTAGGGTAAAGTTTGTTGTTGGCCATTGCATCTCGCCCAGATATAAGAACTCGGGCCGAACAAACCAACGAATTGATACATTGACTTCCAGCATCTTTTTCCATCTCGTACCGTCATCTGCAACATTGAATGCCGTGGGCACCCAGCGCCAACTTGACACATCGGATCCTTCAAGTATTTCTCCAATACGCAACGAGACGAATCCGGATCCAACAAAGTACATCCATCGAGTCAGTCCAGAAAAGACGTCGATCGACGTGAACAGTGAGCTCAGACTCCACACACTTCGCCAGACGAAGCCCAAGGACAGCAGCCATCAACTCCATTCGCGGTATAGATATGGGTTTCAGTGGGGCGACGCGAGTTTTCGCCGATACCAAAGAGCAACGAACTTCACCATTAAGTTCTCCGCGCAGAAAAACTAGAGCAGCGTAGGCGTTGATACTGGCGTCCAGAAATGTATGAAGCTGTAACTTTTCAGCACAGCTTACTAATGACATTGCTCTTGGAAAGCTCCTCCAATCAGCTTGGTCTGTTTTCCTGAGAGGCTCGTCCCAGTCTACGCCGGTCCGCCAGATATTCTGCAAAATTATCTTGGCGCGTACTATGAAGAAGCCAAGAAGACCTAGCGGGTCAAAAATTGACATAACGATACTTAGTACTTGCCGTTTTGTTGCTCTGGATGTCGATACCTTTGCAACCAGATCAGGCTTTACGACATAGGTCAGCAAATCTTTTTCAGGCAACCACAACATGGCTAGGACTTTTTCTTGGGACTCTCCGGATGCTGCTATGTGCTTCGTCGGCGAACTGTCTATGTCTTCCAAGGCCGACATCACCCGAGCTGAATTTGATGTCCATTGCCGCATATCAAATCCGTCTTCAGCATGAATTCTTTTCACGCTGGTCGCCGGTTGAATCATTTCATCTTCTGAGTTGACTGACTGTAACCAATCGTCTACGAAGGTGTTACAGCAGATTGCGTTGACGGCCTCCGGAAACTGCTTACTGAATCGCTTCGCGATGCGGTTCTTTATGTAATTCGCCAGTGACAATGAACAGGATGCTCCAATGGTCATGATTTGCAACACATATGTTTCTGGTTTCCGAGACGCGTCTTCTTCTTATTTTGGTTGTTGTGAAGATGGGTAGGTACCATAAAGTTTTGTTATGTGCCTTGTCAGTGTCTTCTAGTTTTTGTATATATCCCGCCTCCTTGTAGCTTTGAATTGTGCAGATCATAAAGGCCATTAGGTCAGCATCTGTCGTCGTTTTCCTTTCAAGGCATTTTAAACGCTTTAGTGCCATTTGGTAGGAATCGGGTAACACAACTTTATCAAATCTCGACAACAGTTGGGTCTGCCAACGTTTTGCCGTCGAGATGTAATTCGTAGTCACCTCCATGATTTCCATTGCGCGTTCATCTTACTTTGATCGCAATGGCTTTTGCAATATGTAGACACCAACAGATTCTCATGAGAAATAATCTCTCATTAACTGGTCCGGCTGACGTAGATAATTTGTATCGTTGCATTGACAAATGTGTAATACCCGAAGTGGTTTACAAGCTTCGACGCTGTGTCGCCCATATACTGACCATCCCAGTTTGCATCGCGCGGTGATAATATCATCTGCGTGCGTTTTACGCACTTCCAGTGGCACGCTCACTTTGATGTTGTCCAGCCCAATAATAATTATCACCCTCGCGTAGGTGTATGGCTGGATTGGAATGCACTGCAAATGACTGTGGGCTTTATCATCTTTTCATAAAATGATTGAAGGGGCAGGTCCAATCGAGCTACTGTACGTACACCTTTCAGCGTGTATTGGGGTGCCTCTTTATTTCTCGCTGATATATTCACGCAAACAGATTTAGAGTACCGTTCTGTTTGTGTTATCTCGCCAGTCTACCTTAAACACAGATCGTCCTTCTGGTCGTCGAGTTGGAGATCATCCGTCAGGCTTTCTTCCATTAATGTACACCCAGCGCCTTCGTCGATCAAGGCATATGTGTGGACAATACGCGTCTTACTATGCAACATAATGGGAACATAGCGAAATAATGCCTTCACGGATTCCTTTCTGTTGAACATTACTCCGCTCTCATTCGTTTTGTAACGGCTGTTGCCGCTGCTCCGCTGGATTGACCCATCGACTTCACCGGTTTTCACATGCAGTAAAAAGTGCTTCGTTTTACAACCGTCGACGTTGCATCGCTTCTTTGTTTTACAATGTCGCATGCTGTGACGCAAGAAGCAGCCGAGATAAAGACGCTTTTCTTTTACGAACTCTCAACGATGGTTGACGCCCATTTCCTTGAAGCGACAACAATCCGACAAATGGTGGTTGTCTTCACACTTGGGACACGAGTAGCTCTTTGCTTCCTGTCGGCGAGGCTCAGGTTGAACATTCTCGTGGTTGGGCACCACGTTATGTATAAGTACTCTATCCCTTGATGTCCCATTTATTTTCTTACCACTGTCAGCAGTTGTCGAATCGCTTGGTGTAACCATGGTGGTACACATCGCAACACCAAACAGCCAATTGTCAAAGATGGCCAAGTTGGATCCTATACTGCCCGACGTTAATCGATGGGTTCCCCACTCCAATTTCATATCGCACGGTATCTTAGCTACCAACTCGTTTAACAGAGTTAGGTCGTTCAAGTATTCGTTGGGCCCAATGGCTGACAACGTAGCGCAATAATTTTAAACGGCTAGCGCTAATCGAATAACTGAGTCTAAGTTGTTTGATCGTATAGGTGGTTCTTCTCTCAGTTTCCGTTGGAACGACACATACACAATTTCTGGTCGTCTATACAGCAGCCTCAAAGTGCCAATCGCGTACGGAACTGTTGCGGGAACCATCAGTTTGCCACGTACGGCGTCCAACGCCTGACCCTTGAAACACTTCTGAAGTCGGATGAGATTTTCTGTCGCTGTACCGCAATTTAAGATATTGGAAAGCGTGTAGTTGGAAGGTTGCGTAACATCATTAAGGCAGTTGGCAACAGCTGTTCGCCTAGCTAGCGATGCTGTAGTTGGTTGCCTGGATGTCGCTGAGGGGGACATGAACCGGTAACATCCCGTTTATTAGCCATGAGGTCAACTGCCTGACTTCTAATGAACAACGGCGACTTGTTGATTTTTCCCGTAGACCATGCCGTTACGAGTGAACTTACAGTTCCTCCACCATGCTGGTTACGGTTCGTTGTCATTTCTCCGCTCACACGCTGGTTTTCACTTTCCATAACTTCCACTTGCACAATTAAATTTTAGCACGGAACGACAAATTGTAATTAATTTATATTTTCAGTGCACAAATCACACAGTATTTTCGATTACGTATACTTTAGCGGGATGCGCAGATTCCAATGTGCGCATGCAGAGCCAATATTTCAGTTTGTTGCGGAGTGTGTTTCCAGCCACCAATTTAATGAAAATTCGCTAAGTATTGGTTATGCTGAAATCTTTATTTTATAATTATTAAATTTCATTAAATAATAACATTATTTTCAACTTTTCCATGTGTTCTCCTCAGTTGTCACGCTAGCTTTGACTCTGTACATTAAGGCATAGGTTAAAGCAGAGAGAACTTATTCATATATATATTCAATAAGTTCTCTCTCACTGCAGCTCTGCATTCAGGTGCGAAAGAGTTAGAGTCATACAGAAGTGCAGTCACAACGGTAGTCAAAGCTCGGCTAGCTAACCCAACAAAGAATACAGCGGGTACTCTGCTCATCCACTCCCCCCCTCTGACATCTAATTTGCGGCGCAACACATGGAACTCAATTTGGGGCGTAACTCGTGCGTCGAGGCCCAATACGCTGCTTTCATTCAAGAGTATCTGGATTTGGGTCATATGTCGTGATCCAGACCCGCTAAATAAGTGCAAGAATATTCTGCCTCATCATTGCGTGCTGAAAGAGGACAGCACAACTACGAAGATGAGAGTGGTTTGACGGCTCTGCAACCACATTATCAGGCTACTCATTGATGATTTTATTCTTACACTCTGCTTTTTTGCACTGCCTCTGTTATTGCCCTTGCATTTACTCACTGTGAGCTATTATTTGATTTATTATTAGTTTCGCTTGCATTGTAAATTTGTTTGTGCTTTTCAGGCTTTCTGTTTTTGTGTTTCTTATTTTGATATTAGAATTTTACATAATTTTGTTAAATTTATTTCTAATATTAAAGTTTATCATGCTGTTCAGTCTACGCCAAAACAAACGAGAGTTCACAACAGAAGAGCAACTGAAATCAGAGGAACTGCTTAAATGGAAGATTTCTTGCTCAACCCATACTAAGCTTTGGCACAATAGCTGACAGCGCTCCTACATTTGTCCTGTTACTACTTTGCACCCTTCCGTTATTCTATGTTTTTTATTCTTTTGCTCTGGTATTGGCGCCAGATATTACACACATAATTTTTTGTAACCTCAAAAAGGCCACAGCAAGACAGAACTTGTACAAAATAATAAACGTCATTATAATTTGATTTTTAAGAAAAGTGCCGAAGTTTCTTTAATTATGGTCGCGGGTGGTAGACTGGTAGGAATACGACCAAAACTCCAGTATCGGTGTGGAACCCCTTAAACCGCCTCAGCAGATCGACTGAAGGCCGCATAATATGTCTTCGAAACCAACATTTCGAACAAGAGTTAAAACGTGAAAAAGCATAAAAACAATTTTTTTATGTATTTGTAGTCCTATGACCAGTGTTGAACAGCGCTGGTCGCAGCGCAAGCTAATCACAGTTTTTGAGTCAAACGCTGGTATCGAGGAGCTCGTTCACAGTTTTGGGAGGTCGAAAGCTGCAGCGAGTCAGTTGTCAAGTATACCAAAGAGGAGAGTGACTGCGAGGAACATTTTTAGGCTAATTATGTTTGATTGCCTACAGACGATTATTCGGTACGATTGTCATTCAAGCTCAGTCTTAAGGTCCCGTCGGCTGTACGTACGACTGCACTTCTCACTTGACCATCTTTTCCGCGATGCACGTCGATTATCACGCCTTTGGGCCATGAGTCATGCTTGCTATTGTCATCCACGATGATAACTATATCGTTTACAGAAATTGGGTTGGGCGACGGCTGAAACCATTTGGTACGTCTAGTCAGCGTAGGCAAATATTCGCGGATCCACCTCTTTCAGAAGCGATTGGCCAGGTTCGAAGCAATTCGACAATTTGGGCTCCAGATTGATCTATACTGCCACGGTCACGCAGTCCAGTGGAACTGCCGAGCAGAAAGTGGTTTGGTGTCAGTGCCTCAGCATCAACCGATTCCAGGGGCACGTACGTAAGCGGTCTTGAGTTAAGCATACTCTCAACGTTAGTTGAGCGCACTAAACGCTCCCCAGCACCACCCATGTACGGCGCGGCTGGGGGGTTGAACATGAATTGTATCTTTGGGTATCGCGGCTCTACTGCTTACGTCGACATCCGTAGCATCTCATCTTTCAGAATTCGGCTGGCACATCGAAAGTTCGTTCCGTTATCTGAGAACATTCTGGTACGCCGCGTCGAGCTACAAATGACTTAATTACGCATAGGAACGAATCAGTCAAGAGTGTAGTTGCAGTTTCCAGGTGGACGGTCCGTGTGGTTAGGCATGTGAATAGTACGCCCCACCTCCTCTCGCTGCGACGACCAACGACTATCTGGATAGGGCCAAAGTAATCAACACCAGTATAAATGTACGCTAGCGTGGGTGGCGATAACCGCTCCGCAGGGATATCACCCATCTTCGGTGGCTTTGGTTGAGCTAGCCTTATACGACATGCTGGGCCTGCCCTTCGCAACTTCCCTCACCAGGGCTCGTAGACACCGATAACCAAATAACGCTGACACATTTCATTGACGACGATCTCGTTATGCAGATGATGATATCGTCTGTGATATGATTCGGCTATCAGATATGTTACGTGGTGTCGTCTTGGTAAAATTATGGGGCGCTTCACGTCGGCTTCGATGCCTTCTGTTGTGTCGATTCGTCCTTTGATGCGGAGAACGCCCAAATCATCTAAAATGGAAGAACACTTGTATAATAGGCTTTTACGATTTTTTACTCCTACTTCGGCATTTATGGCGATGATCTCCTCGTTAAACTCTTCTTGTTGACATACTCGTATAAATATTGCGTCAGTTTCGCTGTCTCGCTTTAACTGCAGTAGGTCACTTAGCAGTTCACCACTCCGCCCTTTAACCACGGCGCGCAAGAAGTCTAAAACAGACCTCTGGGCAGATCGGAGACGCTCCAATTTACTAAAGCGTTGGGTATCTGGCATTATACATTGTAGAGTTGGGACGTGTACAATCTTTTTGTCATGGTGTAATATATGTATATTGTTTGCCTTTAGGGTAAAGTTTGTTGTTGGCCATTGCATCTCGCCCAGATATAAGAACTCGGGCCCAACAAACCAACGAATTGATACATTGATTTTCAACATCTTTGTCCATCTCGTACCGTCATCTGCAACATTGAATGTCGTGGGCACCAAGCGCCAACTTGACACATCGGATCCTTCAAGTATTTCTCAAATACGCAACGAAACGAATTGTTGAAATTTTCGAGCATCACTCCGGATCCAACAAAGTACATCCATCGAGTCAGTCCAGAAAAGACGTCGATCGACGTGAACAGTGAGCTCAGACTCCACACACTTCGCCAGACGAAGCCCAAGTACAGCAGCCATCAACTCCATTCGCGGTATAGATATGGGTTTCAGTGGGGCGACGCGAGTTTTCGCCGCTACCAAAGAGCAACGAACTTCACCATTAAGTTCTCCGCGCAGAAAAACTAGAGCAGCGTAGGCGTTGATACTGGCGTCCACAAATGTATGAAGCTGTAACTTTTCAGCATAGCTTACTAATGACATTGCTCTCGGAAAGGTCCTCCAATCAGCTTCGTCTGTTTTCCTGAGAGGCTCGTCCCAGTCTACGCCGGTCCGCCAGATATTCTGCAAAATTATCTTGGCGCGTACTATGAAGAAGCCAAGAAGACCTAGCGGGTCAAAAATTGACATAACGATACTTAGTACTGGCCGTTTTGTTGCTCTGGATGTCGATACCTTTGCAACCAGATCAGGCTTTACGACATAGGTCAGCAAATCTTTTTCAGGCAACCACAACATGCCTAGGACTTTTTCTTGGGACTCTCCGGATGCTGCTATGTGCTTCGTCGGCGAACTGTCTACGTCTTCCAAGGCCGACATCACCCGAGCTGAATTTGATGTCCATTGCCGCATATCAAATCCGTCTTCAGCATGAATTCTTTTCACGCTGGTCGCCGGTTGAATCATTTCATCGTCTGAGTTGACTGACTGTAACCAATCGTCTACGAAGGTGTTACAGCAGATTGCGTTGACGGCCTCCGGAAACTGCTTACTGAATCGCTTCGCGTTGCGGTTCTTTATGTAATTCGCCAGTGACAATGAACAGGATGCTCCAATGGTCATGATTTGCAACACATATGTTTCTGGTTTCCGAGACGCGTCTTCTTCTTATTTTGGTTGTTGTGAAGATGGGTAGGTACCATAAAGTTTTGTTATGTGCCTTGTCAGTGTCTTCTAGTTTTTGTATATATCCCGCCTCCTTGTAGCTTTGAATTGTGCAGATCATAAAGGCCATTAGGTCAGCATCTGTCGTCATTTTCCTTTCAAGGCATTTTAAACGCTTTAGTGCCATTTGGTAGGAATCGGGTAACACAACTTTATCAAATCTCCACAACAGTTGGGTCTGCCAACGTTTTGCCGTCGAGATGTAATTCGTAGTCACCTCCATGATTTCCATTGCGCGTTCATCTTACTTTGATCGCAATGGATAATTTGTATCGTTGCATTGACAAATGTGTAATACCCGAGGTGGTTTAGTAGTTTCGATGCTGTGTCGCCCATATACTGACCATCCCAGTTTGCATCGCGCGGCGATAATATCATCTGCGTGCGTTTTACTCACTTCCAGTGGCACGCTCACTTTGATGTTGTCCAGCCCAATAATAATTATCACCCTCGCGTAGGTGTATGGCTGGATTGGAATGCACTGCAAATGACTGTGGGCTTTATCATCTCTTCATAAAATGATTGAAGGGGCAGGTCCAATCGAGCTACTGTACGTACACCTTTCAGCGTGAACTGGGGTGCCTCTTTATTTCTCGCCGATATATTCACGCAAACAAATTTAGAGTCCCTTCTGTTTGTGTTACCTCGCCAGTCCACCTTAAACACAGATCGTCCTTCGGGTCGTCGAGTTGGAGATCATCCGTCAGGCTTTCTTCCATTAATGTACACCCAGCGCCTTCGTCGATCAAGGCATATGTATGCACAATACGCGTCTTACTATGCAACGTAATGGGAACATAGCGAAATAATGCCTTCACGGATTTCTTTCTGTGGAACATTACTGCGGTCTCATTCGTTTTGAAACGGCTGTTGCCGCTGCTCCGCTGGATTGACCCATCGACTTCACCGGTTTTCACATGCAGTAAAAAGTGCTTCGTTTTACAACCGTCGATGTTGCATCGCTTCATTGTTTTACATTGTCGCATGTTGTGACGCATGAAGCAGCCGAAACAAAGACGATTTTCTTTTACGAACTCCCAACGATGGTTGACGCCCATTTCCTTGAAGCGACAACAATCCGACAAATGGTGGTTGTTTTCACACTTGGGACACGAGTAGCTCTTTGCTTCCTGTCGGCGAGGCTCAGGTTGAACATTCTCGTGGTTGGGCACCACGTTATGTATAAGTACTCTATCCCTTGATGTCCCATTTATTTTCTTACCACTGTCAGCAGTTGTCGAATCGCTTGGTGTAACCATGGTGGTACACATCGCAACACCAAACAGCCAATTGTCAAAGATGGCCAAGTTGGATCATATACTACCTGACGTTAATCGATGGGTTCCCCACTCCAATTTCATATCGCACGGTATCTTAGCTACCAACTCGTTTAACAGAGTTAGGTCGTTCAAGTATTCGTTGGGCCCAATGGCTGACAACGTAGCGCAATAATTTTAAACGGCTAGCGCTAATCGAATAACTGAGTCTAAGTTGTTTGATCGTATAGGTGGTTCTTCTCTCAGTTTCCGTTGGAACGACACATACACAATTTCTGGTCGTCTATACAGCAGCCTCAAAGTGCCAATCGCGTACGGAACTGTTGCGGGAACCATCAGTTTGCCACGTACGGCGTCCAACGCCTGACCCTTGAAACACTTCTGAAGTCGGATGAGATTTTCTGTAGCTGTACCGCAATTTAAGATATTGGAAAGCGTGTAGTTGGAAGGTTGCGTAACATCATTAACGCAGTTGGCAACAGCTGTTCGCCTAGCTAACGATGCTGTAGTTGGTTGCGTGGATGTCGCTGAGGGGGACATGAACCGGTAACATCCCGTTTATTAGCCATGAGGTCAACTGCCTGACTCCTAACGGACAACGGCGACTTGTTGCTTTTTCCCGTAGACCATGCCGTTACGAGTGAACTTACAGTTCCTCCACCATGCTGGTTACGGTTCGTTGTCATTTCTCCGCTCACACGCTAGTTTTCACTTTCCATAACTTCCACTTGCACAATTAAATTTTAGCCCAGAACGACAAATTGTAATTAATTTATATTTTCAGTGCACAAATCACACAGTATTTTCGATTACGTATACTTTAGCGGGATGCGCAGATTCCAATGTGCGCATGCAGAGCCAATATTTCAGTTTGTTGCGGAGTGTGTTTCCAGCCACCAATTTAATGAAAATTCGCTAAGTATTGGTTATGCTGAAATCTTTATTTTATAATTATTAAATTTCATTAAATAATAACATTATTTTCAACTTTTCCATGTGTTCTCCTCAGTTGTCACGCTAGCTTTGACTCTGTACATTAAGGCATAGGTTAAAGCAGAGAGAACTTATTCATATATATATTCAATAAGTTGTCTCTCACTGCACCTCTGCATTCAGGTGCGAAAGAGTTAGAGTCATACAGAAGTGCAGTCACAACGGTAGTCAAAGTTCGGCTAGCTAACCCAACAAACAATACTGCGGGTACTCTGCTCATCCACTCCCCCCCTGACTACGACGTTGCGGCGCAACACATGGAACTCAATTTGGGGCGCAACTCGTGCGTCGAGGGCCAATACGCTGCTTTCATTCAAGAGTATCTGGATTTGGGTCATATGTCGTGTGTTAAACCAGACCCGCTACATAAGTGCAAGCCAATTCTGCCTCATCATTGCGTGCTGAAAGAGGACAGCACAACTACGAAGCTGAGAGTGGTTTGACGGCTCTGCAACCACATTATCAGGCTACTCATTGATGATTTTGTTCTTACACTCTGCTTTTTTGCACTGCCTCTTGCCCTTGCATTTACTCACTGTGAGCTATTATTTGATTTATTATTAGTTTCGCTTGCATTGTAAATTTGTTTGTGCTTTTTAGGCTTTCTGTTTTTGTGTTTCTTATTTTGATATTAGAATTTTACATAATTTTGTTAAATTATATAACTAACTGTCAGAAGAGCAGCTGAAATTAGAGGAACTGCTTAAATGGAAGATTTCTTGCTCAACCCATACTAAGCTTTGGCACAATAGCAGACAGCGCTGCTACATTTGTCTTCTTACTACTTTACACCCTTCCGTTATTCTATGTTTTTTATTCTTTTGCTCTGGTATTGGCGCCAGATATTACACACATAATATTTTGTAAACTCAAAAAGGCCACAGCAAGACAGAACTTGTACAAAATAATAAACGTCATTATAATTTGATTTTTAAGAAAAGTGCCGAAGTTTCTTTAATTATGGACGCGGGTGGTAGACTGGTAAGAATAACGACCAAAACTCCAGTATCGGTGTGGAACCCTTTAATCCGCCTCAGCAGATCGACTGAAGGCCGCATAATATGTCTAGAAGCTTGGAGCTCCGCCAACGTGGGACGCAGCCGTAGCTAACACATTTTTTGGCGACTCCTGTGAGGGTGTTTCACGTCGACAACTGGAATCGAGGTTAACAGTTCATCTACCTAACCTCAAACGCAAGGTGAATGAATTTGAACATTATTTATTAGTGGATGCAAAATGGCCGAAAATGTTACATATATAATTTACGAGCAATCTGTTTTGCTCAATTCGGTAAAAAGATCCATACAGAAGTGTAAAGGTGATTCTACATTGCGAACTGAAACCTATTTGACGGCAAGACTTGAGGCCTTGGCCGATATACATGCTGAATTCAAACAAAGTAGTCATAAGCTTGTCAGTCCGAGTAATAGCGAACAGGTGAAAGCATTATATATGAACACAGACATTAGGGATGAATTTGAGGAGACCTACATCGAAGGGGTGGCTGCACGGTTGTTTACCTCGCTTCTCTTGCCAAAAAAACCAACATTTCGAACAAGAGTTAAAACGTGAAAAAGCATAAAAACAATTTTTTTATGTATTTATAGTCCTATGACCAGTGTTGAACAGCGCTGGTCGCAGCGCAAGCTAATCACAGTTTTTGAGTCAAACGCTGGTATCGAGGAGCTCGTTCACAGGTTTGGGAGCTCGAAAGCTGCAGCGAGTCAGTTGTCAAGTATACCAAAGAGGAGAGTGACTGCGAGGAACATTTTTAGGCTAATTATGTTTGATTGCCTACAGACGATTATTCGGTACGATTGTCATTCAAGCTCAGTCGTAAGGTCCCGTCGGCTGTACGTACGACTGCACTTCTCACTTGACCATATTTTCCGCGATGCACGTCGATTATCACGCCTTTGGGCCATGAGTCATGCTTGCTATTGTCATCTACGATGATAACTATATCGTTTACAGAAATTGGGTTGGGCGACGGCTGAAACCATTTGGTACGTCTAGTCAGCGTAGGCAAATATTCGCGGATCCACCTCTTTCAGAAGCGATTGGCCAGGTTCGAAGCAATTCGACAATTTGGGCTCCAGATTGATCTATACTGCCACGGTCACGCAGTCCAGTGGAACTGCCGAGCAGAAAGTGGTTTGGTGTCAGTGCCTCAGCATCAACCGATTCCAGGGGCACGTACGTAAGCGGTCTTGAGTTAAGCATACCCTCAACGTTAGTTGAGCGCACTAAACGCTCCCCAGCACCACCCATGTGCGGCGCGGCTTGGGGGTTGAACATGAATTGTATCGTTGGGTATCGCGCCTCTACTGATAACGTCGACATTCGTACCATCTCATCTTTCAGAATTCGGCTGGCACATCGAAAGTTCGTTCCGTTATCTGAGAACATTCTGGTACGCCGTGTCGAGCTACAAATGACTTAATTACGCATAGGAACGAATCAGTGAAGAGTGTAGTTGCAGTTTCCAGGTGGACAGCCCGTGTGGTTAGGCATGTGAATAGTACGCCCCACCTCCTCTCGCTGCGTCGACCAACGACTATCTGGATAGGGCCAAGTAATCAACACCAGTATAAGTGAACGCTCGCGTGTGTGGCGATAACCGCTCCGCAGGGATATTACCCATCTTCGGTGGCTTTGGTTGAGCTAGCCTTATACGACATGCTGGGCCTGCCCTTCGCAACTTCCCTCACCAGGGCTCGTAGACACCGCTGACCAAATAATGCTGACGCATTTCATTGACGACGATCTCGTTATGCAGATGATGTTATCGTGATATGATTCGGCTATCAGATATGTTACGTGGTGTCGTCTTGGTAAAATTATGGGGCGCTTCACGTCGGCTTCGATGCCTTCTGTTGTGTCGATTCGTCCTTTGATGCGGAGAACGCCCAAATCATCTAAAATGGAAGAACACTTGTATAATAGGCTTTTACGATTTTTTACTCCTACTTCGGCATTTATGGCGATGATCTCCTCGTTATACTCTTCTTGTTGGCATACTCGTATAAATATTGCGTCAGTTTCGCTGTCTCGCTTTAACTGCAGTAGGTCACTTAGCAGTTCACCACTCCGCCCTTTAAACACGGCGCGCAAGAAGTCTAAAACAGACCTCTGGGCAGATCGGAGACGCTCCAATTTACTAAAGCGTTGGGTATCTGGCATTATACATTGTAGAGTTGGGACGTGTACAATCTTTTTGTTATGGTGTAATATATGTATATTGTTTGCCTGTAGGGTAAAGTTTGTTGTTGGCCATTGCATCTCGCCCAGATATAAGAACTCGGGCCCAACAAACCAACGAATTGATACATTGATTTCCAGCATCTTTGTCCATCTCGTACCGTCATCTGCAACATTGAATGCCGTGGGCACCCAGCGCCAACTTGACACATCGGATCCTTCAAATATTTCTCCAATACGCAACGAGACGAGTTGTTGAAATTTTCGAGCATCACTCCGGATCCAACAAAGTACATCCATCGAGTCAGTCCAGAAAAGACGTCGATCGACGTGAACAGTGAGCTCAGACTCCACACACTTCGCCAGACGAAGCCCAAGGACAGCAGCCATCAACTCCATTCGCGGTATAGATATGGGTTTCAGTGGGGCGACGCGAGTTTTCGCCGATACCAAAGAGCAACGAACTTCACCATTAAGTTCTCCGCGCAGAAAAACTAGAGCAGCGTAGGCGTTGATACTGGCGTCCACAAATGTATGAAGCTGTAACTTTTCAGCACAGCTTACTAATGACATTGCTCTCGGAAAGGTCCTCCAATCAGCTTCGTCTGTTTTCCTGAGAGGCTCGTCCCAGTCTACGTCGGTCCGCCAGATATTCTGCAAAATTATCTTGGCGCGTACTATGAAGAAGCCAAGAAGACCTAGCGGGTCAAAAATTGACATAACGATACTTAGTACTGGCCGTTTTGTTGCTCTGGATGTCGATACCTTTGCAACCAGATCAGGCTTTACGACATAGGTCAGCAAATCTTTTTCAGGCAACCACAACATGCCTAGGACTTTTTCTTGGGACTCTCCGGATGCTGCTATGTGCTTCGTCGGCGAACTGTCTATGTCTTCCAAGGCCGACATCACCCGAGCTGAATTTGATGTCCATTGCCGCATATCAAATCCGTCTTCAGCATGAATTCCTTTCACGCTGGTCGCCGGTTGAATCATTTCATCTTCTGAGTTGACTGACTGTAGCCAATAGTCTACGAAGGTGTTACAGCAGATTGCGTTGACGGCCTCCGGAAACTGCTTACTGAATCGCTTCGCGTTGCGGTTCTTTATGTAATTCGCCAGTGACAATGAACAGGATGCTCCAATGGTCATGATTTGCAACACATATGTTTCTGGTTTCCGAGAGGCGTCTTCTTCTTATTTTGGTTGTTGTGAAGATGGGTAGGTACCATAAAGTTTTGTTATGTGCCTTGTCAGTGTCTTCTAGTTTTTGTATATATCCCGTCTCCTTGTAGCTTTGAATTGTGCAGATCATAAAGGCCATTAGGTCAGCATCTGTCGTCCTTTTAAGGCATTTTAAACGCTTTAGTGCCATTTGGTAGGAATCGGGTAACACAACTTTATCAAATCTCCACAACAGTTGGGTCTGCCAACGTTTTGCCGTCGAGATGTAATTCGTAGTCACCTCCATGATTTCCATTGCGCGTTCATCTTACTTTGATCGCAATGGTTTTTGCAATATGTAGACACCAACAGATTCTCATGAGAAATAATCTCTCATTAACTGGTCCGGCTGACGTAGATAATTTGTATCGTTGCAATGACAAATGTGTAATACCCGAAGTGGTTTACAAGCTTCGACCCTGTGTCGCCCATATACTGACCATCCCAGTTTGCATCGCGCGGTGATAATATCATCTGCGTGCGTTTTACGCACTTCCAGTGGCACGCTCACTTTGATGTTGTCCAGCCCAATAATAATTATCACCCTCGCGTAGGTGTATGGCTGGATTGGAATGCACTGCAAATGACTGTGGGCTTTATCATCTTTTCATAAAATGATTGAAGGGGCAGGTCCAATCGAGCTACTGTACGTACACCTTTCAGCGTGAACTGGGGTGACTCTTTATTTCTCGCTGATATATTCACGCAAACAAATTTAGAGTCCCTTCTGTTTGTGTTACCTCGCCAGTCCACCTTAAACACAGATCGTCCTTCGGGTCGTCGAGTTGGAGATCATCCGTCAGGCTTTCTTCCATTAATGTACACCCAGCGCCTTCGTCGATCAAGGCATATGTATGCACAATACGCGTCTTACTTTGCAACGTAATGAGAACATAGCGAAATAATGCCTTCACGGATTTCTTTCTGTGGAACATTACTGCGGTCTCATTCGTTTTGAAACGGCTGTTGCCGCTGCTCCGCTGGATTGACCCATCGACTTCACCGGTTTTCACATGCAGTAAAAAGTGCTTCGTTTTACAACCGTCGATGTTGCATCGCTCCATTGTTTTACATTGTCGCATGTTGTGACGCATGAAGCAGCCGAAACAAAGACGATTTTCTTTTACGAACTCCCAACGATGGTTGACGCCCATTTCCTTGAAGCGACAACAATCCGACAAATGGGGGTTGTCTTCACACTTGGGACACGAGTAGCTCTTTGCTTCCTGTCGGCGAGGCTCAGGTTGAACATTCTCGTGGTTGGGCACCACGTTATGTATAAGTACTCTATCCCTTGATGTCCCATTTATTTTCTTACCACTGTCAGCAGTTGTCGAATCGCTTGGTGTAACCATGGTGGTACACATCGCAACACCAAACAGCCAATTGTCAAAGATGGCCAAGTTGGATCCTATACTACCTGACGTTAATCGATGGGTTCCCCACTCCAATTTCATATCGCACGGTATCTTAGCTACCAACTCGTTTAACAGAGTTAGGTCGTTCAAGTATTCGTTGGGCCCAATGGCTGACAACGTAGCGCAATAATTTTAAACGGCTAGCGCTAATCGAATAACTGAGTCTAAGTTGTTTGATCGTATAGGTGGTTCTTCTCTCAGTTTCCGTTGGAACGACACATACACAATTTCTGGTCGTCTATACAGCAGCCTCAAAGTGCCAATCGCGTACGGAACTGTTGCGGGAACCATCAGTTTGCCACGTACGGCGTCCAACGCCTGACCCTTGAAACACTTCTGAAGTCGGATGAGATTTTCTGTTGCTGTACCGCAATTTAAGATATTGGAAAGCGTGTAGTTGGAAGGTTGCGTAACATCATTAACGCAGTTGGCAACAGCTGTTCGCCTAGCTAACGATGCTGTAGTTGGTTGCGCGGATGTCGCTGAGGGGACATGAACCGGTAACATCTCGTTTATTAGCCATGAGGTCAACTGCCTGACTCCTAACGGACAACGGCGACTTGTTGCTTTTTCCCGTAGACCATGCCGTTACGAGTGAACTTACAGTTCCTCCACCATGCTGGTTACGGTTCGTTGTCATTTCTCCGCTCACACGCTAGTTTTCACTTTACATAACTTCCACTTGCACAATTAAATTTTAGCACAGAACGACAAATTGTAATTAATTTATATTTTCAGTGCACAAATCACACAGTATTTTCGATTACGTATACTTTAGCGGGATGCGCAGATTCCAATGTGCGCATGCAGAGCCAATATTTCAGTTTATTGCGGAGTATTTCCCGCCACCAATTTAATGAAAATTCGCTAAGTATTGGTTATGCTGAAATCTTTATTTTATAATTATTAAATTTCATTAAATAATAACATTATTTTCAACTCTTCCATGTGTTCTCCTCAGTTGTCACGCTAGCTTTGACTCTGTACATTAAGGCATAGGTTAAAGCAGAGAGAACTTATTCATATATATATTCAATAAGTTCTCTCTCACTGCACCTCTGCATTCAGGTGCGAAAGAGTTAGAGTCATACAGAAGTGCAGTCACAACGGTAGTCAAAGTTCGGCTAGCTAACCCAACAAACAATACAGCGGGTACTCTGCTCATCCACTCCCCCCTGACTACTACTTTGCGGCGCAACACATGGAACTCAATTTGGGGCGCAACTCGTGCGTCGAGGCCCAATACGCTGCTTTCATTCAAGAGTATCTGGATTTGGGTCATAATGTCGTGTGTTAAACCAGACCCGCTAAATAAGTGCAAGCCAATTCTGCCTCATCATTGCGTGCTGAAAGAGGACAGCACAACTACGAAGCTGAGAGTGGTTTGACGGCTCTGCAACCACATTATCAGGCTACTCATTGATGATTTTGTTCTTACAATCTGCTTTTTTGCACTGCCTCTGTTATTGCCCTTGCATTTACTCACTGTGAGCTATTATTTGATTTATTATTAGTTTCGCTTGCATTGTAAATTTGTTTGTGCTTTTTAGGCTTTCTGTTTTTGTGTTTCTTATTTTGATATTAGAATTTTACATAATTTTGTTAAATTTATTTCTAATATTAAAGTTTATCATGCTGTTCAGTCTGCGCTCTTCACAACAGAAGAGCAGCTGAAATTAGAGGAACTGATTAAATGGAAGATTTCTTGCTCAACCCATACTAAGCTTTGGCACAATAGCAGACAGCGCTGCTACATTTGTCTTCTTACTACTTTACACCCTTCCGTTATTCTATGTTTTTTATTCTTTTGCTCTGGTATTGGCGCCAGATATTACACACATAATATTTTGTAAACTCAAAAAGGCCACAGCAAGACAGAACTTGTACAAAATAATAAACGTCATTATAATTTGATTTTTAAGAAAAGTGCCGAAGTTTCTTTAATTATGGACGCGGGTGGTAGACTGGTAAGAATAACGACCAAAACTCCAGTATCGGTGTGGAACCCTTTAATCCGCCTCAGCAGATCGACTGAAGGCCGCATAATATGTCTAGAAGCTTGGAGCTCCGCCAACGTGGGACGCAGCCGTAGCTAACACATTTTTTGGCGACTCCTGTGAGGGTGTTTCACGTCGACAACTGGAATCGAGGTTAACAGTTCATCTACCTAACCTCAAACGCAAGGTGAATGAATTTGAACATTATTTATTAGTGGATGCAAAATGGCCGAAAATGTTACATATATAATTTACGAGCAATCTGTTTTGCTCAATTCGGTAAAAAGATCCATACAGAAGTGTAAAGGTGATTCTACATTGCGAACTGAAACCTATTTGACGGCAAGACTTGAGGCCTTGGCCGATATACATGCTGAATTCAAACAAAGTAGTCATAAGCTTGTCAGTCCGAGTAATAGCGAACAGGTAAAAGCATTATATATGAACACAGACATTAGGGATGAATTTGAGGAGACCTACATCGAAGGGGTGGCTGCACGGTTGTTTACCTCGCTTCTCTTGCCAAAAAAACCAACATTTCGAACAAGAGTTAAAACGTGAAAAAGCATAAAAACAATTTTTTTATGTATTTATAGTCCTATGACCAGTGTTGAACAGCGCTGGTCGCAGCGCAAGCTAATCACAGTTTTTGAGTCAAACGCTGGTATCGAGGAGCTCGTTCACAGGTTTGGGAGCTCGAAAGCTGCAGCGAGTCAGTTGTCAAGTATACCAAAGAGGAGAGTGACTGCGAGGAACATTTTTAGGCTAATTATGTTTGATTGCCTACAGACGATTATTCGGTACGATTGTCATTCAAGCTCAGTCGTAAGGTCCCGTCGGCTGTACGTACGACTGCACTTCTCACTTGACCATATTTTCCGCGATGCACGTCGATTATCACGCCTTTGGGCCATGAGTCATGCTTGCTATTGTCATCTACGATGATAACTATATCGTTTACAGAAATTGGGTTGGGCGACGGCTGAAACCATTTGGTACGTCTAGTCAGCGTAGGCAAATATTCGCGGATCCACCTCTTTCAGAAGCGATTGGCCAGGTTCGAAGCAATTCGACAATTTGGGCTCCAGATTGATCTATACTGCCACGGTCACGCAGTCCAGTGGAACTGCCGAGCAGAAAGTGGTTTGGTGTCAGTGCCTCAGCATCAATCGATTCCAGGGGCACGTACGTAAGCGGTCTTGAGTTAAGCATACTCTCAACGTTAGTTGAGCGCACTAAACGCTCCCCAGCACCACCCATGTGCGGCGCGGCTGGGGGGTTGAACATGAATTGTATCTTTGGGTATCGCGGCTCTACTGCTTACGTCGACATCCGTAGCATCTCATCTTTCAGAATCCGGCTGGCACATCGAAATTTCGTTCCGTTATCTGACAACATTCTGGTACGCCGCGTCGAGCTACAAATGACTTAATCACGCACAGGAACGATTCAGTGAAGAGTGTAGTTGCAGTTTCCAGGTGGACAGCCCGTGTGGTTAGGCATGTGAATAGTACGCCCCACCTCCTCTCGCTGCGTCGACCAACGACTATCTGGATAGGGCCAAAGTAATCAACACCAGTATAAATGAACCCTAGCGTGTGTGGCGATAACCGCTCCGCAGGGATATCACCCATCTTCGGTGGCTTTGGTTGAGCTAGCCTTATACGACATGCTGGGCCTGCCCTTCGCAACTTCCCTCACCAGGGCTCGTAGACACCGCTAACCAAATAACGCTGACACATTTCATTGACGACGATCTCGTTATGCAGATGATGATATCGTCTGTGATATGATTCGGCTATCAGATATGTTACGTGGTGTCGTCTTGGTAAAATTATGGGGCGCTTCACGTCGGCTTCGATGCCTTCTGTTGTGTCGATTCGTCCTTTGATGCGGAGAACGTCCAAATCATCTAAAATGGAAGAACACTTGTATAATAGGCTTTTACGATTTTTTACTCCTACTTCGGCATTTATGGCGATGATCTCCTCGTTAAACTCTTCTTGTTGACATACTCGTATAAATATTGCGTCAGTTTCGCTGTCTCGCTTTAATTGCAGTAGGTCACTTAGCAGTTCACCACTCCGCCCTTTAACCACGGCTCGCAAGAAGTCTAAAACAGACCTCTGGGCAGATCGGAGACGCTCCAATTTACTAAAGAGTTGGGTATCTGGCATTATACATTGTAGAGTTGGGACGTGTACAATCTTTTTGTTATGGTGTAATATATGTATATTGTTTGCCTGTAGGGTAAAGTTTGTTGTTGGCCATTGCATCTCGCCCAGATATAAGAACTCGGGCCGAACAAACCAACGAATTGATACATTGACTTCCAGCATCTTTTTCCATCTCGTACCGTCATCTGCAACATTGAATGCCGTGGGCACCCAGCGCCAACTTGACACATCGGATCCTTCAAGTATTTCTCAAATACGCAACGAAACGAATTGTTGAAATTTTTGAGCATCACTCCGGATTCAACAAAGTACATCCATCGAGTCAGTCCAGAAAAGACGTCGATCGATGTGAACAGTGAGCTCAGACTCCACACACTTCGCCAGATAAAGCCCAAGGACAGCAGCCATCAACTCCATTCGCGGTATAGATATGGGTTTCAGTGGGGCGACGCGAGTTTTCGCCGCTACCAAAGAGCAACGAACTTAATCATTAAGTTGTCCGCGCAGAAAAACTAGAGCAGTGTAGGCGTTGACGCTGGCATCCACAAATGTATGAAGCTGTAACTTTTCAGCACAGCTTACTAATGACATTGCTCTCGGAAAGCTCCTCTAATCAGCTTCGTCTGTTTTCCTGAGAGGCTCGTCCCAGTCTACGTCGGTCCGCCAGATATTCTGCAAAATTATCTTGGCGCGTACTATAAAGAAGCCAAGAAGACCTAGCGGGTCAAAAATTGACATAACGATACTTAGTACTGGCCGTTTTGTTGCTCTGGATGTCGATACCTTTGCAACCAGATCAGGCTTTACGACATAGGTCAGCAAATCTTTTTCAGGCAACCACAACATGGCTAGGACTTTTTCTTGGGACTCTCCGGATGCTGCTATGTGCTTCGTCGGCGAACTGTCTATGTCTTCCAAGGCCGACATCACCCGAGCTGAATTTGATGTCCATTGCCGCATATCAAATCCGCCTTCAGCATGAATTCTTTTCACGCTGGTCGCCGGTTGAATCATTTCATCTTCTGAGTTGACTGACTGTAACCAATCATATACGGAGGTGTTACACCAGATTGCGTTGACGGCCTCCGGAAACTGCTTACTGAATCGCTTCGCGTTGCGGTTCTTTATGTAATTCGAAAGTGCCGGTGAACAGGATGCTCCAATGGTAATGACTTGCAACACATATGTTTCTGGTTTCCGAGAGGCGTTTTCTTCTTATTTTGGTTATTAACTGAGAAGATGGGTAGGTATCATAAAGTTTTGTTATGTGCCTTGTTAGTGTCTTCTAGTTTTTGTATATATCCTATCTCCTTGTAGCTTTGAATTGTGCATATCATCTGCGTGCGTGGCGTATGGCTGGATTGGAATGCACTGCAAATGACTGTGGGCTTTATCATCTTTTCATCAAATGATTGAAGGGGCAGGTCCAATCGAGCTACTGTACGTACACCTTTCAGCGTGTACTGTGGCGCCTCTTTATTTCTCGCTGATATATTCACGCAAACAGATTTAGAGTTCCGTTCTGTTTGTGTTACCTCGCCATATGTATGGACAATAGGCGTCTTACTATGCAACGTAATGGGAACATAGCCAAATAATGCCTTCACGGATTCCTTTCTGTGGAACATTACTCCGCTCTCATTCGTTTTGAAACGGCTGTTGCCGCTGCTCCGCTGGATTGACCCATCGATTTCACCGGTTTTCACATGCAGTAAAAAGTGCTTCGTTTTACAACCGTCGACGTTGCATCGCTTCTTTGTTTTACAATGTCGCATGCTGTGACACAAGAAGCAGCCGAAATAAAGACGCTTTTCTTTTACGAACTCTCAACGATGGTTGACGCCCATTTCCTTGAAGCGACAACAATCCGACAAATGGTGGTTGTCTTCACACTTGGGACACGAGTAGCTCTTTGCTTCCTGTCGGCGAGGCTCAGGTTGAACATTCTCGTGGTTGGGAACCACGTTATGTATAAGTTCTCTATCCCTTGATGTCCCATTTATTTTCTTACCACTGTCAGCAGTTGTCGAATCGTATGGTGTTACCATGGTGGTACACATCGCAACACCAAACAGCCAATTATCAAAGATGGCCAAGTTGGATCCTATACTGCCCGACGTTAATCGATGGCTTCCACACTCCAATTTCATATCGCACGGTATCTTAGCTACCAACTCGTTTAAAAGAGTTGGGTCGTTCAAGTATTCGTTGGGCCCAATGGCTGACAACGTAGCGCAATAATTTTAAACGGCTAGCGCTAATCGAATAACTGAGTCTAAGTTGTTTGATCGTATAGGTGATTCTTCTCTCAGTTTCCGTTGGAACGACACATACACAATTTCTGGTCGTCTATACAGCAGCCTCAAAGTGCCAATCGCGTACGGAACTGTTGCGGGAACCATCAGTTTGCCACGTACGGCGTCCAACGCCTGACCCTCGAAACACTTCTGAAGTCGGATGAGATTTTCTGTCGCTGTACCGCAATTTAAGATATTGGAAAGCGTGTAGTTGGAAGGTTGCGTAACATCATTAACGCAGTTGGCAACAGCTGTTCGCCTAGCTAACGATGCTGTAGTTGTTTGCGTGGATGTCGCTGAGGGGGACATGAACCGGTAAAATCCCGTTTATTAGCCATGAGGTCAACTGCCTGACTTCTAATGGACAACGGCGACTTGTTGATTTTTCCCGTAGACCATGCCGATACGAGTGAACTTACAGTTCCTCCACCATGCTGGTTACGGTTCGTTGTCATTTCTCCGCTCACACGCTGGTTTTCACTTTCCATAACTTCCACTTGCACAATTAAATTTTAGCACGGAACGACAAATTGTAATTAATTTATATTTTCAGTGCACAAATCACACAGTATTTTCGATTACGTATACTTTAGCGGGATGCGCAGATTCCAATGTGCGCATGCAGAGCCAATATTTCAGTTTGTTGCGGAGTGTGTTTCCAGCCACCAATTTAATGAAAATTCGCTAAGTATTGGTTATGCTGAAATTTTTATTTTATAATTATTAAATTTCATTAAATAATAACATTATTTTAAAACTTTTCCATGTGTTCTCCTCAGTTGTCACGCTAGCTTTGACTCTGTACATTAAGGCATAGGTTAAAGCAGAGAGAACTTATTCATATATATATTCTCACTGCACCTCTGCATTCAGGTGCGAAAGAGTTAGAGTCATACAGAAGTGCAGTCACAACGGTAGTCAAAGTTCGGCTAGCTAACCCAACAAACAATACAGCGGGTACTCTGCTCATCCACTCCCCCCCTGACTAAGACGTTGCGGCGCAACACATGCAACTCAATTTGGGGCGCAACTCGTGCGTCGAGGGCCAATACGCTGCTTTCATTCAAGAGTATCTGGATTCGGGTCATATGTCGTGTGTTAAACCAGACCCGCTAAATAAGTGCAAGCCAATTCTGCCTCATCATTGCGTGCTGAAAGAGGACAGCACAACTACGAAGCTGAGAGTGGTTTGACGGCTCTGCAACCACATTATCAGGCTACTCATTGATGATTTTGTTCTTACACTCTGCTTTTTTGCACTGCCTCTGTTATTGCCCTTGCATTTACTCACTGTGAGCTATTATTTGATTTATTATTAGTTTCGCTTGCATTGTAAATTTGTTTGTGCTTTTTAGGCTTTCTGTTTTTGTGTTTCTTATTTTGATATTAGAATTTTACATAATTTTGTTAAATTTATTTCTAATATTAAAGTTTATCATGCTGTTCAGTCTGCGCTCTTCACAACAGAAGAGCAGCTGAAATTAGAGGAACTGCTTAAATGGAAGATTTCTTGCTCAACCCATACTAAGCTTTGGCACAATAGCAGACAGCGCTGCTACATTTGTCTTCTTACTACTTTACACCCTTCCGTTATTCTATGTTTTTTATTCTTTTGCTCTGGTATTGGCGCCAGATATTACACACATAATTTTTTGTAACCTCAAAAAGGCCACAGCAAGACAGAACTTGTAATAATAAACGACTGGTAGGAATAACGACCAAAACTCCAGTATCGGTGTGGAACCCTTTAAACCGCCTCAGCAGATCGACTGAAGGCCGCATCATATGTCTAGAAGCTTGGGGCTCCGCCAACGTGGGACGCAGCCGTAGCCAATACATGTTTTGGTGACTCCTGTGAGGGTGTTTCACGTCGACAACTGGAATCGAGGTTAACAGTTCATCTACCTAACCTCAAACGCAAGGTGAGTGAATTTGAACATTATTTAGTAGTGGATGCAAAATGGCCGAAAATGTTACATATATAATTTACGAGCAATCTGTTTTGCTCAATTCGGTAAAAAGATCCATACAGAAGTGTAAAGGTGATTCTACATTGCGAACTGAAACCTATTTGACGGCAAGACTTGAGGCCTTGGCCGATATACATGCTGAATTCAAACAATGTAGTCATAAGCTTGTCAGTCCGAGTAATAGCGAACAGGTAAAAGCATTATATATGAACACAGACATTAGGGATGAATTTGAGGAGACCTACATCGAAGGAGTGGCTGCACGGTTGTTTACCTCGCTTCTCTTGCCAAAAAAACCAACATTTCGAACAAGAGTTAAAACGTGAAAAAGCATAAAAACAATTTTTTTATGTATTTATAGTCCTATGACCAGTGTTGAACAGCGCTGGTCGCAGCGCAAGCTAATCACAGTTTTTGAGTCAAACGCTGGTATCGAGGAGCTCGTTCACAGTTTTGGGAGCTCGAAAGCTGCAGCGAGTCAGTTGTCAAGTATACCAAAGAGGAGAGTGACTGCGAGGAACATTTTTAGGCTAATTATGTTTGATTGCCTACAGACGATTATTCGGTACGATTGTCATTCAAGCTCAGTCTTAAGGTCCCGTCGGCTGTACGTACGACTGCACTTCTCACTTGACCATCTTTTCCGCGATGCACGTCGATTATCACGCCTTTGGGCCATGAGTCATGCTTGCTATTGTCATCCACGATGATAACTATATCGTTTACAGAAATTGGGTTGGGCGACGGCTGAAACCATTTGGTACGTCTAGTCAGCGTAGGCAAATATTCGCGGATCCACCTCTTTCAGAAGCGATTGGCCAGGTTCGAAGCAATTCGACAATTTGGGCTCCAGATTGATCTATACTGCCACGGTCACGCAGTCCAGTGGAACTGCCGAGCAGAAAGTGGTTTGGTGTCAGTGCCTCAGCATCAACCGATTCCAGGGGCACGTACGTAAGCGGTCTTGAGTTAAGCATACCCTCAACGTTAGTTGAGCGCACTAAACGCTCCCCAGCACCACCCATGTGCGGCGCGGCTGGGGGTTGAACATGAATTGTATCTTTGGGTATCGCGGCTCTACTGCTTACGTCGACATCCGTAGCATCTCATCTTTCAGAATTCGGCTGGCACATCGAAAGTTCGTTCCGTTATCTGAGAACATTCTGGTACGCCGCGTCGAGCTACAAATGACTTAATTACGCATAGGAACGAATCAGTCAAGAGTGTAGTTGCAGTTTCCAGGTGGACGGTCCGTGTGGTTAGGCATGTGAATAGTACGCCCCACCTCCTCTCGCTGCGTCGACCAACGACTATCTGGATAGGGCCAAAGTAATCAACACCAGTATAAATGTACGCTAGCGTGGGTGGTGATAATCGCTCCGCAGGGATATCACCCATCTTCGGTGGCTTTGGTTGAGCTAGCCTTATACGACATGCTGGGCCTGCCCTTCGCAACTTCCCTCACCAGGGCTCGTAGACACCGCTAACCAAATAACGCTGACACATTTCATTGACGACGATCTCGTTATGCAGATGATGATATCGTCTGTGATATGATTCGGCTATCAGATATGTTACGTGGTGTCGTCTTGGTAAAATTATGGGGCGCTTCACGTCGGCTTCGATGCCTTCTGTTGTGTCGATTCGTCCTTTGATGCGGAGAACGCCCAAATCATCTAAAATGGAAGAACACTTGTATAATAGGCTTTTACGATTTTTTACTCCTACTTCGGCATTTATGGCGATGATCTCCTCGTTAAACTCTTCTTGTTGACATACTCGTATAAATATTGCGTCAGTTTCGCTGTCTCGCTTTAACTGCAGTAGGTCACTTAGCAGTTCACCACTCCGCCCTTTAACCACGGTGCGCAAGAAGTCTAAAACAGACCTCTGGGCAGATCGGAGACGCTCCAATTTACTAAAGCGTTGGGTATCTGGCATTATACATTGTAGAGTTGGGACGTGTACAATCTTTTTGTCATGGTGTAATATATGTATATTGTTTGCCTTTAGGGTAAAGTTTGTTGTTGGCCATTGCATCTCGCCCAGATATAAGAACTCGGGCCCAACAAACCAACGAATTGATACATTGATTTTCAACATCTTTGTCCATCTCGTACCGTCATCTGCAACATTGAATGTCGTGGGCACCAAGCGCCAACTTGACACATCGGATCCTTCAAGTATTTCTCAAATACGCAACGAAACGAATTGTTGAAATTTTCGAGCATCACTCCGGATCCAACAAAGTACATCCATCGAGTCAGTCCAGAAAAGACGTCGATCGACGTGAACAGTGAGCTCAGACTCCACACACTTCGCCAGACGAAGCCCAAGGACAGCAGCCATCAACTCCATTCGCGGTATAGATATGGGTTTCAGTGGGGCGACGCGAGTTTTCGCCGCTACCAAAGAGCAACGAACTTCACCATTAAGTTCTCCGCGCAGAAAAACTAGAGAAGCGTAGGCGTTGATGCTAGCGTCCACAAATGTATGAAGCTTTAACTTTTCAGCACAGCTTACTAATGACATTGCTCTTGGAAAGCTCCTCCAATCAGCTTGGTCTGTTTTCCTGAGAGGCTCGTCCCAGTCTTCGCCGGTCCGCCAGATATTCTGCAAAATTATCTTGGCGCGTACTATGAAGAAGCCAAGAAGACCTAGCGGGTCAAAAATTGACATAACGATACTTAGTACTTGCCGTTTTGTTGCTCTGGATGTCGATACTTTTGCAACCAGATCAGGCTTTACAACATAGGTCATCAGGCAACCACCACATTCCTAGGACTTTTTTTTGGGACTCTCCGGATGCTGCTATGTGCTTCGTCGGCGAACTGTCTATGTCTTCCAAGGCCGACATCACCCGAGCTGAATTTGATGTCCATTGCCGCATATCAAATCCGCCTTCAGCATGAATTCTTTTCACGCTGGTCGCCGGTTGAATCATTTCATCTTCTGAGTTGACTGACTGTAATCAATCGTCTACGAAGGTGTTACACCAGATTGCGTTGACGGCCTCCGGAAACTGCTTACTGAATCGCTTCGCGTTGCGGTTCTTTATGTAGTTCGCCAGTGCCGGTGAACAGGATGCTCCAATGGTAATGACTTGCAACACATATGTTTCTGGTTTCCGAGAGGCGTCTTCTTCTTATTTTGGTTGTTGTGAAGATGGGTAGGTACCATAAAGTTTTGTTATGTGCCTTGTTAGTGTCTTCTAGTTTTTGTATATATCCTGTCTCCTTGTAGCTTTGAATTGTGCATATCATCTGCGTGCGTGGTGTATGGATGGATTGGAATGCACTGCAAATGACTGTGGGCTTTATCATCTTTTCATCAAATGATTGAAGGGGCAGGTCCAATCGAGCTACTGTACGTACACCTTTCAGCGTGTACTGTGGCGCCTTGGTTCCGTTCTGTATGTGTTACCTCGCCATATGTATGGACAATACGCGTCTTACTATGCAACGTAATGAGAACATAGCGAAATAATGCCTTCACGGATTTCTTTCTGTGGAACATTACTGCGGTCTCATTCGTTTTGAAACGGTTGTTGCCGCTGCTCCGCTGGATTGACCCATCGACTTCACCGGTTTTCACATGCAGTAAAAAGTGCTTCGTTTTTTTTTTTTTTTTTTACATTGACATAGTAGGTACGCAATGACCACACACTGATCTCACATGGGGCAGGCCCAAGTGGCATCAAAATTCACCCAGTCATATAGACTGGGCTAAGCTGGTGTTAATTGCTAAGTTCTTTGGTGAACATGCTATACCAAAGCTAATGTCTACGTGTTAAATATGTGGCTACAGATAAAAACATCATCTGCCTCTAATAAACATGAAATATTAAACTAAATCTAAGACTTAATTTAGAATTCAATACCTAAAATGATATATACAATTCAAACAAAAATTGAGATTACAAGTTTAGAAAGTAAGTTATGCATTAATTCGATTAAGCCAATAATGTAGAGGTGGAAATTTCAGAGTTTGGAAAATCACGGCGAAGCAAAGTCTCAACGAAAACAATAATGACAGAACTGATAGAAAAGCTTCTAAGATAAAATGAAGAAAGTTTACACTTTAGGCTAGCCTTCTAATACTTTGAAAGTGTAGTGGAAGAAGCAGAAGATGAAACTGAAGCAGTGACTGGTAAGGTTAACTGCAAAAGCCTAGTTTTTTTCTTAGGAATAAACTCATGGACCACCATATGTGCAGGCCAGAAATTAGCGCCACAAGTGACAGAAAATACTTCCATACCAACTCAAAGCTTGAAAGAAGAGCCTTCTCTAGGGCTAGAAAAATTAAACTTATGAATATTAATATTCGAAGGGTTGCATGCTTTTGATGATATATAGCGTGCAACGTCGTCACAGGTTGTCTCCTTATCCAACCTGGAAATAAAAATATGTTTACGAGGATCCAGCACCTTCAAAATACATGGCACTGGAGTAGAGGCAGTATTGGACTGTGAAGAACTCTTAGAGGGTGACAAAGTACGGGAGGAGTTAGAGACTTTAGTAGAAGATGAAGCAGAAGTTACAGTAGTAGGACAGGGAGTAGAGCAAGATGAACAATTAGGGGAGGGAAAGTTGAAAGCTACAGTTGAAGTGGTAGTAGAGGGGATATTGGTAGAAGGAGCTACTGGAATTGGAGCGGGATGGGATTATTGGTTAGATATTGAAGAAAGTACAGAACAATAAGTGGGTAAAGGTTGGGAAGAAGGGGAACAAGTTGGAGAAGTTGAAGCTGAAGTCACAGTAGTAAGACATGGAATAGAGGAAATCGAACAAGTAGTGGATGGAAAGTTCAAACCGACAGATGAAGAAATAGTAGAACAAGTTGGAGGGGATTAGGAAGAAGGGGGTTGAGGAGACGAAAAAGAAATAAGTGGCGCTGTTGTAGGCGGTAGATTATGAGGGGATAATGGCGGCAGTTGTACTGCATTAGCCGTTGGAGTCAAGTCGAAAGAGTACTCCAAAAACATTTTTGACCCAGCATCACACTCTGAGGCTAGCTCAGTGAATAGTTTCTTAAGTTTTTGGTATTTAATTCGCATACGGTGGTACATCAATGAGAAGTCCCCCTGGCGATTGAAGCAGGTGAGGCACGACCACCTGATGCCACCACATGCAGGTTTAGCAGTACCGTAAAGTCGGTCATAGTCGCGACCAGTCAACCCAGCACAATTAAGGTGGGCGATGTTATAGCACATCCAACAAGAGACACCTCTAAGCTTATCACTATTAAAGTTGTCCATGTTGGTGCAAGCCCGAATACAGCAATTCATTTTGCGCGAAGTATAGATACAAGATATTAAATAAAATAAAAGCAAAATAAGATAAATAAGATAGGAAAAAAATGAATAAATAAAATAAAAATAAGTGAAAAAGAAGTAAATAAAAAAAAAAAATAATAATAATAAAAAAAAAATTAAAAAAATAAAAGAGAAAAAAAATTTTAAGTAAGCAAAAATAAAATTAATAATAAATAAAGTAATAACAATAAAATAAACTTGAATGAAAAAATTTTTTTTTAATTTTATTTTCAAAATTTGTTTGTTATTATCAACACACTGTGCAAAAAAGCACAACGACTTAAGTCCGAATTTTGACGCTCTCAGCTAGACAGAGATAGAATTGCAAAGAGAAAAGTAAGGTGAATAATAATATTTTCCCAAAGAAAAAAGAGGAAATACAGTTATTTAAAAATAATAACTACTGTATAGAGAGCAAGAAGGAAACAGAAAAAGACTAAAATAGCAAAAACTATTTTAAAGGGAGAGCAAAGCAGGAAAAAAAGAGATTGAACTCAATACACAGGAAAGGCAAATTTAAGCGTTGTACTTGCCAAAAATAATTAAACATTGATAAGTACAAAATTTATACGGGTGAAATGAGCCATACACCACAAATAAATTCACTTATAAATTCACTTAACACCGGAAAGAAAATAAATATTATTAACGATAAACGACAATAGACAAATTAATTGCCAAATGCTAATCTAAACCAAAATGCGGAGCAGAATCAAAACACGTCTGTTAAGCACAAGCTACTAACTACTAACTTTTACAACCGTCGACGTTGCATCGCTTCTTTGTTTTACAATGTCGCATGCTGTGACGAAAGAAGCAGCCGAAATTAAGACGCTTTTCTTTTACGAACTCTCAACGATGGTTGACGCCCATTTCCTTGAAGCGACAACAATCCGACAAATGGTGGTTATCTACACACTTGGGACACGAGTAGCTCTTTGCTTCCTGTCGGCGAGGCTCAGGTTGAACATTCTCGTGGTTGGGAACCACGTTATGTATAAGTTCTCTATCCCTTGATGTCCCATTTATTTTCTTACCACTGTCAGCAGTTGTCGAATCGTATGGTGTTACCATGGTGGTACACATCGCAACACCAAACAACCAATTATCAAAGATGGCCAAGTTGGATCCTATACTGCCCGACGTTAATCGATGGCTTCCCCACTCCAATTTCATATCGCACGGTATCTTAGCTACCAACTCGTTTAACAGAGTTGGGTCGTTCAAGTATTCGTTGGGCCCAATGGCTGACAACGTAGCGCAATAATTTTAAACGGCTAGCGCTAATCGAATAACTGAGTCTAAGTTGTTTGATCGTATAGGTGGTTCTTCTCTCAGTTTCCGTTGGAACGACACATACACAATTTCTGGTCGTCTATACAGCAGCCTCAAAGTGCCAATCGCGTACGGAACTATTGCGGGAACCATCAGTTTGCCACGTACGGCGTCCAACGCCTGACCCTTGAAACACTTCTGAAGTCGGATGAGATTTTCTGTCGCTGTACCGCAATTTAAGATATTGGAAAGGGTGTAGTTGGAAGGTTGCGTAACATCATTAACGCAGTTGGCAACAGCTGTTCGCCTAGCTAACGATGCTGTAGTTGGTTGCGTGGATGTCGCTGAAGGGGACATGAACCGGTAACATCCCGTTTATTAGCCATGAGGTCAACTGTTTGACTCCTAACGGACAACGGCGACTTGTTGCTTTTTCCCGTAGACCACGCCGTTACGAGTGAACTTACAGTTCCTCCACCATGCTGGTTACGGTTCGTTGTCATTTCTCCGCTCACACGCTGGTCTTCACTTTCCATAACTTCCACTTGCACAATTACATTTTAGCACGGAACGACAAATTGTAATTAATTTATATTTTTCACTATTTTCGATTACGTATACTTTAGCATTGCTTAGCATTGCATTGCTTGTGGCCACAGTCGGCGCGCCTTCAACCATCTCACCATATCTGTGCAATAAAGTATAATGGGGTTTTCGGCAAATGTTGTAATGAGAAACCGACCGTTCTCTAGTACCATTTCGTTTGCTGAAATAGACTAAATGTAATCCACGTTTAATTATTTCCTGTTAACTTTCCACTGGCGATGATCCCTTTAATTCGGGATAAACAGTTTTCTTGGGTATTGAAGAACACTTATAACACCCACCGCTGCTTACGTTTACCGCAGCTGCCAGGTTTGCCCTCCCTCAAATAATTTATAAATGTGCGATTGAAAAATAATCGACTTGTTTTGGAAACGGTCTTTGAGAAGCTTATCATGATCATAGTTATCTCCGCTAACCTCAAGGCATTAATGGTATGTAATGCGGCTTCCGATAAACACGACCACAAATCTATACACTTTTACAAATTATCAAGCTCCAAATCGCTGTCGACAATCGCTTCAAAGGTATTGAACCTGGAACAGTTGAACATCGAAGTAGGCGAAAGTCTGACCTTTGCGACGTCTTTTGACGGCCAACTCAAGATCTTCGACTTCGCTTCACAATACACCTCTTCGAAATATTTTCGATTATCGAAATCGCCAGCATTTTCACTAGCATGCTCGACTTGGCTTTGAATAGCGCATAGATTCTTGAAATTAGTTTTAATAAGGCGTAATCGCGTTGATAAATTTGATTGACTCAAGGAACTTGAGTTTTTTAGCACATACTCCTTATTACGAATAAGAGACTTAATCATGTCTTCCCTGACCTGATGCAAGTCAGCACTTGCCTGTGTTGGTGCCATAGACACACAGTGTTCCATCATTCAACGCTATAAAAAATGCCAAAAACTGTACAAACCGTGTCTATGTATTTCTGTTGCCTCGCACAATTTGATTCACCGAAAGGGCAATAGCAAGCAACGCTTAGCTAACGGCTTCGTCATAGGTAAGGATGTCGGGCTTATATATAACCGAACTCACGCTCGAAACCGGGCCTAACAAATTAGTTATCAGGTATTACCCTTTGCACAAAAAATGTTTATGCTGTAATTTATCAGTAATTGTACATGAATTTCAGTGGGAGCAACAACAACTAAAGCAATGTTCTGCTATGCTAACCGTTAGTCCATATGTGTGTGTGCACCTTTTTCAAAATTATGAAACTCATTAAACACTTTAAATTTGCGTACAATTTTGATGTACATACATCAAATCAGCACAATGCTGTGCAACAAAAATATCGATCACCAAAAAAAAGAAAATTCTAAATTACTGTGACAGTGTCCGTAGCTATGCAGCCTCCACTCGATGAGACCCAGCAAATGTCGGTCCTACAACTCGTCAATGCCCCACATATATAAAACTCCTAGCTGGTTTTGGACTTTTACCCCAGGTCCCTGCTCAACGGCAAAAATGTTGGCCCCAGAATAAGGTCCCAGTTTTCTCCAAGTAGAATGCTTGCCCGGTCGCCAAATCAAAAATGCGTCCGCCTTGCAGCACTTCAAATTTCAGAGTGAATTATTGCAACACTTACAACTTATAGCCTATACCAAAGAGTATTAATTCATATAGAGTTCACATTTCTCTCACGAGCTTTTGGAGCTTTTTCCAAATATTAAGAAGACATTGGCTTATGTTATTTGTCTGCTATTAACATCGAAGTAGCAGCGCAGGTCGCTGTGTAGCAAACTCATTGTGCTAACTACTGAACTGAAGTAATCAGGCAAACAGAATTTTGACATTTGTTTTTTCCTTATTTGCCGAACATAAGGGAAGACAAAGAAAAGAGATATTCCTGCGTTTTCTGCCACAACCGAAAATTGTCATCAAGAAGTTGAAGTCAAAAATCAAAACTTGCCATTGTGTGGGTGACCTTGTTGTGTAGGTGTGGTACGTGTATGGGATTGTGTTGGTTTTTATTGTCTACCTTGCGTGGCTACCTTAGCTAAGTTTGAGTGTGTTGTCTAGGTATAGTGCGTGTATAAGATTGTATTTGTTTCTATTGTATCACCCGGAATATTTTTGTACGATTTTGCTTTGTGATCATGATATTTTCATTTCATTCATATTAATGAATATAGGCAAAATACAAGGCTCGATTTCGTTTGTTAAAGAACGATTTCATAAATTAAAAAAAACTCCACACAATTTGCCTAATATTCTCGAACACCTTGCAAATAAAAAACTTTGAACAAAAATCAAAAGAAAGAACACAGTGTCTCTGATTTTTGTTTATATTATGTCTTTCTTGTGTTTTTATAATTTTCTTATCATTCAATATTTTCCCCTTTTGCGGCAGTCCGTCCATTGCTTGTTTACCTTAAGCAAACCAACAGAATATTTTACGCCACATGGTTGAACAGACAAGAAATCTGTACAACTGCTTAAAATTTAACATAAGCCAATCGTTTCTTAAAAGTCTCTCCTGCCATTTTTTAAGGGAGAAATGTGAACTCTATATCAATAAGTTCTCTCTGCTGTGTACAGTACAGCACATCACTTTACAACTAATTACATGTGTGTGTGAAAGTATTCAATATAAGAGACAAGATCACATTAAGATTCACTCGCCTTTTAAGAGAGACCAAAGAAGAAAATTGAGCATAAAAGCTCTGCACCGCCTTATTTACCAACACTGCAACATATGTAGATAGGCAAAAGGCAAACACAAATGCCTGTGGACCAAATATTGAAAACGTGGTGTTGATTACCATTTTTGGGAATACGGTCAAAACTGTATTAGTTGACATTAGTATTTAATAGTATTTCTCTTTTGTTTTTTGTTATAGAGATTTCTGCTTTTCGTCATATTGTTCTCTAATAGAAAGAAAATAATCCGTAAAATTTGGTGATGTTTCTATTAGTTTTCCACAATTTAGAGTAATTTAAGGCAAACGTTCGAACAATTTTGCACTCTGTATATATAATATTTCATCGATTTCCCTGCTGTTACTTTTAAATAGATCCAATAAAATAGATATATAATTCAACTAAAAAGGAAAAATTATAACTATGAATGTTTTTATTTTTAGTTCATTTAAAAAGGTTTTTTTTATTTTCCAAAGTTTAACAATTGAGCCTGAACTTCGCATTTCGTTCAATTTTTTTCGGGCTTAGCCCCAGCTGCGGTAGCAACTTCAGCTTTGCATCGATTTTAATCAGTTCTTGGCTCTAAAAATAACTCAGATAATCGATTAATTTAGGATTGAATTTTTGGTCAATCATCGACTTTTTTCACACAGTAATCGGAAAATTTCCTAACTCTGCGCTAGTGAAAATATTTTTAAGAAGTTATTTACAAGTAAAATAAAAATTCATTGTTATTAACGATTTGCTTGGGATCAATTCCAAAGTAATTACATAAAACATGTAAGAATTGATAATTTAATTGTGTGTAAGATAAGTTGAAATATATTTAAATTAATTTCGCGCCGCCATATTTACTTCAGCATCGCCCGACAACTTTTTTCCCCACTGCTACTGCTTTTGCTGGTGACTGATACTCTCTGTTATTGCCGACCGATAGCTCGGCCGAGTATGGATATCGATACTTCTCATAGACCACTAGCTGACCATCTCTCTGTACATACATAACTCTGCTCTGTGTATACGGTTACTTGCACATATAATAGAATAATCCTACATTTAATGGAGATTCAAATGCATCAATGCATCAATAAATAAATTACGTAGACGTGACGTGGTGGGACAGACCGAATCTCAGCTAGCCAGTGGAACACGCTACACCAGGCCTAGGCCTGTTAACGGTTGTCGGGTTCGAGGATCTGCAACCAGTGTAGGGGTATTCCTATCAAAGAAAGCGGACACTGATAAGAAAAGATTTTTTTGTGATAGATCCTCCACCTTTTGAATAAAGGCCAGGAGGTCCTTTGTCGAAGAGTTCCTGATGAGAAAAGGTGACAGGAGATTCAGACGAAGTCCTCTAGGCAGAACTTACACCCAGTTTGTGCAGATGGTAATTTGGGCGGGGGTAACCAGTTGAGTAGTCCACACGCAGTCTTAGGTCCGATCCACTAAGATCTAAATTTGAAGGGATGTTTCTGGGGCAGATAAGCAATTTGGCTCGACGACTGCACCCACTGCGTGCCCAAAGGTCAAGGGATATATTCTGAATCATTCCTCGATAAATAACTTGGACGTTGCCCAGCTAATACCGATATATGGCTCAGGACCGATGAATTTGGAGGAGGACCCAGTTCTCACCAGTTCACCAGCAGCTTCATTACCCTTAACGCCTTGACGCCCATTGTTTCGGGACAGTAGTTAGAATAAACCAAAGCAGTCTCTTACACTCCTGGACGATAACTTCCAGGATGTAAATGGATACATTGTGTACATGGGGTGTAATTGATACTCTTATAATTAGGATAGACGCACGCGGCGTTTTTCCCGAGCTGTGATAAACCGACTTACCCCACTGGGTCGATAGGCACGCACAAGGCCACATGTCAGCCAAGGCTCGAGTATGAGCACGCGGCCTAGTGCCGCCTTCCTTTTTGGATGTTGATGTCGTGGTAGAGGATGATCCGCTCCGCGGGGCAGGCCGCGCGGTTTAGTGAGTATTCCAGCCTGACCAGCGCAGGCAGCCTCGATGGTGGATAACTCCGGAGTGGTGGGTGGAAACACGAGAGCCACGCTTGTCGGCGCGGTTGAAGTGTATTAAACCCACCGCTTTCGTTACAAGCCTTGGTTGCACCAGCACAAGGCACCTGACCCACACCAGTTTTAGTATTTGCACCAGTGAATGCTACTGGGCTGATGCTGGTTGGGGTTGCCTTTAAGCATGAGTTTGTTGTGGGCGCACCAATAGGCGACGATGCCCTTACTTACGGCCAGGGACTTGTTTGCGACAATTTGTCCTCATCGACAAGTTCGATGTCCAGAGAGCACTTCTCTTTGATGTGAACCAGGTTGTTCCGCAATTATGCCGATGTGTACTTCGTGGAGCAGGTTATCTGCAACTAGCCGGTCCGGGGAAGACATCCCTCGAATTCTGTGTGTTTGGTTCAGGATCCCTGAGCCCATTAGCATAAGTTTCGGTTTGATGTTCAGTACAGGAGCCCTAACTCTGTTTATACAGCGCCATCCTCCACTAAGGCTGAGGTATTCAACTCTTGACTTCGACGCTCGGCATCCGATCATTCTGCCCAGAGGTCATCCAGTTTCCTTGGCTTTAGCACATTTCCATGAACGCAATCTACACGCTGGGTCTCGTTCTTTACTCGCCATCATCCGACACAAATATTGACCTATCGGCGGTCGCAAGGCCGTTGCGAGCGTTGTCAACCGCTGAGTCAGATGCTTTCACGCAAAGCCGCGTTTGGCCGAACATCTTATGGCTGACTAAAGGAAGGAGCGTGTGGACTCTTCTTAAGCTTTTATTGTTACAGGCGTTGATTATTTTGGGCCATTCGTCTATAAGAGTAAAATACAAAACAGACCGCCAATAAAATGCTATGTCAGTTTGTTTATTTGTTTCGCTACGAAAGCTGTTAATTTAGAACTGGTTCCCGATTTATCCACGGTATCTTTCCTCAGTGCACTGACGCGATTAATCTGCACTCGTGGGAGGCCTAAGGCGATATGGTCAGATAACGCAACAAATTTCTTGGGTGCGAAAAAAAGCTGTCCTTGCTGAAGGAGTTGTTTCTGAGCATTAAGCATCAAAGGGCTGAGAAGGACTTTTGCATCTTTGACCACATCGATTGGCGCTTTATCCCGCCCCCTTCACCGCATTTTATGGACTTGGGAAGCGGTGGTCAAAACGGCGGAGCACCATTTCTGTCGCACCGCTGCCGGATCACTACTTAACTTTGATGATCTTCGGACTCTGGTGTGTCAAATGGCTGCTATTATTAACTCTAGACCGTTACTTCCAATTTCAGAACATCCTCATAATCTCGATGTTCTGATTCCTGCACATTTTTTGGGTACTGCACCGATTTCCTAGTTTATTTAGCCGGACATCACGAAATTCAATTCCAATTGACTTGATTGCTGGCAACGAGTGAGCTACTACAGGTATTCTGATATTCTGACCCGCTGGCGTGAAGACTTTGACTTTGCTTCAAGAGCGATCAAAATGGCGTAGTGAGCAACCTGCCTTATACGTTAGTGACATTGTTCACATCAAAATTGAGAACCTGTCCCTCTCAAATAGCCGCTAGCTCCAGTGATCAAGCTTATCATCTTGATCAAGCTTATCAGCTTGAGAGCCATCAACAAGCTGTGCCTGCTGCCTAAACAGGATGTAAGGGTCCCGTGTCCTCCAACGGAGGGAGGATGTTCGGTTCAGGATCCCTGAACCCATTAGATTAAATTTCGGTTTGATGTTCAGTACAGGAGCCCTAACTCTGTCTAGCATAAGTTTTAATTGTAAGCACGATGAGAGTAAGCGTGCACATATTTTTCGTTTCTTCCTTTAACCTTGTTCGCTGCTCTCATCGATTTGACGTCGTTATCGCATCGCTATTACTTAATTTGCTTATTCTGTTGCTATCATTCGCTATCATACATTTGGTTCGTCCTCTTAAGTTAGTTGGTGAAGAGCAAGTCGGCTTCTTCCAAGTTCCTCTACTGAATTTAGTCAAACAAATCCTTTCAATATTGTGAAACTCAATTGTATCAAAATAAATTGTTCAAATTATACAGTGGTACAGAAGCAACTTCTAATGCGCCAAATGCCATCGACAAATTCGCCTCGGCCATCTACTGACAAATTAACAACAAAACTACATATTAAAAACACTTAAAAACAACGAAGTACGCATACAGACAAACGACTCGTAGGACTACTCGGCGGTGGTTAAGATGCTTAGACATAACCATACTAAATATTACACCTTTAAGCCCAAAGATGAGCGGGGATTCAAGACTCTACTAAGGAATATGCACTACGCCACTGATCTTGACGAACTAAAGAATGAACTATGGGAACTTGGCCACGACGTTATAAATATACACAACGTACAACAAAAACTGACAAAGAAACCCCTGCCGCTATTTTTCAACGAACTAAAAGCCAACGCGAATAATACAGAAATATACAAAATCACCACATTTCTCCGCACAAAAGTCATCTTTGAGCCACCACACCACTAAGCACGGTAACTCAGTGCTCAAACTGCCAAAAATATGGTCAATATATTGTGGTTGCTTGTGCTTAACAGACGTGTTTTGAATCTGCACCGCATTTTGATTTTGATTAGCATTTGGCAAATTAATTTGTCTATTGTCGTTTATCGTTACTAATATTTATTTTCTTTCCGGTGTTAAGTGGATTTATAAGTGAATTTATTTGTGTTGTATGGCTTACTTCACCCGTATAAATTTTGTACTTATCAATGTTTAATTATTTTTGGCAAGTACAATGCTTAAATTTGCCTTTCCGGTGTATTGAGTTCAATCTCTTTTTTTTTCCTGCTTTGCTCTCCCTTTAAAATAGTTTTTGTTATTTTAGTCTTTTTCTGTTTCCTTTTTGCTCTCTATACAGTAGTTATTATTTTTAAATAACTGTATTTCCTTTTTTTTCTCTGGGAAAATATTATTATTCACCTTACTTTTCTCTTTGCAATTCTATCTCTGTCTAGCTGAGAGCATCAAAATTCGGGCTTAAGTCGTTGTGCTCTTTTTGCACAGTGTGTTGATAATAACAAACAAATTTTGAAAATAAATTTTAAAAAAATTTTCACTCTCAAGTTTATTTTATTGTTATTATTTTATTTATTTATTTTATTTTTGCTTACTTATTGTTTATTTGATATATTCATAAATTTTTAAGGTTTTATAAATTTATAACAAAAAAAAATGTTTTTATTTTTTTTTTATGTTTTATTTTTATTTTTTTTTATATTTTAAATTTTATTTTTATTTTTATTCTAGTTTACTATTATTATTATTATTGTTATTTTTTTTATTTACTTCTTTTTCACTTATTTTTATTTTATTTATTCATTTTTTTCCTATCTTATTTATCTTATTTTGCTTTTATTTTATTTAATATCTTGTATCTATACTTCGCGCAAAATGAGTTGCTGTATTCGGGCTTGCGCCAACAAGGACAACTTTAATAGTGATAAGCTTAGAGGTGTCTCTTGTTGGATGTGCGATAACATCGCCCACCTTAAATGCGCTGGGTTGACTGGTCGTGACTATGACCGACTTTAGGGTACTGCTATACCTGCATGTGGTGGCTTCAGGTGGTCGTGCCCCACCTGCTTCAATCGCCAGGGGGACTTCTCATTGATGTACCCCCGTATGCGAATTAAATACCAAAAACTTAAGAAACTATTCACTAAGCTAGCCTCATAGTTTGATGCTGGGTCAAAAATGTTTTTGGTGTACTCTTTCGACTTGACTCCAACGGCTAATGCAGTACAACTGCCGCCATTATCTCCTCTAGCCCCTTCTTCACAATCCCCTCCGACTTGTTCTACTTCTTCCCAACTTTTACCCACTTACTCTTATGTACTTTATTCTACTTCTACCCAACCGCCCCATCCTACTCCAATTCCTTTAGCTCCTTCAACCATTATGCCCTCTATATTTCTTCATCTGTCGCTTTGAACTTTCCATCCACTACTTGTTCGTCGATTCCTTGTCCTACTTCTGTGACTTCAGCTTCAACGTCTCCAACTTGTTCTTCTTCTTCCCAACCTTTACCCAGTCACTCTTCTGTACCTTCTTCCATATCCACCCCATCGTCCTATCCCGCTCAAATTCCGGTAGCTTCGTCAATCACTATCCCATCTACTACTTCTTCATCTATCGCCTTTAACTTTCCCTCCACTACTTGTTCGACTTCCTCTATTCCATGTCTTACTACTGTGACTTCAGCTTCAACTTCTCCAACTTGTTCCCCTTCTTCCCAAGCTTTACCCACTTATTCCTCTGTACTTTCTTCAATATCTAACCAATCATCCCATCCCGCTCCAATTCCAGTAGCTTCATCTACCAATATCCCCTCTACTACCACTTCATCTGTCGCTTTCAACTTTCCCTCCACTAATTGTTCATCTTGCTCTACTCCCTTTCCTACTACTGTAACTTCTGCTTCATCTTCTACTAAAGTCTCTAACTTCTCCCGTACTTTGTCTCCCCCTAAGAGTTCTTCGCAGTCCAATACTGCCTCTACTCCAGTGCCATGTATTTTGAAGGTGCTGGATCCTCGTAAACATGTTTTTGTTTCCAGGTTGGATAAGGAGACAACCTGTAAGAACGTTGCACGTTATATTTCATCAAAATCATGCAACCTTTCAAATATTAATATTCACAAATTTAATTTCGCTAGCCCTAGAGAAGGCTCTTCTTTCAAACTTTCAGTTTCCATGGAAGTATTTTCTGTCATTTGTGACCCTACATTCTGGCCTGCCCATATGGTGGTCCATGAGTTCATTCCTAGAAAAAAATATAGGGCTTTGCAGGTTACCTTACCAGTCACTACTTCAGCTTCATCTTCTGCTTCTTCAAAATCTCCAAAAAACTAAGTCTACATTTTCAAAATGTTAAAGGGCTAAATTCTAAACTTTCTTCGTTTTATCTTAGAAGTTCTTCTTTCAGTTCTGACATTATCGTTTTCGTTGAGACTTGGCTTCGCCCTGATGTTCTCAACTCTGAAATTTTCAGTAACTCTTACTCTACGTTTCGTAACGATCGTTATGGCCGCGTAGGTGGTGGCGTCTTAATCTCTGTTCTTTCATCTTTTTCGTCAGAACTGGTCTCTCTTGACGATACTGAAAACATTGAATTTATCTGCGTCAAAATTTCATTCTCTAATTATAACATTTTTATTACTTGTTCATATATTCCTCCTTCATCGTCCGACTCAGTCTACTTGGATCAAGCGAAAACTATCCAGAATGTATTAAGGCTCATTAATGACGCTGATATTTTGCTTGTTTTGGGTGATTTTAATCTTCCCTCTATTAATTGGATTCCTTTTAGTGACTCCAATATCGTTCTTCCTTCTGTTGGCAGCGAGTTCGTTGATTTATTGCTGGATCTCTCTCCCCAGCAAATAAACCACATTTCCAACATCAAACATCGTATGCTAGACCTAGTGTTTACTAACTGCCATGAAAATACCTCAGCGTCGAGATCCTCTCCAGAATCTCAATTCCAGAAGATACCTATCATTGCGAACCTTTTTGCTAAATTTTTCCAGGGCATCTACTCTAATAGTGCCTGTGGAAATAGTTCTCCTTACCCTTATAAAATTGATGAATTTAATCCCTTCAATTTGCCGTTTATTGACGGCAGTATTATTTTACGATATCTAAAATTGGTTGAACCTTCTTTTTCTCCTGGTCCAGATAATATTCCTAGTTGTATCTTAGAAAGCCGTGCTGACAACTTATATATTCCTTATATATTCCTTTGTACATTATTTAATTTGTCCCTTATTACTTCGTCTATGCCAAGTGGTTGGAAAGAATCCTATAAAATTCCCTTATTCAAAAAGGGTAGTAAGTCAGATATATTGAACTATAGAGGTATTGCCAAGCTCTGTGCAATTCCTAAGTTGTTTGAGCAGATTATCACTGATCATCTACAGTTCTATATTCGCCCATTGTTGAGTATATCTCAGCATGGTTTTGTAAAGAACCGTTCAACGGTAACCAATCTGTTGGGATTTACTTCTATTGTCAGTCACAACTTTTCGGTAGGTAGCCAAACTGATGTTATCTACACCGACTTAAGTAAAGCTTTCGATACTGTATCGCATGCATTGCTCATAACCAAACTCAAAGCTTTTGGTTTCCCTTCTCCATTGAACCGATGGCTGGCATCTTACCTTGATCATCGCACTCAAAGGGTACTTTTTAAGTCTTCAATATCTAAGTCTTTAAAGGTAACATCAGGTGTTCCCCAAGGCAGTCATTTGGGGCCTTTGCTTTTCAACATATTTATTAATGATCTACCTACCGTCATCAAACACTCTCAGATTTTAATGTACGCAGATGATGTAAAACTATGTTACCGCCTTAATAACCCTTCTCACGGGATTTTCCTTAAGAAAAAAAATTTCTGTTCCAAAAATTATTTAATCCTCAATACCAATAAATGCAAAGTTATGTCATTTTCTAGCGCAGCCCTTATTTCAAATTCTTATTACATTGACTCAAATAGTTTAGATCGTATTTCCCAGTTTAACGACCTTGGTATTTTGATGGACTCGAAGTTGCATTTCGGTACCCACATTTCCACTTCGGTCTCTAAAGCTAGAGGTGTCCTTGGCTATATTAAACGCTGGTCTAAGGAATTTGATGATCCGTATACTACCAAAGTACTATACACTTCACTGGTAAGACCTATTCTGGAGTATGCGTCTTGTGTCTGGGATCCTCAATATCAGATGTATATTGATCGTATTGAGTCGGTTCAAAAGCAATTTCTACTTTTTGCTCTCAAAAACTTGCACTGGGATCCTAATGCTTGCATACCATCTTATTGGTGTCGTCTCAAATTGATCAACCTCCCTACCTTGTCTAGTCGTAGAACGGTCATTGGTGTGACTTTTATGTATAACCTCAGTTATGGTAGTATTAACTCACCTTTCTTACTTAGAATGATTAACTTTAGTGGACCAGCACGTCCAACTAGAAACTATTCACCTATTACTCTTCCCTTTTGTAGAGCTTCTTATTTGCAACATGATCCATTATCTTATGCAAATCTTTTAATACCCACTTTGCGTGTGCCGCTCCTCCCACCTCTTCTTATGTTATAAAAACTAAATTGTTGACATCATTGAATTAGTGCATAACTTATTTTCTATACTGGTACCAAAATTTTTCCTCCTTGTTTAAATAGTCTATGTTATTGTAGGTATTGAATTCTAAATTTAATATTGGCTTTAGTTTAATCTTGAATGCTGATTATGTTAATGGCTGATGATGTTTTTATCTGTAGCCAAATATTTAGTACGTAGGCATTAGCTTTGGTATCGCATGATCACCAAAGATATTAGCAATTAAGACCAGCTGGGCCCAGTCCATATGACTGGGTGAATTTTGATGCCACCTGGGCCTGCCCCATGTGAGATCAGTGTGTGGTCATTGCGTACCTACTAAGTCGATAAAAAAAAAAGAAATTTTTGCACCAAAGTCCCGATCTGTGTGAAATGCGCTGGCCAGCACAAGACTATCGACTGCAAACTAATAAGTGCTGATCAAATTAAATGCGCTCTTTGTGGCGGCTCACACACAGCCAACTATAAGGGATGGAAAGTATACAAACACCTGAAAATTAAAAGATTTCCGTCACTAGGGAGAAAGACGCTAAAAAGGATGACCATCAGGCAGAAGAACAACCATCAAACAAAGTTGAAATTGGATTACGGTCGCCCAAACAGCAGCCAGTAACCATAGAAACCCCACAAATCAGGTACAACCTCAACAAAAAGATGTGAAGGAAAACAAAAACGAACCCAACAAAAACGAGACTAATAAAAACGCAGAAAATAAGATTGACTTTTCAAACGATCTGGCGGAAATAAAACACATAATAAAACAACTAGCGCAGCAAATGAGTAACATGATGGACATCATGACAGTACTATTGACAAAACTCGACAACAAAAATGGACGATAAACAACCAAATTGACATCGCCCTAATATCTGAAACGCACCTAAAATGTAAATGTTAGATAAATGGCTACGTTACTTATACTACAAATCACCCTGATGGAACGGGTCACGGAGGCACAACGGTCATTATTAAAAACACACTCAAACATATAGAACTCGAAAATTAGCATTTAGAGCACATACAATCAACTAATATACAAATCACGGATTCTTTGGAATCTCGAACTATAGCAGCTGCCTTCAGTGTACGTAAATACAAGATCACTTTGATACAATATAATGACTTCCTGCAAACACTTGTACCACGCTTTATTGTCGGAGGAGACTTTAACGCAAAAAACACGGCTTGGGGCTCTAGAATGTCAAACAAATAAGGTAAGGACCTACTGAGGGCACAGTAAAGGCAACACACTTAAGCACCGGCGAACCAACCTTTTGGCCTACTGACAACAAAAAAAATACCGGAACTCATCGATTTCTATATAATTAAAAATATTGATATACGAAAGCTAGCAATAACATCAAGACTAGATTTATCTTCAGGCCATACTCCGTTCCAACTTTACCAAAACAGCGTATTAACTGAACGTAAAATCAACATGATATACAATCATCGCACTGACTGGGAAACTTACAGAGATTATATAAAGCGATCGCTGCCACTAAATATTTCAATTACAACTAATAGCGACATAGAATCAGCAGTGATTCTCTTCAATCATGTAATCGAGAAAGCTGCGCTACAATCGACTCTTACACATACGACCACAGAGCGCAATGCTTTCACTCCACCTTCTTTTAGACGGCTTATCAACAGAAAGAGAAAACTTAAGAAAATTTGGCAAACAATCAGAGCCCCATCTGCTAAAAAAGACTACAACAAAGCGACCAAGGAACTGAAAAAATATTTAATCGAACAAAAACGAGAACAAGTAGAAAAGTATCTCCAAAACTTAAACCCGAAATGATGGTCGGACTATTCTCTGTGGAAAGCGACTAAAAAAATGACAAACAACACAATTCATCAACCACCACTGAAAATGGACGACGGGACATGGACTAGAAGAGACCTTGAGAAAGCTACAACATTAGCCAATTATTACGAGAGTGTTTTTGCGGAGAATGATACTACCACTAATGACTCACTACCTCCTCTGAATGGAGGTCGTTCAACTGTACCACTAAAGAAGATCTCTACGAAAGAAATAATTGCAACTATGAAATACGACATTAAACATAAAAAAGCCCCGGGCTACGACAAAATAAACGGACTATTACTGAAAGAATGTCCTGTGGAGGCACTAGACTACATACGGAATCTATTTAACGTGGTAATAAGACTAAGACATTTCCCCAGTGCATGGAAATTTGCCGAGATAATAGGTATTCCTAAACATGGGAAAGACTACAAAAAAGCTTCCTCCTACAGACACATAAGCTTGCTACTCGTGCTGTCAAAAAGTTTTGAAAAACTTCTACGTGAGAGACTTCTCATTCTTCTAAGACGTAATCAAATAATACCCGACCACCAATTTGGATTCCGAAGTAATCATTCTACGAGTCAACAGATTCACCGCGTAACCCACAAAATACTTAACGATATAGATGACAACAAATTTTGTATTGGACTATTCCTAGATGTCGAGAAAGCCTTTGATAAAGTTTGCCACAAATGCCTAATACACAAGATCCACTCGATTTTCCCAACCAATGTGACTCAAATTCTGTCAAGCTATATAGAAGGCAGATACTTTTCTGTTAAGTATAAAAACGAATACTCAACACTACGCCCGGTAAGCACAGGAGTTCCTCAAGGAAGCGTTCTTGGGCCACTCCTTTACACTACTTACACGGCAGACCTACCTCAACCAATACAGGGCTACGTTTGCAGACGACACCATTCTTCTATCCGCCCATAAAAGCTTAAATGCAGCAACATCCACTCTTCAAAAAATCTTAAATAAAACCCTAGAGTAGTTTCGGAAATGGAGAATAAAAATTAACAACAGCAAAACAGTTGAAGTAATTTTTACTACCAAAACAAAATATAGATCAGTTCACCTAATAATTGACGGAAGAGATATAAGAATCAGAAACGTAGCTAAGTACCTCGGAATCTACCTTGCCAGCAAACTGACATGGAAATACCATATTTTTAAAATACGGAACCGAATGAAACTTAAAATAAATGAATTGCACTGGTTGTTAAACAGAAAATCGAAAATCTCACTGAACAACAAACTATTAATATATAAAACTATCATCAAACCTATCTGGACGTACGGAGCGCAAATATGGGGGTCTGCGAAAAGAACAAATCTACAATTAATACAGAGACAACAATCGAAAATTCTACGTAAAATTACAAACGCTGACTGGTATATCACAAATTTCGAGTTTCACAGAGACTTGCAGATTTCTACAGTGGATGAAGAAATAACATGTTTAAGTCGGAGATACCAAACAAAAATAAGCTAACATACTAACAACGAGGTGAATACACTGCCTCTGCGCGGGCTTCTGCAAAGACGTAGATTTCGCCGGTCAAGGCCTGTCGACCTAATCTAATCTAAAATAAAATATAAATCATTGTAGCAAAAGTATAAGCAGGCGTTTATATGTATGCATTTAGCATTAGAACTACTCAATAATTATCTTAACAAACATTATTCTAAAGCCACCTGTATTTTATCTCCGCTTATATGGAGTTGCCATATAAGCTTTACTGTCAACCCTCAATACATTGTGAAAACGTAGTACTTAGAGTCCAAATTGGGTTGACAGGTAAATTTCAAGGACAAATAAAAAAAAAAGAATTTGATTACAAATATGAAAATAGCTCCAGAGCTCAACACTGGGTTTTGGGTTTATTTTTTACAGAGAGTTATCAGGTCCACGCGCAACCTTCTGGCAAAGGGACGAAGAGGACAAAATATATCTATCTTTTCAGATAGTCAAGCGGCGATCAAGGCACTTACATCCTGGATATTTTCATCCAGGAATGTAAGAGACTGTTTTCACTCCCTCCAACTACTGTCGCGACAAAATAGGGTCACGTTGTGCTGGGTAACTGGTCTTCAAGGCATCGAGGGCAGTAAAGCTTCTGATCAACTGGCGAGGGCTGTGTCCTCCACCAGATTCATTGGCGCTGAACCATATATACTTAATAGATGGGCAACGGCCAACTCAAGAGAATGGCACTTCTTTCCTCCCGAATACCAATAGCCAGCATCCGAGGCAGAGACACGGCCTTACTTCGAACTTGTTTCTAGCCGCACCCACTGAGAGGGTGTAGTCGCAGAACTGCGGTGTTCAGAGTAACAGCACGAACATCAGGTTGTGTCGTGTTAATCCCCTTGTGAACCTGACGGCCTTGTATTCGTTTTACAATGTGTAATTTTACGATATAACACAAGAATTTGTTTTGCTATTTATAAGTTAATTCATAAGCAGAGGTCTCAAATAACAGGCAACACATATTTTCAATGCGCTCTGCTCACTGAAAAACAAAAAAACATTTGAGCACATTCGATTATCTACTCCGCACAACACTTAATTTTGCTGTGCATATGTAGTCTGTCATATATTTTCAGTTAAGCAAAGTATAGTGTCTGTCTAACATTAACAATCAAATAAAAATAAAAAAAAAACATTTGGTCATGCTCTGAAAAATATTCGTTTATGAAAGAGCAAAACAGAGAGAACTTATTCATATAGAGTTTACATATCTCTCTTAAAAAATGGCCGGAGAGACTCTTCAGAAACGATTAGAATCCGACACTGATTCTGTACATCAATAGAATTGTTGGCTGTTCAACTTATGCAGCGTAACATATTGCTGTTGGTTTGCTTGGGTTTGCATAAACAAATTGGGCGGAAGTATGATATTCAAAGAAAATAAATACACAAGAAGGACATATTAAAAACAAAAATCAGAGACACTGTCTTCTTTCTTTGATTTTTTTCGAATTTTTTTATTTGTGTGGTCTTCGAGAATATTCAGCAAATTGTGTGGAGTTTTTTTTAATTTATGAAATCGTTCCTTAACAAAGGCCATAGCTGGCTTGTATATTCATTTATATGAATGAAATCAAAATACCACGCGGTATTTCATATAAAAATATTCCGGGTGATACACACAATAAGAAACAAATACAATCTTATACATGCACTATACCTACACAACGCACTCAAACATTGGCTCGCATTTGATTTTTGATTTCAACATGTTTTGAAGGAAAATTGAGAAAAAAAATTAAATAAAACTAACTTACTTTTTACAATTGGTATATATTCCTTTGGCGTCTACCACGGATTTGAAACGTCGTTTCAGGGAATAAAGTAGTTTAACCAAATGTAAGGGATTTGTAGTATTTGAGCCCATTTCTCCAGTTTTACACTTTTAAGGCTTCTCGCGATGTTGGTTGCCTTTTTACCACTTCGTTTTTTAAATATGCCCACAAATTTTCAATAGGGTTCAGATCAGCACTCTGAGCTGGCGTATCAAAAGACTTTTCCGGTGTTAAAACGCAACCACTTACTAACTAAATGCGCATTTTGTTTAAGATCATTGTCTTGGTATTCCTTTACTGGATATATAACCCCACACCATGTATGAAAGTTTTCCAATTTCAATAACGGCTTACGTCACACTTTTTTGGGTCCGTCATTATAGAACATCATAATTTTCGTTTCGTAATAGAATATGACAGTAACTTTCCGGCTTGTTTAGATGCATTGAAGCAAAGGTGAAGTGTTTTTCCACATACAGTGCAGAAGCCAGTGGTTTTTTTTCGGGCAACTCGCGAAGTGTACTGGTTCCTTTTTAGAGCTTGTCGTACCGCTTCATGGGAAATGGTAACACCACACTGTTCCTGGAATTCAGTAGCAAGGGATCTTGCCCAAATTTTTGGATTTTTGCTACCAAACGGCGTTCAGCTCGCTAAGATAATTTGCTTGGCCGGCCATGAGATAAATTAAGTTCAAGTCTGTTTGATTTATTTGCTCCCTTAATAATATTATAAACCCTTTGCCTAGTCAAGGAGAATGTCTCAGCTAACTCTTGGCCATTTTCTCCAATTTGATGGTTACAATAAACCAGCTGAATAACATCAAATGTCGTTCTCCGCTCAGGCATCTTCAATATTTAATGTTAACCTCAAGAACTTCTCTATTTCATGACGAAATTGCAACTAACATTAAATTATTTTATCACCAAGTGACAAACATAAGCACAAAGAAGAAATATCCAACAACTTATAACGGGACATGCATTCCAAAATGTAAAATTGAATTCAAAAGGAATATGTCAAAACATTTTATTGACACTGAAAAATAGCAGCTTCTTTGGTTTCTGCTTTCTTTCTCTGATTCTGTGTTAGAGCTGTGCTACTTTTTTATATAAATTAAGGTAATATATCATAATCAGTAAAAATAAATTGTAAAAAAAAACATAAAAGTACTTTTTCCATCGACTTAAACATGAAAGAGTGTTCTTTTTTATGCTGTCAAAACAATTTCTTGACAAACTTTCAAGATATATGATATCGTGAAACATCAAAAATTGCGTAACAAAAATTTTATTTTGTCTATTTCAAAATCGTGTAGAAAGGCCGTGTAAAAGGAAAGTTAAGTCTAAATAACAATTTGTCGATAACGTTCGATTTTAATCTGGCTCTCCTATCCGCAATTGTGTACACGGCTTTGCTAAACATACGTTCTGAGACTATTGAGCAAGCTGGTATACATATATTTCGGAGCATCCTTCATGTCCTCTAAATGATATAATATGAACAAACATGTTTTTGAACTTAATTGGACTTATTTTTATACAAAAAAACTTAAAATTCTAGTTTTAAATTATCTTTATTTTGTGCCATGATCAGCTGTTTATTGTTTTAGCGCACAAAAACAAGAAGAAGACTGTTGAGAATATCAATTTCCAACCAAAAATTTTGTAACACTCTCAGAAATTGAACTTTAGAATAGTTGGAGATCCCATTTATGGATTCGCATTATGGATTCGTTTCGTATTCTACAACAACAACGCCTGAATGACGTTACTTTTCTTTATGGTTGTTATAGAAAATGATACGAATCACCACTGATTCGAATCCTAGCTCACTGTAACACTTTGGATCTCAGTGCATGTTACGCAGTGCAAACGTAAGAATTATTTTTGTACTGATTCAAATCGATCCCTATACATTCTAAACTGGGGATCCCAAACACAAGATGCATATTCCAAAATAGGTCTTACTAAGGAAATGAACAGCAATTTAGTAGTATAATTATCATTAAACCCCTTAGACCAACGCTTAATGTATCCTAACACACCATTAGCCTTATTGACGGATGAGCAAATGTGGCTTCCGAAATGAAGCTTTGGGTCCATCAATACCCCCAAATCGTTAAATTGTGAAACACGTTCTAGTGTATGATTGTTGATGCAATAACTGTTTACAATCACATTGTTACGGTAGAACCATATAACTTCACATTTTTCACAATTAAGTGAAAGAAAGTTTATAGATCACCAACGAGATAAAGAGTCAAGGCCATCTTGAAGAAACTTTAAATGGAGATAAAATAGACATGCATAGCTTCACGTCGTCAGCGTACATCAACACTTGAGAATGTTTAATGGCAATTGGCAAATCGTTTATAAAAATAGGTGACTGCCCTGAGGGACAACGGAGGTTACACAAATAGTCTCGGATGTGACTGTTTTAAACAAAACATTTTGAGTTCTGGACGTTAGGTAGGAAGTAATCCAACTAACCAGGTTGGGTGGAATACCAAAGGCGTTCACTTTATGAAGAAGTAAGGAATGGCAAACACCGTCGAAGGCCTTACTGAAACCAGTGTAAATAACGTCCATTTAGCGTTGTTGAGAAAAACTAAGGTTAACTAGTGACGTGAATTCTAGTGAATTGGTCGTAGATGACCGCTCTTTAGTAAACCCATGTTGAGAAGTACTCAAGAAAGGAAGAACGAAAAGCGGAATCTGATCGGTAATAATATGTTCAAATAACTTCGGAATTGCACAAAGTTTAGCAATTCTTCTCTAATTTGAAATGTCCGCTTTGCTACCTTTTTTATGGATAGAAATGATGTACGTTTATTTCCTAAGAGTAGGTAAAATAGAGTTATTCAAGGAAATGTCAAACAGTTTCCAGATTGGTCTACGCAAGGCATCAGCACACAGCTTTAGAATACCATCCGGACCGTTGAAAAACCTGCGTATTAAATTGGTTATAATTACACAAAAATATGGATAATGATTATTAAAAGTTTTAATAAAATTAGTATACGTGCTTTGAAAAAATTTTGCAATAATTTCGAAATTTCTGCATCGTTTTAACCTCCAACAACATTCAGTTTCATACAGGTGACTCCATGACTTCATGACGTCACCCTGCGCTTAGTGTTAATGAAATTGTAGAATTTTTTGGGATCACGTTTTATGTCCTCTTTGACACAGGCAACATATGACGAGTAGCAAAGATTATTAAGGTGTTGAAAATTATAACGATATATTGCATAGGTAACATAATCAACGGAAGAGCCTGATCTTTCGAATTTTTTAAATAGTCTGTTTTTTAAGTTTTTTAATTGAATAAGATCGACAGAAAACCACGGTGGTGTCTGGGTTTTACATTTAGGTTTAACTCTAGGAATACAAAGTTTGAAATATTTTTGGATAGTTTTATAAAAAAATGTGTTTGTAGTTCGACATTTTCGCAGTAATACACATACGAACAATCAGTGTTAGTAAGCAGGCGGTTGAGCTTTACATAATCAGTATTTTTGAAAGAGAATACACGTTTTGATGTGATTATAAACATTATTAGTTTGACGACCGGAAATATAATATTTAGAGTGATACTCATTTCCAAGGTGGAGGGATATGCATCCTCGGGAGTAGATGGCTTCTGAACAAGGAGACATCATCAATACTGTCTGTAAAGACCAGATGTAGAACTCGGTGTTTGCTATTTGTTACATATTTGAGTTGCTAAACGTAAAGATCCAGAAATGAGTCAACAAATTCGCAACTCATTGATGAAATAACTCAGTTGTCATTATCGCAAGTGAGAAGCAAGAAGGTTGAAGTCTTTATCGGAATCTTCGACCAAACAAATAATTTCTTTAACAGCCATTGTTATTGGTGGAAATTATTAATACGTCTAAATGTTCATCACTGTTGGTGATAATGGCAATTAGGAATAAGTATAAACGGTATGGTTCAACACTGTAATTGGCATGGCGTGTTTCTGGGACTGTTGGTGACTTTAGTGTTCGATCAGTAGCCACGAGAAACAATGCTCAATAAACGCAAGAGAATCCCTCAAAGAGAGTTATATGTTAAATTCGCGAGTAGCGACGCCTGATCGGAACAAAATTTATTTCGCATTTTTATTATCGCGACAAACTCATGCATGCAAATCATGACTGCGTAAATTGTGTGTTCCAACTTGCAAATCGAATTTCACAAGAGGCGAAGTGTACGTGAATGCGCCATTAGTTCGACCAATTTTACAACGCCGTAAATCGTGTGCTGCGGCGAGAGAAGCATTCTGCGCAGTTGGAATTTCGCAAGGTGCGAGAGTAAGACGCTATCTCGATAAATTTTACAGCTTCGTAAATTGTGTGCTGCGGTATGAAAAACATTTGGTGAAGTTAGAGTTCACACGAGGCGAATTGTATATTTTTGCGAAAAAGTGAATCTGTTAAGCGTGAGTTAATAGTCTGCCAGCCGATTACACTGAGCTTGTACGTATAGATTACATTGTAATATATGATTACATCGCGCACTCCACCACCAAGCAGAAATGCACGTTTTAATCCATCTGTAGTAGTTGACGACATGCAAGTGACTCCATTGGGTGGAGTACAAGAGACTGATAGAATCCTTTCAACAGCAACTTCGGATTCACAAGTGGAAAACGCAAAGGCGTTATCAGACCGTTAGATTGCTAGAGAAGAGGTCATAACACTTATGAAGATTCGTATAGTCATGATGGAGAAGGAGTTACGTGCACGTAAGATAAAGAACAGTTCAATTACAGTTACGACAACAGCACAGCGGCGGCAGGTCTTGCAGCCACAATTAGCAAAGATGCCGCATGTGACACAACTGCCATGGCTAAAGGGTTCATTGGAAGATCGGTGCATTGCAGCGCACTCAGGAGCAAGATAGTCGAACGTTCGTACTGCCAATGCGCACCCAGTACCGACGACATCTAGAGGTGACGCCTTTGTAACGCTGAAGCCGAATTTCCCAACAGGTGGGAATCCAGCCCGAGAGCCTTCTCGTGCGTCACATGTGAGCCAGGCAAATTGATTGGCTTACCGGAATTCAACGGCAACTCTGAAGATTGGCCAACGCTTACGTTACGCCGACCTCGGTAACCTAGAGGTTAGTGTGTTAAAGTACCAGCCTGAGGCCGTGGGTTTGACACCCACTTCGGGCATGGTCCTTGCACTATTTCCAACCTTTCCTTTCCCATTTTTCCTTAACTCCTCCCGCTTGTAATTGATTAATTAACGATTTAATTAATTAATAATATTTAATTAAATTAATAATTAATCAATAAAGAAAAACACCACATGTTGGCGGACGCCTCCTACCGTCAATGGCACCACAACTCGAAATATGGCCCAAAGAAAAACATTTGGTCATGTTGTAGAGTCAAGGAGACCATTAAAAAAAATAATAATAGAAAGAAAAGGCCTTGTCTACCAACCGACAGATGGCACCACATTGGCTGAAAACGGCAAACAGGCCAATCACCTGCTCTGCTCCAAAAACAATCTATCATGGTAAATAGACTTAGGCAGTATCGATCAGTGAAACCACCACAATTTCGGTTGAAGAGACTTGTGGGAGGCCCTATGCTCCCTGGTGGAGTAATGAAGGAATAAAAAGGGTGTACGGTTGGGGGACCACCCTCAAGAACGAAGTTCCTTACGCCTTTTTACATATAAATTACAATGATTTTTTTGTGGCCTTAAACTTACTCTCATTTCTTGATGTGTAACTTAAAGTTACAATCCTTTACTTTACTTATGTATTCGTTATGTTATGGTTTCTACTTGTCAACTTCTATTGCAAGCCAGTCCACTTTTTAAATCTCATCATATTGTACTATGGTAATAATGGCTTATGGTTATAAGATGCGTGTGTTTGAAATTAAATTATGTCCAAGTAACTTGAAAAAACAGAGTCAATGGTAGTACATTAATTTGCTGCGAATTGCCCTGGATCATTATTAATATGTAAATCAAATGTGTCTAATAAAAAGGATATTATATATTCATATATTCTTCTAATTTAACTTTATTATTGAAGTTGACGTTGTAGTCTGCAGCCAATATGAGTGGAAGTTTATGAACATTTTGTTTAAGTAATTTAGAACCTCCCTTGGTATATTCGAACGATTATCGATGAATGAATAATATAATATCCAAAATTTTTTGATTTGGGGATATATAAATAGCTACAATAACTATTACAAAATCGTTTCCTCTTTTACAAATAACTAAACAAATATCACCACCTGATGAGTGCTTAGTACTCAAATCATTAATGTTGGACAAAAGCGTTTCCATATTTTCAGTACAAATATGAGCCGCGTCTTCACTTCTACTATATATTGCGACTCCACCTGAACGAACATTTTGTCGTTTATAATAAGAAATGCAATTAAATGCAATGATGGACAATTTGTTCTTCATTTCTTATCCACGTTTCGAAAAGTAATAGTAGGGTTCGAGTTTTTAGTAACTGGATCCAAGAAATCTACGGTATGTCTTTTCAAACTTTGGCAGTTAAAAATTAAAAATGAATGACCCCTTTTTTTACAAATCATACCCAGGATAATTATATTCTGGTCTGCAACGTGTTCAACGATAATATTTGAAATTATAGTAGCAATTTCTGTTGATCTAGCTTGCTTTCGACTATGATAAAATTTAAATTTCGTTGAATCATCTTGGTGTATTACAATATACAATATTTCGTATGTGTAACTAGGGATAGCGCAACGTTAACAAGTTCTTGCAAATAATATTTGTTGTACGCGTAAACTATTTCACTTAAATTTCCACCCTGCGATTGATGTATTGTAAGTCGAAATTGTTTATTTTTATTTTTTTATAATTAAATTATAACATTTAACCCAGTAAACTGCATAACACATTTGTCGGATTTAAAGAATAATGACGTGAAAAAAAAATTAGACTTATACTAAATTAATTAATTATAGAAGGCTGTATCCTTCTTAGAGGGAGATCATGCGGGTGTAGCCTCTTCAGTCTACGCCTTGTTGAGATACGGGTGAAGGAGAAAGCTAGCGGATTTGGGTGCGACAAAAGTCTGTAGTGATAGCGGCAGCTGTGAGAATTAATCACCTCCATAACAGTTGACACGGCAAGATCCCTATGCAGCGTGGTGTTGCTGACGTTCCAAGGGGCGCCCGTAAATATTCTGAGAGCCTTGCTCTGACACGCCTGCACTCTTCTGATGTTGTAGGCAGCAGTAGTGCTCCAAATTTGTATGGCGTACGCCAAGCAGGTGCCACTACTTGCAGATAGATGAGCCTTTTATTAGTTAAAGATAACTTATTCGATGGGCGGAGGAGCCACTCCAGTTTCTTGAGCTTTTGGTAGCAGCGCGCTGTAACTACCTTAATGTGTGCATGCCAGGATCAAACCGAGATACCGGATTTGTTCCAGTTGCGGAATGATGCTTGTGTTGTAAGTCACAACCGGACAGACGCCTTGCCATAATGTGAAGGTACAGTAAGCTGATTTCTCAGAGTTTATGGCTATATTCCAACGCCTGGCCCATGAGTGGAATCTATCCAGGTAGCTATACAATTTCTCCGCAGCTTCGTTCAGAGAGGCGGAGTTGAAAATAACTGCCGTATCGTCTCTTACCGCCACAGAGAAGGTTCGTCGTTGAAGAAAGCTTCGCATTAGTAAAAACTGTTTGCCAGGCAGGAGTAATTTTAATTTATGCAGAAGTCTATCGACCCATACCCTATCGAATGCTTGTTTGACATCTAGGAAGACTGCAGAGGAAAACTGTTTCATCTCAAACGCAGTAAGTATGTGATTAACGACTCTATGCAGTTGTTCGGACGTGCCATGCTGTGATCTAAATCCAAATTGGTGATCAGGAATGGCTTCTTGAACACCCCGTATTGCCAACAATCTACTCAAAAATAATCTTTCAAAAATGTTTGAAAAAGTTGGAAGCAGGCTTATGGGCCTATATGATGTGACACGGTTCTCCGGAGTACCAGGTTTAGGTATCATGGATATCGTTGCAGCCGCAGCATTCTGTTGAACAGCAACGTCAGGTACAACACTCCCTTCCAAGGGAGTGCTTTCACCACCTTGTTGTCAATATGGTCATGTCCGGGGCTCTTCTTAGATTTCAGTCTCTGGATTTGAGTCACAACCTCTTCAGGGGTGACATGTTTAGTTGGACTGTGGTCTAATATACATCTCGATAGGACTTCATCTGTTTCCCCAACGTCACCAGGTTCAGCCAGGCTAAAAGGCGTGAACCGGCTCTCCAACTCATTAGCAAATGCTTCCGCTTTCTCGGTCTCCGTACGCACCCACTGGTTTAGAGGCCCACGGATTGGAGCATGTCTGTGAGGCTGTTGTTTGATGCACTTGGTGGCACGCCATAGATTGAAGCCAGACTTTTATATTGGATCCGCATTAGCCAACAGATTGTTGAAATGTTCCGATCGCACAGCTTGCATTACATTTCTCAGTTCTCGGGCAGCTCTCCTCCATGCAGCCTTGTCAAATTCATTCCGTGATCTCATATAGCGACGTCGTAGCCTGCGTTTATATCTCACCAACTCCAGAACCTCAGGTTTTAGGTGAGCCTGAGGAGGGTTGGGTGAACAAGGGAATTGGTATAAAGAGGCTAATTCGGCGGACTCATGAATGTTCTTGGTGAACAGGTCACCCGAATCATCTATATCCTTGTCCGAATTTATTTCCATATTGAGGTTGATCCTTTCGTTTAGACACTGATGAAAGACCGTTATGTTAGCGTTGGGAGGGAGCAGTGTGGACCGGCATACGATGCTATCTGGAATCAATCGAAGTTTAATAAATAGTGGGATGTGGTCTGAGCTAAGGTCAGATGACTCCGCAATGTCCAGAGCTGTTGGATGAATGTCATTGTATATAGCAAAGTCTACTGCGTCGGGCGACCTTGGGGATTGGTATATGTAAAGGATGGGTGCTCCGGTGGCGAGAACCTCTCTGGAAGAGTTTATTATACTCTTGTGAAGTTGATTGCCTCTTGGGGGTGGCAAGTCTGGACCCCCTGTAAGTCGAAATTAAAGGAAAATGGTTTCGAGTAGCAATACTTTTTTTTTTGATGCCAATGCAATGTTCGCAAATTGAATTTCAATAGGCACAGCAAGACTACTAACTCCACTTTGTACAGCTAACTGAGCAGCTTTTTTGCTTGTCTTCCACCAATCGTTGTTGAACCACAAAACTCCAACCAAACTCTAACTACAATGCTGTTTGTATCAATATCTAAATCCACAAATTTTCCAGTCGTACCATTACATAAGCCATCTGATATATCAATATTTGTTGTGATGACATGCCTTTTACAAATATAATTTTGTATGGTAAACCACCAGTATCTGTAACTAACTTCTTATGTAACTTTACTTTAAAATTAACACATTGTTCATGAGTTTTAGATACTGTAATTGAATCAGTAGCTGTAGAGAGTAGAGTGGCTTATTTCATCGATGATTGATACTTGTACATATCTAAATTTAGATCTACACAAATCCGCTATTTCAGGTGGAAGAGGCAATAGTTTTAAAATAAAAATTATAAGTGCAAAATGTATTGTTGTCCCATCCAATTGACAAGAAGCTTTACCAGGGGTAGTGCAAGTTATATAAGCATTACATTAACCGTCTGTGTCAGTAAATCTTTTTTTTTGTTATTTATTTCCCAAAGGAAGAGTACATTGTCTATTATAGAAAAATAAATCGAATATTATACAGATTTGTATTTAGGACAGGTGGGTGAATTTCAATTTTACAATCAGTTTGTAAAGTCGTGTTGTGATTGGAATTTAACATTACATGTATTTTAACAATAAATAAACAATTAAAGATAACCCCAATTAACAATTATTAATTGGAAGTAATGTGTTATGTGAGGTCCACTGGTCTCACCCTTTTTAGTCTACGTTGCCGAGTTAGTTCATCTAATGGTAATGTATTCACACCATCGTTCGAATGCTGGGAAAGTTTGGTTTGGTATTTTCTGCTGAAATTGATTATTTCCTCATTTACTGTCGCAATTCTTAGGTCTCGATGAAGGTCCGTGTTGGTGATATACCATTGGGCTTTGGTGATGGTGCGAATAATTTTTGATTGTTGCCTCTGGATTAACTTTATATTTGAGTTTTTGGCAACTCCCCATATTTCGGCTCCATATGTCCAAATTGGTTTAATAATTGTCTTATAGATTAGGAGCTTGTTTTCAAGTGAGATGTTTGCATTTGGTTTGAGCAGCCAGTTCAGTTGTCTTACTTTCATTTTGATTTGGTCACGCTTTTTTTGTATATGGTGTTTCCAGTTTAGTTTACTGTCAATATATAATCCTAAGTACTTGCCTTCTTTTTGAATGGTTACGTCGTCTCCGTCAATATTTATATAGATTGGTATGAATCTAGTCTTAGTAGTATATATAACTTGTACTGCTTTGTTTTTGTTTATTTTAATATGCCACTTTTTAAGCCAGTCAAGTGATTTATTAAAGTCTGCTTGCAACATGGATGTTGCAGTATTTATGTTTTTATGAGCACTTAGGAGTATTGTGTCATCGGCGAAAGTTGCAATCATCGACGAATTGTGAGTGGGATATGGTATGTCTGCTGTGTATAGGGTATATAATAAAGGTCTAGCACACTTTCCTGTGGAACTCCTGAATTTATTTCTCTAAGGGTTGAGTATTCGTCTGAGTATTTAACTAAGAAGTATCTACCTGTGATATATGATGTTAATAGATGTGCTATGTTTTGAGGGAATATATTGTTAAGTTTCCATTTGAGACCTTTATACCAAACCTTGTCAAAAGCTTTTTCCACGTCCAAGAAGAGTCCAATACAAAATTTATTATCCTGAATGTCATTTAGAATTTTGTGCGTAACTCTATGCACTTGTTGTATCGTTGAGTGACTTTTTTGGAAGCCAAATTGGTGATTTGGAATGATGTGCCCGCGTTCTAGTAGTGGCAATAGTCTACTTCTTAATATCTCTTCGAAGATTTTTGAGATTAGAGGGAGTAGACTGATTGGTCTATAAGACTCTGCTTTTGATGCGTCTTTGCCTGGTTACGGAATGGCAATAATCTCAGGTACTTTCCAGACTCTCGGAAAATAGTTTAGTCTGAACATAGCGTTAAAGATGTTTCTTAGATATTCTATAGCTTTTACAGGTAGTTCTCTCAGGAGTTTCCCATTTATTTTTTCATATCCAGGGGACTTTTTTTTCTTTATGTCATTATTAATGCATTTTCTTATTTCTCCTATGGTGGTTTTTTCATGTTTTATATGTTCTGAACCTCTGCTAATATCTGTGTTCAGCTGTTGATCATCTGAGATGGTGGCGACTTCTGAAAAAACCCTTCGAAATAGTCCGCTAATACTTTAGCTTTGTCCAAGTTCGTCTTGGCCCAAACCCGTTTTCCATTTTTAGAGGATTACTTTTATTTGTCCATCCTTTAGTAGCTTTCCATAAAGAGTTGTCCGTGTGACTCGTGGGCGTTAAGCACTTGAGATATGTTAATTGTTTGTTTTGTAATACCTGAAAAATTTTTTTAACTTCTTTTGTTGCTTGTTGTACTGTCTTTTTGTGACAGGAGATCTTGTGGTTGACCAGGTTTTCCGTAGTTTACATTTTTTATTTAATAGTCGTCGTAGTTGAGGTTGTGTGTAGAATGTCGAATTTTGCTGCTTCTTTTTTGGTGTCGATTGTATGACTGCTTTCATAATGGTGTCATTCAGGAATACTATCGCAGACTCGATGTCCTCATATGATTTAAGAGGGATGTCGGTCATTAAATTAATGTCAATGTATTCCTTATAAGTATGCCAGTCAGTTCTGTTGTTGTACAGTCATACAGTCACGCCTACGCGTGACGTGCGAGTCATATATTAATTCTATAGGATTGTGGTCTGACGACAGTTCGAATCGTGATAAGATTTTACATTTCCGAATGTCAAAGTTCTTTTTGATGAAAAAATCTATCAAGTCAGGTGTTTTATTAGTGTCTGTTGGCCAATATGTTGGTTCGCCTGTACTCAAGTGTTTGTGAACTGCATAGCGCTGAGGAGATTTTGGCCTTTTTTGTTCGTTAGCCTCGATCCCACATAGTGTGTTTCGCGTTGTAATCACCGGCTGCAATGAAGCGTTGTCCAAGAGAGTTGAGGAAATTCTTATATTCTGTGTCTGTAATATTATGTTTTGGTGGGCTATATACAGGAGATATTGTGAGTGGTCCTACGAGATCATTAATTTGAATGTTCGTCGCTTGTATGTAGTTGTGCTGATAAGGCTCAAGCTCGTCGTGCTTTATGCACTGCTTGATAATTATGGCTGTTCCACCGTGCGCTGTGCCATCGGGGTGGTTTGTGGTATACACTTTTTACCCTCTAACTTGTACGAAGTGTTTGTTTGTGCAATGTGTCTCCGAGATTAGGGCTATGTCAATGCTGTTATCATGAAGAAGTATTTGTAGTTCGTCAATATGGTTTTTCAGTCCGTTTGCATTATTGTTCGCCATTATTGTTGTCATTCTTATCCTTAGCTACTTGAGCGTACGATAAACCGGTCTTAATTTTGTTTAAGTTTTGAGACTCGATTGGAGTTACTGCTACTGTCTCAGCCGGAACTTGGTGGCTAGTTTCTCTAGGAGACGGAAATCTTTTTATTTTTAGTGCCTTGTATAGCTCACAACCTTTGTAGTTTGCAGTGTGTGCAGCACCGCACAATGCACATTTTATTTGACCGTTGGCTTCAATTTTGCAGTCGATTGTTTGTGTTCCATTATGAGCAATGACAAAATTTTTACCAGCGCCTGGACCAGTGAAAAAAATGTGTAAAGGTGCTTGGTGTGGAGTTTGTTAATGTTAAATAATATGAATCAATAAACGAAACCCGTGAAAAAAAGATAAGGAAAGCAATGTGTGAGTGGGCTTAGCACTCACGAGCGTATGTAAAATATCATTCCAAGATGTTTCACAACAAAACTTCGTCATCTCGACTACCTCGCTTCCCTTGTCAAAATAAATTTGTCTTTGCTGACCAAGTAATATTATGTTCGAAAAAGCAAACTTTATAGCTCACCTTCCTTTAGATTTGCTATTGCATTATAATTTATAATTTATATGAAAGCCTGTGTGAATCGAACAAATATATATATGAGCTGTTTCATTTTTTGAAGCATATTATAATTCATAATTGAGGCACATAACTTATATATTTATATAAAATATAAGAGCCAAGCCTCAGCGATATGCATGCCAATTTAGATGCAAGGTCAGCGTTGAGTAGGGTACACACACAAACGAAATGAAACTCGCTCTTTCTATCTTCGCAAACGCGAACGCTTGAAATTGCGGGCAGTTGTCTTGCTGTTGTTACCTTTTTTGTTGTTATTGCTGTTTGGTTTTGCGATCTTTGCATGAGCGCAACAGAAGATCAAAACCAAATATGGTATAGTACAAAGCTTGCCTCATTCCTGTCTATGCGCACTTTGCATATTAGTTGGCCCTGGATGAGCGGTCTGCCCTTCATATTAGTTCGAAGATAGTGCGTCATGACTTCTACGTTGATGACCTAATTACTGGTGGAAATTCGGTTCATGAAGTCATCGAAATCACGAGGCAGACAACCAACCTGCTAGAAAGGGGCAATTTCAAATTAAGGAAATGCTGTTCGATTGATTTGACTGTTCTGCAGAGTGAACAGTGTTCCGGTAGATGGTGATAAGGAGACATTTTTGCAGTTCGATGATGGCAGCGACTTCACAGACACTGGGTCTTGCCTGGAATCCGTCTTCAGATAATCTTTTGTTTTCCTTTTCGCCCGTACATGTATCATTGAAGCCAACGAAGCGGTTTGTGCTGTCAACAATTACACGACCCTACGACCCACTAGGCTTGATTGGTCCGATCATCACTAAGGCAAAAATGTTTCTCCAACAGCTGTGGAAGGAGTTTGCGCGTTAGCGTCGCTTGAACCGTTATTGAATGGCATTGGATTATTTCGAGTTGGTGGAAGGCTGAAGCATTCGACACTTAATTTTGATGCTCGCCAGCCAGTGATATTGCCTAGGCGTCATCCCGTCACTCTGGCTCTTATTAAGCATTTTCATTATCGCAATCTGCCAGCTGGGGCGCGATCATTAACTGCTCTCATTTGTCATCAATATTGGCCGCTTGGTGGTCGTAAGACGGTCGCGAGTGTCATCAACAAATGTGGCAGGTGCTTCCGTGCCAAGCAACGGTTGGTTGAGCACATTATGTCCGATTTGCCCAAGGAGCGTCTCGATTCATCGCATGCGTTCATAATTACCGGCGTGGATTATTGCAGCCCATTTTTCTGCAAAAGTGATATTCGTTCAAGACCGCCAGTGAAGTGTTACATCAGCTTGTTTATCTGCTTTGCTACGAAAGTAGTGCACTTAGTGCAGGATCTGTCTACACCAACGTTTCTGTGTGCGCTAAAACGCTTCATTGCCATTCGCTGTCGGCCTAAGCAAATTTGGTCGGACAACATCACGAACTTCGTTGCAGCGAACAATGAGATAAAAAAGTTGAAAGAGTTGTTCATGAGTTTGATGGTGTTCGATTTCTGAGCATCCCGATGATATCGAAGTGTTGACGCCGGCCCATATCTTGGGGCCTGCGCCCCTCCCGTCGTTTGCGGAGCCAGATCTCACTCAGTTGAATTTCAACCTCCTCGACAGGTGGCAGCGTGTGAGCTACC
>JAWNKX010000678.1:0-25134 GCA_035041755.1 Cacoxenus indagator
ACAGCTGAAACCTATGTCGAAGAACCAACCTTGGAAGAGGTGAGAGCAGTTATAACAAAACTAAAAAATGGTAAAAGCAGTGGCGAAGATGGTATGCCTGCGAAATTACTAAAATATGGTGGACAGGCTCTGAACAATGAAATGCATATTCTTATTACAAGTATATGGCGTACAAATAAAATACCTAATGAATGATTGAACAGCGTAATAGTACCTATACACAAAAGAGCCATAAGGCGGAATGCCAAAACTATAGAGGTACATCCGTTCTCAATACTGGCTATAAGGTGTTTACCAACGTTATATACCAAAGAATACATGTCTACGCCGAAGAAATAATGGATGAGTATCAATGTGGTTTCAGGAGCGACAGATCAGCTGTCGATCAAGGTTTTGTGGTGAACCAAATATTTGAGATGTTTTATGAACACGATATAAACCTTTTCTGCCATTTTGTGGACTTTAAGCAGGCTTTCGATAGTACAGATAGAAAACAAATAAAATTCTCTCTGCAAATGCTTGGTATTCCATTGAAACTGATAGAACTTGTTGTCTGTACTTAATAAAATACGACCAGTAAAGTACTAGTTCAAGGTGAAGTATCTGAGTCTTTCAGAGTATTGTCCGGAGTGAAAAAAGGAGATGCTCTGTCTGCTCTAATAATTAATCTAATGCTTCATACAGTTATTAAGGAGATAAATTCAGATGGAAACATCTTCAACAGAGATTTCCGAACATGCGCTTAAGCAGATGCTGTGCTCATAATGGCCAAAAGAGAAAATGTTCTGATCCGCAAAATGAAGCAGTTTGAAGAAAGATCAAATGCCTTAGAACTTAATGTCAATGCAGACAAAACAAAATACATGACTCGATCATCCCAAAACATAACTCGTAATGACTCGATAATCGGCGATTATGACAAACACATAACGTACCTGAATTCAAATACTTGGGCTTCACGTTATCGGAGAATAAACACTCAACAATTGCTATCGGCGAGAGAATCAAGTCTGCAAACAGGGCGTACTACGCGAACATTAAGTTGTTTCGCTCTAAAATTCTATATATCTATCTTTAATTCTATCAGTTGAATTCATCAACATATACATAAATATAAATTGAGTATATAGCTGTCGACATGACTGAAAAGGTGGAAGAGAAAAATCAGTATCATTCAGCAATGACAAGTTCTGTTATAAGTGGACTAGAGGCCTTTAACGAGTTGCTTGTTGTGATAAACTGCCTGACTTGGACGAGGCTGATATTTCAGTGAGAATTGAAATGTTGGACATTTTGAGAGCCGATTTCATCGATTCGCAAAATAAATTGGAGAGGCTTGATCATCCGGAATTTTCTTCTCATGCGCGCAGAAATGTCATTAAGCCAAGTCGAAACTGTCAACGCAGGGGAAATAATGCGCATTCGACAGTTGTATGCCACTCCGTCGGGGAGTCCTTGTCGGCCAACAACGTAATCATTCCAGCATCGAGGCTACCCCAGCCACCAAAGTTTAGCGGTTTATATTCGGTTTGGCCAAAGGTGGGAAACAAGATTAATTCGAATTTTCATAGTATAGCTTCATTGGCTAAACCAAAGCATACATTAAATGGGATCCTGATCCATATTGTGTCGTAAATGTTTGATCCGCATACTCAAAGCGTTGGGAGGAATCTCTATCAGGCATTGGTCTGCCGCATTGCACAATAATGGCTTCATTCTTAGGAATGCAGTGCAGGACTGTGGAGAACGTACGTACAACGTAACGCAAGCACCTAGCAACCAAGTGGCTAAACAGACAAATAGGACTGGTAGAAATTCTTTATGCATGTTTTGAAAATCATTATATTTCAAAGTGCTCTCGTTATCTTGACCTTTCGACAAAATTTGCGCTATAAAAATGCAAAAAAGATGCATTTGTGCCTAAGCTATTTGGGCATTACCATTACAGACTATCGCCTTACTGCGATTTGGATTTGCGTTACTCGAATATAAACAGGAACGTCTCCCTGGCCAATCCCAACTTCCACAAAGCTCAACACATGGACTTGCTCATTGGATCAGGGCTGTTTTCGACTTAATTTGCTTCGGATAAATTCGCTTGAAAGGTGAAAATTTGAGTCTCCAGGAGATAAAGCTTGGATGGACTGCCGCCTGCGGCCTTTCTCGAGGAAAGACCAGAGGTTCGTTGTTAGTATCTCTCGCCAAACTTTTGAAAATGCAAGATCATGAAGTTTCACTCAACGAAATCGTAAAACGCTTTGTAGACTGAAAATAATTATGACTTATCGCCTCCGGTTTCTGAAGACGATGCGCTCTGTCAGTAACTCTTTAAGCCGTCTCTTTGTAGTCGTCTTGCGAACGGACAATACTCCGTCAAACTTCACCTCAAAGCCAATCCTGACCTGCTCGGAAATTCTTGTAAGCGAGCGCTGCGGAGATAGAAGGGACTGGAAGCCAAGCTTGCCAAATATCCGGATATCAAAGTTCAAAATACGGCCCTCATACGCAAACATGATAACTTTATGTTGTATTTGATGCGTCAGCAAAATCAACATCTGGCTATTCATTATACGACTTGGTGTTTGAAGGGCCGACCCTACTGGCAAAAATCTTCACTACACTGCTACAATTCCGTTTCTTTAAAGTTGCTTTATATTGTGATATAATCAAAATGTATATATGTTAGAACGTCCCCTCCAGTTGAGTATTTGCAAATTATCTTTTAGCGTGACAAACCCTTTGAAACCATTAAGGAATATAAACTGAATACAGCCACATACACGGCACTAATTCGCCGGCATTTCTAGCAGTTAATACCATCCACTCGCACTTGACGAAGACAAGGAGTTTCCTCTTGGTACCAAAATCGTACGCAGATACTTTTATGATATCTGGTGGGAACACAATGGAAGAGGTTGTCGAAATTAAACGCCAAGTTAAGGAATTACTCGGCATTTCCCTGTTTAATGCTCAATAGCTATTTTCATCTGTTTGAGCACCAAGGCGACGTATCTTGAAGTTGTTCAGGCGTTTTATAAGCATTAGAAGCAAGCCGCGTGTCATCTGGACGGATAACGGAACCAACTTTGTCGGTGCAAAAAAGTAATCGGCTGAACTAAGACGCTTGTACTTAGGCGATCCTCTCAACAACGTCGTTTCTGAGACATGCGTTTCAAACGGCATCGATTGGAAATTCATACCGCCTCACTCACCGCTTTTTGTCGGCTTTTGGGAGGCGGCAGCTTATTTTCCTCGCGCACTTGGAGCTACCATCCTCACTATCGATGAGCTCCGTACATTAGTGTACGAAATATCGCCATTCTGAATTCAACAGTATTTTTAATGACTGCGCACTTCCTAGATCTAATAGGTCTAGTTTCGCAACGATCGGCGAACCTGACGTCACTTATCTACATGACAACCATCTAGGTCGTTGGCAGCACGTATGACAGTTGCAACGAAATTTCTGGATCAGGTGAAACCCCCAATATTTATCGACTCTTCAAGAGCGCAATAAATGATCAACTATTCTCAAGCCGGTTTCTATGGTGCTTCTGAAGAATGATAATTTGCCATCTTTGAAATGCTACCTTGCGCGAGTGCAAACACCCATTCCAGGCGAGGACGGCATTCCTAGAGTGGCTATCGTTGGAACTGCTGCAGGGCCAGTGAGGAGAGCTGTCGACAAGTTTGCTGTTCTACTCCTGATGATCACACCTACTGGGAGTGAATCGCTCGAGGCGGAGGAGAGCAAATTAGAGCAGGCGTAACTTGCTCTCGCGTCACCAGCGTCGTCGAATCCCCGCTCGCATTCCACTGTGCACTCTACGCTTCGAACTTCTGATCCTCCCAACAACTATTATTTCGCTATCACCATATCGGACTACCGTTTACGTTTGTGTTCCCCTTAGGACCACATCGGTTGGAATACAGTATATTCAACGGTAGGCCCATGTCGGGAGCATAGCCATATGTTGTGGGCACATCGCTGCGGTAACTACAGCGCCATCTAATGTTAACGAGATCAGCCAAATATTCTGACGAAAGAGTGATACTAATGCCGGTGGCCCTGCGTGGCAATTTATTTATTCATTTATATATTTATTTTTTTATTTACCATATGTCGTGTACATATGTCTTTGCTTTTTATTGACTATTAGTACATAGTTTAAACGTTATTTTAGTTTTATAGCTAACTTATGTGAGCAGATCACGAAAGTTTTTCATTTTTGTAAAGATGTAGGGGAAAAAAGCGAAATAGTAACCAAAATAATATACATTTAAATTAAATTAATACAAATATAAAACAAAATAAAGTAAAATAAACTTAAATGAAATAAAAATATAAACAACATTAAACAAAAAAGGAAAAGAAATAGATATTGATATATGTGTTGTATCTAGCTTTGAATTTATTCTACCAGATCTACTGGCCTTGTCCTCTGTAACCTGCGTCTGCATTGAAGTTCCTGTATTGGTAGTAGGTTGACACCAACATTTGAGTGTTGGGTAAGCTTCGTCTGGTAGATACGACTTATTTTTGTAATCTCCTCTGTTACTGTTGGAATATTAAGATCACGATGCAGATCATCGTTAGTTATATACCACCCAGCCTTGGTCATTATACGAATGATTTTAGATTGTTGTCTTTGTATTATGTCTGTATTTGATGTTTTGGCCCCTTCCCAAATTTGTGCTCCGTACGTCCAGATTGGTCTTATAATGGCTTTGTAGATCAGTATTTTGTTTTCTAATGTTAACTTTGATTTGAGCAGCCAATATAATTGACTAATCCTCAGCTTGATTTGATCCCGTTTTTTAAGTATATGGTATTTCCCGTTGAGTTTGTTGTCAATATATATAGGTATTTATATATAATATATATAGGTATAATATATATGTAGGATTTAAGTTTAGGAAATATTACAAGTTAAGTATAATCTGCTTCTACGTCGTTTCGCGTCGTTGTGCGTCCGTCTTCAATACGCGCTTCCACTCGAATGCCCGAAGTTGCGTTCGTTGTCGTCTTCGCCGTCGTTGCAACGTTCGTCATCGTTGCCGTCGTTGCCGTCTTCGCCATCGTTGCCGTCTTCGCCGTCGTTGCCGTCGTTGCCGTCTTCACCATCGTTGCCGTCGTTGCTGTCCTCGCCATCGTTGCCGTCTTTGTGATGTCGTCATTCTCTCTTCTTTCCCCACATATATAGGTATTTGACTACATTTTCAATTTTTACGTCAGCTCCGTCAATCGTTATACGAGGTGGTGTGAATTTAGTTTTAGTTGTGTATATAACATGTCTGTTTTGGTATTATTTACTTTTATTTTCCACTTTTCAAACCAACTTAGGGTAGTATCCAGATGCTGTTGCAGTTTGGATGTTGCTGTGTTTACTTGTCTATGTGCGCTAAGTATTATAGTGTCATCAGCAAATGTGGCTATTATTGAAGCGTCGTCATTTGGTGATGGTATGTCCGCTGTAAAGATAGTGTATATTAGCAGTCCTAGTACACTTCCATGTAGTACGCCTGTTTTGATTTTTCTTAATATGGAATATTCATCTGAGTATTTAACGAAAAAATGTGTTTCTGTGATATAGTATTCTAATATCTTAGTACATTATGCGGGAATATATTGGGCAATTTGCTGATTAGTCCTTTGTGCCAAACTTTGTCGAATGCCTTTTCTACATCTAGAAAAACTCCTATGCAGAATTTTTTGTCGTCAAGATCGTTTAAAATTTTATGAGTCACACGATGGATTTGTTGTATGGTCGAGTGTTTTCGTCGAAAACCAAATTGGTGGTCAGGTATTATATGTTTGCGTTCTATAATAGGTAACAGTCGCTGGCACAGGAGCTTCTCGAATATTTTTGACAGCACTGGAAGTAAGCTATTTTTTTTTTTTTTTTTTTTTTCATAGACATAGTAGGTACGCAATGACCACACACTGATCTCACATGGGGCAGGCCCAAGTGGCATCAAAATTCACCCAGTCATATAGACTGGGCTCAGCTGGTGTTAATTGCTAAGTTCTTTGGTGAACATGCGATACCAAAGCTAATGTCTACGTGCTAAATATTTGGCTACAGATAAAAACATCATCAGCCTCTAATAAACATGCAATATTAAACTAAATCTAAGACTTAATTTATAATTCAATACCTAAAATGATATAGACAATTCAAAAAAAAATTTAGATTACAAGTTTAGAAAGTAAGTTATTCATTAATTCAATTAAGCCAATAATGTAGAGGTGGAATTTTCAGAGTTTAGAAAATCATGGCGAAGCAAAGTCTCAACGAAAACAATAATGACAGAACTGATAGAAAAACTTCTAAGATAAAACGTAGAAAGTTTAGAATTTAGCCCTCTAACATTTTGAAAATGTAGACTTAGTTTTTTGGAGATTTTGAAGAAGCAGAGGATGAAGCTGAAGTAGTGACTGGTAAGGTAACCTGCAAAGCCCTAGATTTTTTTCTAGGAATGAACTCGTGGACCACCATATGGGCAGGCCAGAATGTAGGGTCACAAATGACAGAAAATACTTCCATGGAAACTGAAAGTTTGAAAGAAGAGCCTTCTCTAGGGCTAGCAAAATTAAATTTGTGAATATTAATATTTGAAAGGTTGCATGATTTTGATGAAATATAACGTGCAACGTCCTTACAGGTTGTCTCCTTATCCAACCTGGAAACAAAAATATGTTTACGAGGATCCAGCACCTTCAAAATACATGGCACTGGAGTAGAGGCAGTATTGGACTGCGAAGAACTCTTAGGGGGAGACAAGGTACGGGAGGAGTTAGAGACTTTAGTAGAAGATGAAGCAGAAGTTACAGAGGTAGGACAGGGAGTAGAGCAAGATGAACAATTAGTGGAGGGAAAGTTGAAAGCGACAGATGAAGTGGTAGTAGAGGGGATATTGGTAGAAGGAGCTACTGGAATTGGAGCGGGATGGGATGATTGGTTAGATATTGAAGAAAGTACAGAAGAATAAGTGGGTAAAGGTTGGGAAGAAGGGGAACAAGTTGGAGAAGTTGAAGCTGAAGTCACAGTAGTAAGACATGGAACAGAGGAAGTCGAACAAGTAGTGGAGGGAAAGTTAAAGGCGATAGATGAAGAAGTAGTAGATGGGATAGTGGTTGACGGAGCTACCGGAATTTGAGCGGGATGGGACGATGGGGTGGATATGGAAGAAAGTACAGAAGAGTGACTGGGTAAAGGTTGGGAAGAAGAAGAACAAGTTGGAGAAGTTGAAGTTGAAGTCACAGAAGTAGGACAAGGAATCGAGGAAGACGAACAAGTAGTGGATGGAAAGTTCAAAGCGACAGATGAAGAAATAGTAGAAAAAGTTAGAGGGGATTGTGAAGAAGGGGGTTGAGGAGACGAAAAAGAAATAAGTGGCGCTGTGGTAGGCGGAAGATTATGAGGGGATAATGGCGGCAGTTGTACTGCATTAGTCGTTGGAGTCAAGTCGAAAGAGTACTCCAAAAACATTTTTGACCCAGCATCAAACTCTGAGGCTAGCTCAGTGAATAGTTTCTTAAGTTTTTGGTATTTAATTCGCATACGGTGGTACATCAATGAGAAGTCCCCCTGGCGATTGAAGCAGGTAGGGCACGACCACCTGATGCCACCACATGCAGGTTTAGCCGTACCGTAAAGTCGGTCATAGTCGCGACCAGTCAACCCAGCACTTGCACAATTAAGGTGGGCGATGTTATCGCACATCCAACAAGAGACACCTCTAAGCTTATCAGTATTAAAGTTGTCCTTGTTGGTGCAAGCCCGAATACAGCAATTCATTTTGCGCGAAGTATAGATACAAGATATTAAATAAAATAAAAGCAAAATAAGATAAATAAGATAGGAAAAAAAATGAATAAATAAAATAAAAATAAGTGAAAAAGAACTAAATAAAGAATAATAATAATAATAATAATAAAATTAAAAAAAAAATTAAAAATTAAAAAAAAATTAAATTAAAAAAATAAAAGATAAAAAAAAATTTAAGAAAGCAAAAATAAAAATAATAATTAAAATAATAACAATAAAATAAACTTGAGTGAAAATTTTTTTTTTAAATTTATTTTTTATAAATTTGGTTGTTATTATCAACACACTGTGCAAAAAAAGCACAACGACTTAAGTCCGAATTTTGACGCTCTCAGCTAGACAGAGATAGAATTGCAAAGAGAAAAGTAAGGTGAATAATAATATTTTCCCAGAGAAAAAAGAGGAAATACAGTTATTTAAAAATAATAACTACTGTATAGAGAGCAAGAAGGAAACAGAAAAAGACTAAAATAGCAAAAACTATTTTAAAGGGAGAGCAAAGCAGGAAAAAAAGAGATTGAACTCAATACACAGGAAAGGCAAATTTAAGCGTTGTACTTGCCAAAAATAATTAAACATTGATAAGTACAAAATTTATACGGGTGAAATTAGCCATACACCATAAATAAATTCACTTATAAATTCACTTAACACCGGAAAGAAAAATAAATATTAGTAACGATAAACGACAATAGACAAATTAATTGCCAAATGCTAATCAACATCAAAATGCGGAGCAGAATCAAAACACGTCTGTTAAGCACAAGCTACTAACTACTAGACTATTTGGTCTATATGATGCTGGATTATATACGTCTTTCCAGGTTTTGGAATTGCAATGAGTTCATCCACTTTCCATACTTTAGGAAAGTAATTTAATGTAATTCTCGCGTTGAAAATATTACGTATGTATACCACTGCTTGAAGTGGTAGCCCCCTTAAAAGTTTTCCGTCAATTTTGTCATATCCGGGTGCTTTTTTGGGCTTTATGTCATGCTGAATACATTTGAGTATTTCATTTGCGCATGTTTATTTAAGGCGAGTTGGCTGGGAAGTGACTATCGAGTTTATATAACAGTCATCTTCGTTGAGTGCTTCATCAGCAAATATTTTTTCACAATAATTCGCTAGAACTGTCGCCTTGTCTAGGTTCGTTACTGCCCATGATCCATTATCCATTTTATAGGTGCCTGGTGTATTGTTTTATTTGTCAGTTTTTTTGTAGCTTTCCACAGGGGGTAGTCGGTACAGCTTGTCGGTGTTAGCCTCTGTAAATACTTCGTGATTTCGTAATTTTTCTGATTTTGGAGATATTTTCTAATTTCTTTAGTTGACTTGTTATATTTCTTTTTCGCATCGTGGGATCTGCAAATGGTCCATGCTTTTTTTACTTTTCGTTTTTTTTTTTGGCGAAGCGTACGGGGTGTGTATCGCTTTATATGGTGTTTTATCTTTATGAATTTTAGTAGATGGCCGAGGTAGGTTTGGCGCATTAGAAATTCCTTCTCTACGACTGTTGTTTTCAGTCGTCTCATCTTGTGAGAGGAGTTCGAACCTGTTATTAGTATTAGGGGCGCTCAGACAATACTTTTGCAGTGTTGTTTGTGTTGTCGTTTGTGTTTGTGTTTTTTTCCTACTCTTTTTAATATTGCTATTTTGTTCGGAAGTGTTGTTGGGAGAGAGCTTACTACGGTTACGTTTTATTTTCGACTCTTGTGGGTATTGATTGAATTTTGTACTTGACGTGTTTGATGTTGTTTCTCTGATCAATGATGTTGCCGAAGAGAGGGAGCAAACTGGCATTGTAGCTGAGAAAGTTGACGTGGTCGTTGTTGTAATTTTTTTATAGTTTTTTATTTTAATTTTGCTAAAAGAAGAGTACATTTTCTATTATAGAAAAATAAATTGACTATTGTAGAGATTAATATTTAGGACATGTGGATGAATTTAACTTTACAATCAGTTTGTACAGTAGTGTTGTGACTGGAATTTAACAATACATGTATTTTAGCAATAAATAAACAATTAAATATAACACCAATTAACAATGAGTAAGTAATGTAATGAAGTAATATTTGTTATGTGAGGTCCATTGGTCTCACCCTTTTTAACCTTCATTGCCGAATTAGTTTTCCAATGGCAATGTGTTCACACCATCCTTCGAATGCTGGGAAAGTTTGGTTTGGTATTTTCTACTTAAATTGATTATTTCCTCATCTACTGTCGTAATTCGTAGATCTCGATGTAGGTCCGTGTTGGTGATATACCATTGGTCTTTTGTGATGGTGCGAATAATTTTTGATTGTTGCCTCTGGATTAACTTTATATGTGATTTTTTGGCAACTCCCCATATTTCGGCTCCATATGTCCAAATTGGTTTAATAATTGTCTTATTGATTAGGAGCTTGTTTTCAAGTGAAATGTTTGAATTTGGTTTGAGCAGCCAGTGCAGTTGTCTTACTTTCATTTTGATTTGGTCACGCTTTTTTTTGTATATGGTGGGTCCAGTTTAGTTTACTGTCAATATATAATCCTAAGTACTTGGCTTCTTTTTGAATGGTTACGTCGTCTCCGTCAATATTTATATAGATTGGTGTGAATCTAGTCTTAGTAGTATATATAACATGTACTGTTTTGTTTTTGTTTATTAAAGTCTGCTTGCAACATGGATGTTGCAGTATTTAGGTTTTTATGAGCACTTAGCAGTATTGTGTCATCGGCGAAAGTTGCAATGGGGTATGTTATGTCTGCTGTGTATAGGGTATATAATAAAGGTCCTAGCACACTTCCCTGTGGAACTCCTGAATTTATTTCTCTAAGGGTTGAGTATTCGTCTGAGTATTTAACTAAGAAATATCTACCTGTGGTATATGATGTTAATAGATGGGCCATGTTTTGAGGGAAGTTAAGTTTCCATTTGAGTCCTTTATGGCAAACCTTGTCAAAAGTTTTTCCATGTCCAAGTAGAGTCCAATACAAAATTTATTATCGTCTATATCATTTAGAATTATGTGCGTAACTCTGGGTACTTGTTGTATCGTTGAGTGACTTCTTCGAAAACCATATTGGTGATTTGGAATGGTGTGTTTGCGTTCTAGTAGTGGCAATAGTCTACTTCTTAATATCTTTTCGAAGATTTTTGAGATTACAGGGAGTAGACTGATTGATCTATAAGACTCTGCTTTTGATGCATCTTTGCCTGGTTTCGGGATCGGAATCATCTCAGCTACTTTCCAGACTCTCGGAAAATAGTTTAGTCTGAACATAGCGTTAAAGATGTTTCTTAGATATTCTATAGCTTTCACAGGTAGTTCAGTTGGAGTTTCCCATATATTTTGTCATATTCAGGGGACTTTTTGTCCTTTATATCATTCTTAATACATTTTCTTATTTCTCTTATGGTGGTCTTTTCATGTTTTAGATGTTCTGAACTTCTGCTAATACCTGTGTTCAGCTGTGTATCATCTGAGTTGCTGGCGACTTCTTAAAAAAACGCTTCCGAAATAGTCAGCTAATACTTTAGCTTTGTCGAGATTGGTCTTTGCCCAAAACCCGTTTTTATCTTTAGAGGAGCCTGATCATTACTTTTGTTTGTTCATCCTTTGGGAGCTTTCCATAAAGAGTAGTCCGTTTAACTCGTGGGCGCTAAGCTCTTGAGATATGAATTAAATTATTTGTTTTTTAAGACATGAATAATTTTTTTTAACCTCTTGTGTTGCCTTGTTGTACTATCTTTTTGCGTCAGGATATCTTGTGGTTGACCAGGTTTTCCATAGTTTCCATTTTTTATTTAATAGTCGTCGTAGTTGAGGTTGTGTGTAGAGTATCCAGTTTTGCTGCTTATTTTTTGGTGTCGATTGTATGACTGCTTTCATAATGGTGTGATTCACCTCGATGTAATCATATGATTTAAGAGGGATGTTGGTCATTAAATTAATGTCAATGTATTCTTTATAAGTATGCCAGTCAATTCTGTTGTTGTACAAAACTCTGTTTACATGTGTAGGCGTGACGTGCGAATCATATATTAATTCTATAGGGTTGTTGTTGTAATGAGTGAGATATCAGCTGATGTCTGCGTTGTGGTTGTGGTTGTTGTTGTTGGTTGGAAAGACGTGGGGTACGCTCATAATCTTTTTTGATGGCTGATTTTGTTTTTGCGGACTGCGCGCAGTCAGGGGACTGCGTTCAACAGGCATCTTTGAGACCAGAATAATTGATTATCTTGTCCCTTGATTTACTTTTTGTATTGTTAAATTCGGAGAGCGAAAGCAGACGACTAGTCGACTTGACAGTATACTTTAGGTATATATCATACGAGTTTATTTTATTGACCCGTAATAAACGGTCTATATCAGAGAAATCATTAGTTATTAGTACATCCCTAATCCGTTTATAAATTTTTAAATAATGTTGTCGACGTTGGTCAGTTATTGGAATCGGTTAAAGAACTGTTGTTGATAAGCATAGAATGAAGGGTTCCTCGAACCGATAAAGACTAGAATTTTTCTTTTTAAAACAGCTCGTTGTGCTGGCCAACACATTACGTCTATTTGTAAAAAGAGTGATGCATATTTATGTGCCAACTGCCAAGGAGGGTATCCCTCTACCGAACAAAGCTGCCCGTGCCGTATTTCGTACCAAAACTTACTAAAAAGGAGAGAGCAAAACAATTTTCGGAAAGCAAAGAAAGCAAAAAGCTGCAACAATAACTTCACAACAAATGTAAATGATCAGCGCCACATAAGCAACAATAATAAAAGTAGAGGTATTCCAACTTTCACGCTAAACGGTACTCAACAGCCAAACCAAACAGTTATGTTTTCAACTCTAACTTGCCTGCTGCCTCTAGTAATATTATTCGTTATACAGACATCGCGGCAAACAGTTCTTCGACTTCTCTTACATATAGGAATGCTCTTACTGGTATGCATCAAAGAGAAACATCGGTTAAATCTTCAAACGATCTCTTCACGTTCTATGAAATAAGTCGCTCATGACGGAGCTTATTGATAAACTTGGTGCCTGCACCTTCAAATCAGAACAATTTAACGCAGTATCCCAAATAGCTATAAAGTATGTGTACACTAATAAGTAATTTGTTTAATTCACTAACTATTATGGCATGGAACTCTCATGCCGTTCGTAACAAAGTGATATTTGCTTAATTTCTGAAACTTGGCTAATGAATACTGACAGGTTCTCCATTTCAAATTATATCGTTTATAGAAGGGATGGTTGTTCCAACAGGGGTGGAACCTATTATTATAAAAAACGATATAAGGCGTAGGCAAATTCCATTCCTGCAAATAAACCTAATTGAAAATATTGGCTTACAGGTATTTATGGATGCAAAAATTTCCACTATTTCAAAGTGCCTTATCAATCCTTGTATACCATTAAACAACAATAACCACAGGAAAGCAATGTTCAAGACTGATTTAATTAAAATATTATGCATAGAGGTGAACTACGTTGTAGCTGGTGATTTGAATTGCAGAAATCGCCAGTGGAACTGCTCCAGAGCAAACTGTTGGGGTAATACTCTCCACGAGCTGGCATCTTATGGTAGATTTTCAATACTACACCCAAAGGATCCAACTTATATACCGGCAAGTCACAAATCGAAGCCTTCAACCCTAGACCTCTTTCTGACAAAATTGGTCTAACTCCTTGACTGAACCCGTAGTTTACAATGATCTTTCCTCTGACCACCTCCAAGTTATCACGTACTTAAAATATAACGTACCTTACACAAATAATACGTATTTACAGTACTCGAATGTAAATTGGAAATTATACAAAAGAACCCTAAACGCAGCTTTTAGAGACAGGCCAACTTTTGACATCCAACCCACAATTGAAATAATTGATAGTATGGTTGGTAAATTAACCTCCACTATTATTGTTACGATTCAGCATATCGTGCCTAGAAAATCGAGTAAACAGTGCTACCAAAGATTACCAACTTTTATTACAGCCCTTATCACCAAGAGGAATACCACTCAAAGACAGTGGACTAGATATATGCTTCCAATTATCAAGGTCAGGCTAAATCATCTAAACTCCTTTATCAAAGATAAACTTCTTGATGTTAACAACAAAAGTTGGAATCATAAACTATCCATGCTTGATCATAGTTCTAAACCATTCTGGAACATTATTAAAGAAATCAAAAATAAAAAAGAGTTCGTCCCAATCTTCTATCGTAATAATCAGGTGTACTCTACGAGGGATGAAAAAGTGAATATACTTTTTTACTTTTTTAGAAGCCGCACAGTAGGCTTCTCAAAAATTTTAGAATGCCTTATTAAGGCTAAATTAAATTCACACATAGAAGCAAACGGTATCCTTCCGCCCGAAGAGTATGTCTTCAGGACTAAACTTAGTTGTATCCAACCACTGAACAGACTCAAAACGTTCGTCAAGCAGGAGTTATTACTCAAAAAATCAGTTGGTATGGTGGCGTTAGATGTGCAGGCTGCCTTCGATTCTGTGTGGCATAAGGGCTTAATATATAAAATGAAACGCTCTCAATTCGCTTTATACCGCCTCAAAGTCATCAATAGCTTTCTCTCTGAGAGGAACTTTTATGTCTTCGTGGACGGAACAAAATCAATCAACAGGCAAATTGCTGCTGGAGTACCCCAGGGCTCTGTTCTAGGCCCCATTCTCTATAATATCTACACCCATGATATACCTATCTCCGCACATTGCGTCACTTCAATATTTGCTGACGACACTACGATATACTGCTCAGATGCTGAATTCAGCACTATTAAAATAATTTACAAAATGTCTCTTAATAATTTATCCAATTATTTCAAAAGTTGGAAAATCAAATTAAATGCCTCTAAAACGAAGGCAATATATTTTACAAACAAGCGTAAGGATTGTTTTCTGCCAAGCTCTAACCTTCTAGTTGACCCAAATAGCGTTCCAAAATGAGGTAAAATGCCTTGGTTTAAACTTAGACACGAAGCTAAAATTTAATATACACGTAGCTAAAACAATAGATAAAATTAATAAAACTACCTGCATCCTCTACCCCTTTATCAATCGTAAATCTGCACTATCTATCCGAAATAAAATGACCATCTACAAATCTATTTTTCTTCCGATAATGCTGTATGGGTCCGTAGTGTGGGGCGACTGTGCCAAGTGTCACACAAACAAGCTCCAAACGGCCCAATAAAATTCTTAAGATGATCCTAAACCTACCTTTATTTCTCTACAGCTCGTCTGCACGAATTAGCAAACGCTTAGCATATACACGACAACATAGCTCTTGCCCAAAGAAACTTTATTATACAAAACTAAATATTGCGCACTTACATGTGTCCGATCGATTTTTAAGCCTTAACCACTGGTTAATGCAATTAAGATTCGGTCTATTCTAATCTAGTCTAGTTAGTTTAAGTTCATCATTACCCTAAGGTTTTTTCCTCTTCCCAATTTTCCTTGCTAAATTTAAATTAATGATCTTGTCAAATTGTAATAATAATAAGGATACATATAATTCAGAAGAACGCCACATTGTCCAGCTAAACTCTGTATAAAATATATTTATTGTTAGCTCTAAGAACATATTAATAATCTTCTGGGAATAAAGTCAATTAACTTCAATGTTTCTGCAGTTTGTCAAATCCAGAGGCACAAATCCGACAATAGTTGGTCAATCAATGCTTCAGCCTATAATCTATCTTCACTTAAAGCTTGAAATGGAACCTCATTTAACTAAAGCAATATATGTTCATGCGGGCTATCGCGGTGTTGAAACTCAATTCGTTTAAAGTAAAGCTTGACGAAATGCTTACCAAAAGAGCTATGTTTTGCGGACGAAAGTATGCCCAAAATAGCTTGTACGAGTTTAATGAAATTAATAGCGCGGTTGACCGAATCTTCATTGATAAGAGTTGCTTTATGGTTGAAATGCATATTTGCGAGCTCTTCAGAACTTATTTTAGCTCTATGATTGCGTAGTTTATATAAAAGCTTTATCAAAGTTGGCCCACCAATTTCATTTGCGCTCAGTGTAAAAAAAAAAAAAAATATGTCGGCTTTCCGATCTGTCGAATCACAGAAAATATCCCGTTTTTGTTGCGACCAATAATAGGTGGAATTTGGTACTGAACCCAGGAATGATAAATTTGTTTCAAGACATCCATTGACAAAATCCGATGATTCTACTGGGGCTCAAGTAAGGTTTGTATTTTTTTTAATATATTTAAAACGCATTACGAGTACGAATTCGTAAAATATTCGTCACCATATATAATAAGTGCTATGGAGCCACACCACTTCTATCAGCTCTTCGTAGCTCACTAGAGGCTTCATGTATGGTGTAACAATTAGTCCTTCTTTAAAAACACGAAACTCTCCGAGATAAATTGATGGAAAAGCCAATTCCACGGAGTGCTCATCAAAAAGTAAACTTATTGGAACTTCTTGCACTGCTGGAGCTATTCTTAAAAAATTGGTAGCGTTCCATAACAGTATTTGTTGTTGAGCGTGAAGACTCTCTTCCATATCTATTTCTTCACTGAAAGTTTCGATGGTGCTGCATTTTCCATAATCAGAGTATTGTCAATTCTTATAGCGTAGAATCTATAAATTCGATGAGGAATTCAATCCACTGCCAAAGAACTCGTTTATTAACAAAGCCCATCATGTAACTTGACTTGTGTATCTTTTTTCGCTTTATGTGGACATTAATGCAATAATCATCGTCAACTACTCTTGGAAAACAAGTAACCATATTATTTACCGAAACCGGAATGTTTATAATTTGCCCTAAAATTCCATATTGACCGTGATCATGACGTAGCCTTTTTATTTCCATTATTTATATCGATGTTAGGAAACTCATTAATAAAAATTGTGCAGCAGGCGGTCAGAAGTAAAGAAGGTGTGATCACAAAGCAAAATCATACCAAACCAACTCAATTTTATATACGCACAATACCTACACAACACAAACTTTTGGTTATGCCAGCAAATAAAATAAGATTCAAGGTCAAATACAGTGAACAGTCACAGGTATTGAACCACAAGTTTCATAGTGAGCCAACACGAAATTTGTAAATATAGGAGCGCTCCCTGTAAATCGGCGCAACGGACTCGAAGCTGGAGTGTCGAACGCATATTTTGTTGTTACATGCGTGTTGTGTACAGGGGTTTGTTTTTCAGTAACTATCATTTGGAAACAAATTTTCTACGCTATTGCTTCTTGTTTCATTCTTCAATATAACCTGCACATTTGCTAGTTCTTGCTGTTTTTCTGTTTACCTGGCGAGAAGAAGACAAATAGGTGTCCACGTCCATTTTTACACTCTAATCGTAAAACATCGTTAAACTAAAACAAGTAATGTTTTTTTTTTTTCTTTCCTTGCCATTACAACAAAACTATCAGATAACAATAGACAAACAAAGACATTAATTCACAACCAAAACATTAAGTACAAATGTCTAGTTAGGCTGAAAAAACAACTTAGGGCCATAGACACATGTCTTTGGTAAAACATATTAGCATAATATTAGGTTCCCATTAAAAATTCCTTAGAGTCGTCAAAAATGATGACTTTTGTGGAGGTGAATTTTCGAGGTCTTCGTGATTTTTACTTATTATTAAGGATACAACTATGCAAAATAAAATTTTTTTTGTAAATACCTCCAAAAAAATGCATTTAACACTACTGCGTTTGAATTATAATAAAATATTAAAAATTAAAAATGTTATTAAGCTTAAAACACAAAAATTCATGAAAATTCTTGCTGTATGCTTATTTAAGTGGTACACTGTATATAAGAGACCCCAAAATGGATGAGAAAAAGTGCAAAAATGTTTACAAATTTAGATTTGATGAAAACAAAAATAGGAAGAACTTAATAAGCAATACAAACAAAACCGATTGTTGTTCATGGGAAAAATAGATTTAGATATATTATTTCCAAAGATTGAAAACGATGGCAACAATGGAATCAAAATATTTCAGTTATCACTGGACGATTAACTGTTCGCAGTTATCCTAACTAAAATATTTAATGACGATGAAGGATTAAAAATTATTTAAATATTTCGTGGTGACCCGATTTTTGGAGGTCACTCAGAGATCCGACCAAAGTTAAGCAGAATTAGTCAACAATTAGGCCCTATACAATAACAGACATTGACGACAAAAACGTGGACTATGAATGGTGTTTAGAGGAGGCACCGAATTGCCACCTTAGTTTGTTCAAATATGTTAAGAAAAAATCAAATAAAGTACTTGAACCAAACCCTTGTATGTCGAAATATATATGTTGCTCTTTATGTGCCCGAGTAATCGATTGAAAGTGTTATTAGGATGATGAAAAAGAGTGATATATACTGTTAGTCAAGAAATTATTTTGGCACGATAAGAAATAACTATATTGTAGTAATAAGTATATCTGATGTTAGTGCAATGTTAAGTTATGTTATGTTACAGCAATGTTAGGTTAAGCTATAAGAAAAGAAATAAAAGAGTGGGATTCTGAATACGGCGGTCAAACCGAACAGACGTGTTTCATTACTACAATATTTTATTTTTAAGTCGAAGGAATAAGTACTAAGTACTAAAATGGTTTTTTTAATTTTTTTTAGTGATTGTGATTGAACTGTGTATATCAAAAACTTGCATGGCGCTAACAAAGAAGCAGAGAAAGAAAGAATAATCCAAAAGAACTGCCTTTTTCGGGTGTCACGGAATTGCTTTGACAAATTCCTTTTGAACTATTTTCGCTTTTTGAAATGCATGTCACGTTATAAGTTGCTATTTCTTCTTTGTGCTTACTTTCGTCACTTGGTGATGAAATAATTTAATGTTGCAATTTCGTCATCAAATAGAGAAGTTCTTGCGGTTAACATTAAATATTGAAGATATGAAGGACATTTAATGTTATTCAGCTGGTTTATTGTAACCATCAAATTCGAGGCCAAGACAGCTGGCCTCCAAGACTTAGCTGAGACATTCTCCTTGACTAGGCAAAGGGTTTATAATATTATTAAGGGAGCAAATAAAGCAAACAAACTTGAACTTAATTTATCTCATGGCCGGCCAAGCAAATTATCTCAGCGAGCTGAACGACGTTTGGTAGCAAAAATCAAAAACTTTGGCACATCCCTTGTACTGAATTCCAGGAACAGTGTGGTGTTACCATTTCCCATGAAACGGTCCGACAAGATCCAAAAAGGGTCGTCAGCTTCTTGATGTAGAGACGATGACGTCATTTTGTATTGAGATGGCAGTTAAAATAGTCATATATAATTTACAAGTGTGAATAAAGTTTCATGAAAAACTTTAAATCAACAACACATACTTCACCTGCAAGCCCTGCAAAACCTGCGGCAACACCGAACCAAGATGGCGTGTAACAGCGCATTGGATGTCATAGAGACCTAACAATTTCTACTCAATATTTTGGCATCACCAGGTGGTCTCTTCACAAACTGCATAAGGCTCAGGATTGCAGAAACCAGGATGAGTTGCTTTCTCAGGAGCTGGAATCAGGAACGTAACTTCAACCAGGTAAGAAATGCTTAAATTTGAGATATAGACATATGGACACACATATGTATGCCTATACCTCAAATGCTTTGAGGTGGCTCCAACACCAAGTTTGGAACTTGGATTTATCATTTTAAATGAATAAATTAAACATGCCTTTATAAATTGAAATATATACATAAAGTAAAAAGTGTTGAACTGTCATAAATTTGCAGAACGAAATGATTTGATATGAACTGTTTTTAATATTTTGTTTTTTTAAAACAACACATTTGCGCTATAGAACAAAGTGACATACTTAATTTTTACATATTTTAAAGATTATTGTGATTTTTAGTAGTGTATGAAAATCCACTGCCAGCAAAAAAATAAAAAGTTGCGTATGTTTTTTGTTTGTTCCTGCTATGCTTCTTCATTTTTGTGTTTGTGAGTTGCTTGCATAACGTACAAATGTATACTCTCTGTTCAGCTCGCACAAAAGTATTGAGCTCATCGTTCTATTTTGATTTTGATTTGTATATGATATTCACTGTGATGTCGTACGGCCCTATTCTGGGTAACATATTAGCAACCTAATACGAAAGGTGAAGCTTTTAATAGGTTTGTGCTTTTGGCTATTCTCACGCACTATTTAAAGATGCATCATTAAAGAAGCTGTTTTTAGTTGTAAATAATTGTTCAAACCAGGCCATAAGTTATGACGTAGTTACAAAGCACATTATAAGGCACAATGCGCCCGGTTTGGTGCTTATTAAATAAAATATAAAAAAAAGCTATTATATGGCAATTTAATTTTATATATTCTTTCAGAGTCTACGCGTTGGAAAAGCTTGTATCGCTCGCGTACTCGCAAAACGAAGGTGGCAGCGATGCCGACTGGTGGAGGACCATAAACTACAAAATTATCAAGACTTGACGAGCAGGAGGTACAGGTTTTCAAAGCAGCTGCAATCGATGAAATTGGAGATTGCTTATTTATTTATTTATTTAAAGAAGTAGATTAACAATAAATTCTTAAATCTGCTTAGGTTCAGAGCACTGGCTGCCAGAGCCTTCGGCTCTACGTATTTATGAATGTAAGTGGTAGAATTAATAAATTGTAAAATTGTAAGCTTTTAGGCTAATATATTATATTATATTATATTATATTATATTATATTATATTATATTATATTATATTATATTATATTATATTATATTATATTATATTATTATATTATATTATATTATATTATATTATATTATATTATATTATATTATATTATATTATATTATATTATATATATATATTATATTATATATATATATTATATTATATTATATTATATTATATTATACATGGAGATGTTGTATATTTGCTTCCTCTTGGCAGAGGGGGCATAGATTATTATGGGGCCGGAAAGCAAATGCTGATGGGTAATCGAGGTATGCCCCAAACGAAGGCTGATAAAAGCTTTGATTGATCGCGGTGACATTGAGCGGGGTAGTTTCGGGATATGGCGTTTTGATTTAACTGCTTTAAATGGTAATTTATGTCATCCCATGATACCCGTTGTTTTTGTCGAATATAGCAGAGTATCAGGTTATGGATATTAGCTTTATGAATAATGTCAAAAGTATGTAGCGCATCTATATGAGCGAGTTTAGCGAGAGCATCTGCTTCTTCGTTGCCAGTGATGTTCGCATGCCCAGGAATACACATTAGCTTAATATGCTTGTTTTCAATGAGGTCGTCTCGGATAGCTGAGATAATTATGTTATTGGCATTTCTTACAGAACTAATAGTACTTTTACTGTCTGTACAGATAATGACCATCGTCGACAAATTTGTAGCGAACTGTACTGCTTTATGAATTGCGCAGGCCTCTTCATTGAGAATAGAGCAGAAATTGTATTATTATAATTATCGATGTGAGCAAAAGAAGCAGATACATCGTTTTTTGAGCCATCAGTGAACCAAATTTTTGTTAAACGATGTTCTAGCCGATTGTATATTTCATCTAAGTAGGAAATGTAGACTTGTGGATAAGTATCTTTCTTATTAAATTTCTCCAGGTCATAAATAAATGAGGAGTGACCTATCTTCCAGGGTGGAAAACGCGCAGGTGTTATATAATATGGCTCTTAAGTGAGACCTATTTCCTGGGCATGCTGTAGACACTGTAAGTCCGGATATCCGTTTAAATGTCCGCTTGTATTTGGATGTGGTTTTGACGATATCGTATACTTCTCTGTTGTGGCAGAGTAGTAGTTTGGGAATTTACCGAAATTCGCAGACTCGATGAAATCATGAATGTTAGGTAGGCCAGCTTCTATCAGCATGTATTTTATAGGAGACGTAGTAAACGCACGTAAGCTGAGTCTGACAGCGTATGATATGGTGTTTCGATTAGTTTAATATTGTTTTTAGCTGTATTACCATATATACAAAGAACTTTATTATCTATATTAGATAGTATTAAAGCTCTACATATTTTAGAATGTTAAGTCTGGCAACCAGACAATGTTCCTTAAAGTTAAATTTAGAATCGAACAATAAGCCTAATATGCTTAAACTACTTGTTTTGGGAATAATAACATTGTTATAATTAAGACTTATATAGCTACAACTTGTCTTTCTACAAATATGAAAGGATTTACATTTTTCTAAAGATATTGAGGCACCGCATACCATAGACCATATTGTTTTTTCTGATAGGATAGAATTTAAACTGGATTTAATCGAATCTAAGTTCTTAATTTTAGTATATATGACTACATCATCTGCATAGATAATGTGCTCCATATGATTGTATTTTGATATCATATTACTAATTTCGTTGAAAGCTATGATAAACGGGGTAACCTATAACGGAGAGCCCTGAGGAATGCCGTTTGATAAGTCAAAAGTGTTTGAAAATGAGTGGTAACTGCAAATTTTCTCTTCGATAGAAAAGCCTTAACGAAACCCTATATTATTATTCCAACTTTCCATTTAACGAGTTGTCTTACAACAATATGCGCACCTATCCTGTCGGACGCCTTTTCGAAGTCTAGACTAAGGATAGAGATGTGTTTTGAACAAAAGTGTTCAAAGAGGAGTAGGGCGTCATGAGTGCTGTGCGCTTCCCTAAAGCCGAACTGGTTAGGTGTTATTCGGTTTTTACGCGATGCGAACCACATAAGTCTTTTGGAGATAATTTTTTTGAGTAATTTCCCTAGACAAGACAGCAATGAAATCGGTCTATAACTTGTTACCGAAGTGTTGGGCTTTCTCGGTTTATGAATGATGACAATGGCCAGTTTCCAGTTCTGTGGATAGACACCCTTGTCAAATATCAATTTGTAGATGCGGATGAGGCGTTTTATTAAACTTTCAGGTAATTGTTTGATGATAGGGTATGTATATCTGTCAATTCCTGGGGTGCTACCGCTCATAGAGGAGAGAGCGTGCTCGAACTCGAGAAGGGTGTTGTTTGATTCAATTTGTTTAGCAAGAGGTGAAGGGTTATTGTTAATATAAGAAGAATTTAGGGTTTATTGTTTAAGGTGGGTGAAATATGGGTGAAAGTCGGAATCTTGTAAATATTTGGACCAAGAATGGGCAAACTCATTAGCAATATCTTTGTGATCATATATGGGCCTGTTATTTGAAATTAAATCTTTGATTGAAGTATGTCTTTTTTTATGTCTGACCATATTTTTCTGGGCTGGGCAAGTGGGTTTATAGATTGGGGTATCTTTATGAATGCCTTCCTTGTTTTCTAAATACTGCTGCCGTTTTTTTATAAGAGATATAGTTTTCCATATTTCTATTTCGTTTATATGATGCCCATGCCTTTCGTTTTTCTGCGCAGAGTACACTTAAGTTATAATTCCATCAGGGTACTGTCTTCCCTGCTCGACAGTTAGTTGTCTGCGGAATGCTTAAATCTGCTGCCGACCGGATCATTTTCATTAGGACGGAACATTCTTTGTTGATGTTATAGTATGCTCGTGAAGATGAATAGCTCTGGTTATGAATAGCTTGAAACATTGGCCAATTGGCTTTGGCTGTTAGAAACCTTCTGCGTGGAGCTTTGTAGTTGGTGTAACCTGTGTCGATGGATATCTTTATAAGGAAATGATCACTGCCATAAAGATTATCTAAAGTGTTTGCCGTCAAGAGAGGTTGAATTGAGGAAGAGTAAAGTGCGAGATCGATATTTGTGAAAGATTGGTGGGTGGAAAAGTGAGTAGGGCGACCATCATTAAGAATAGCAATATTCTCTGTGATGAAGACGTCCTCTAAGGATTTCCCCCGGGTGTTAGTGTGATTCAATCCCCAAAGGGGACTCCAGGCATTAAAATCGCCTAAAATAATGATGGGTGTCGAAAATGATTTAATTATATTCTTTATTACAGTGCCTGTAAATGATTGGGAGAGGGGAATAAACATATTGAGGATGGTTAACTTTCGCCCAATATTTATTTCAACAGCTAGAGTGGCTATGTTGAATAAAAACGACTAGGAATGAATAGGAATGACTTTATGCTCAATTCCTCTTCTAATCAATACCGCAATACCCTGCTTATTGGAGAGGATATGTGGCAAGTTGAGAAAATAATTAGTGTAGTTATTTGCTATTGTAGGTGAGTGATTGTATTTGATGTGTGTTCCTTGTAAGAATATGATTATGGGGTTATGTTTTTCAATTAGCACTTGTAAATCTGTTAGATTATTGAATAGTCCGTTAATGTTCCACTCTAGCAGAGCGAACATAATTGAAGGAAGATAAGTAGAAGTAAGAGAATAGTTGGCGGGAGTGATTGATTTACAAGCGCAAATGATTGTGATTTGTACTTTTTATGGTGAAGAGAATAATTGAATTTGTGAAGTGCTTTCGAATTTCGAAGTTGTAAGTGCTGTTATTTGCAGCGTTTACTGTCTCCGTTACCGTTGGAATGGTGTGTGTATGTTGTTTTTTTTTGTTTTGTATGTTTGTTTTGAAGTAAGTTTTGTTACATTAGCGTTTAGTGAGGTATCATCGTTGTTTGTATTTTTGTTGAGTTGTAGTGTATTGTTTGTGGTAATACTTGTTTTTATATTATGTGTGCTGTAGTTTTCATATGGATTTAAAGTTTTGCCGGAGGGGGTGGTTATGGGACACCCAGTTTTTGAGTGGGTTTGAGTTTTAGTAGAGGTTGCGAAGCGTTTAGAGAGGTAGTGGGAATGTCATCATTATTTGCGTTTGGTTTGAAAGTGGAGTCGGTGGAGGTGGTTTTGAAAGTCTCAGTTTCAGAGTTCGTTTGTGTTTTAGGGAGAGGTGAAGAAGGTTTTTGATAGAATTTTGCTTTTACTTCATATAGTGAGCATTTTTCTTTTAACTTTAGTATTTCTAGCGATTCCCTGTACTTAGGCCACTCTTTGTTGGATGAATGCTCTTCTGCACAATTTGCACAGAGAGTACGTGAGCAAGCAATTTGATCGTGCGGCGGAAGGTTGCAGTTCACGCATGTGGGTTCCTTTTTGCAAATCTTTGTAATGTGTCCAATTAATTGGCAATTCTTGCATCGCATAGGGTTGAGGAAATATTCCCTCACGCGGACTGTGTTCCAAGATATAATAATTTTACTTAGAAGGTTATATAAGTCAAAAGTGAGCTGAACCATTCCATTTGGAACCGATTTGCCGTGTAAACTTATATATGCCTACAACACCTTGTGGTTTAAGTTCTTCGAGTATCTCTTCTTCGGAAACGTTGTTAAGGTAGGGGGCATAGACAGTGCCCTTGCATGAGTTGAGATTGCTGTGG
>JAWNKX010000680.1:0-56795 GCA_035041755.1 Cacoxenus indagator
TTTTTTTTGGGGGAAAAACATGAGTTAAGTTCTCGTCTTGTAAGGCTGAGGTAAACGGGTGAAACAGGTAGTGTTGAAAGGGGTAGATCGGGTGGAACGGGTGGAACGGGTGGATCGCGTGGAACGGGTAGAACAAGTGGATCGCGTGGAACGGGGGGAACGGGTGGAACGGGTGGAACGGGTGGAAAGGGTGGTACGGGTGGAACGGGTGGAACGGGTGGAACGGGTGGAACGGGTGGAACGGGTGGAACGGGTGGAACGGGTGGAACGGGTGGAACGGGTGGATCGGGTGGATCGGGTGGAACAGGTAGTGGTGAAAGGGGTGGATCGGGTGGATCGGGTGGATCGGGTGGAACGGGTGAAACAGGTGGTGGTGAAACGGGTGGATCGGGTGGATCCGGTGAAACGGGTAGGAACGGGTGGAACGGGTAGGAACGGGTAGGAACGGGTAGGAACGGGTAGGAACGGGTAGGAACGGGTAGGAACGGGCAGGAACGGGTAGGAACGGGTAGGAACGGGTAGGAACGGGTAGGAACGGGTAGGAACGGGTAGGAACGGGTAGGACGGGTAGGAACGGGTAGGAACGGGTAGGAACGGGTAGGAACGGGTAGGAACGGGTAGGAACGGGTAGGAACGGGTAGGAACGGGTAGGAACGGGTGGAACGGGTAGGAACGGGTGGAACGGGTGGAACGGGTGGAACGGGTGGAAAGAGGTGGATCGGGTGGATCGGGTGGAACGGGCGGAACGGGTGGATCGGGCGGAACGGGTGGAAAGGGTGGAACGGGTGGAACGGGTGGAACGGAGGAACGGGTGGAACGGAGGAACGTGTGGATTGGGTGGATCGGGTGGATCGGGTGGAACAGGTAGTGCTGAAAGGGGTGGATCGGGTGGAACGGATGGAACGGGTGGAACGGGCGGAACGGGTGGAACGGGTGGAACGGGTGGAACAGGTGGAACAGGTAGTGGTGAAACGGGTGGATCGGGAGGATCGGGTGGATCGGGTGGAACGGGTGGAACGGGTGGAACGGGTGGATCGGGTGGAACAGGTAGTGGAGAAACGGGTGGATCGGGTGGATCGGGTGGATCGGGTGGAACGGGTGGAACGGGTGGAACGGGTGGAACGGGTGGAACGGGTGGAACGGGTGGAACGGGTGGAACGGGTGGAACGGGTGGAACGGGTGGAACGGGTGGAACGGGTGGAACGGGTGGAACGGGTGGAACGGGTGGAACGGGTGGAACGGGTGGAACGGGTGGAACGGGTGGAACGGGTGGAACGGGTGGAACGGGTGGATCGGGTGGATTGGGTGGATCGGGTGGAACGGGTAGAACAAGTGGAAAGGGCGGAACGGGTGGAACGGGTGGAACGGGTGGAACGGGTGGGAACGGGTGGAACGGGTGGAACGGGTGGAACGGGTGGAACGGGTGGAACGGGTGGAACGGGTGGAACGGGTGGATCGGGTGGAACGGGTGGAACGGGTAAGGGTGAAACAGGTAAGGGTGAAACGGGTGAAACAGGTAGTGTTGAAAGGGGTAGATCGGGTGGAACGGGTGGAACGGGTGGATCGCGTGGAACGGGTAGAACAAGTGGATCGCGCGGAACGGGGGGAACGGGTGGAACGGGTGGAACGGGTGGAAAGGGTGGTACGGGTGGAACGGGTGGAACGGGTGGAACGGGTGGAACGGGTGGAACGGGTGGAACGGGTGGAAAGGGTGGAACGGGTGGAACGGGTGGAACGGAGGAACGGGTGGAACGGAGGAACGTGTGGATTGGGTGGATCGGGTGGATCGGGTGGAACAGGTAGTGCTGAAAGGGGTGGATCGGGTGGAACGGATGGAACGGGTGGAACGGGCGGAACGGGTGGAACGGGTGGAACGGGTGGAACAGGTGGAACAGGTAGTGGTGAAACGGGTGGATCGGGAGGATCGGGTGGATCGGGTGGAACGGGTGGAACGGGTGGAACGGGTGGATCGGGTGGAACAGGTAGTGGAGAAACGGGTGGATCGGGTGGATCGGGTGGATCGGGTGGAACGGGTGGAACGGGTGGAACGGGTGGAACGGGTGGAACGGGTGGAACGGGTGGAACGGGTGGAACGGGTGGAACGGGTGGAACGGGTGGAACGGGTGGAACGGGTGGAACGGGTGGAACGGGTGGAACGGGTGGAACGGGTGGAACGGGTGGAACGGGTGGAACGGGTGGAACGGGTGGAACGGGTGGATCGGGTGGATCGGGTGGATCGGGTGGAACGGGTAGAACAAGTGGAAAGGGCGGAACGGGTGGAACGGGTGGAACGGGTGGAACGGGTGGAACGGGTGGAACGGGTGGAACGGGTGGAACGGGTGGAACGGGTGGAACGGGTGGAACGGGTGGAACGGGTGGAACGGGTGGACCGGGTGGAACGGGTGGAACGGGTGGAACGGGTGGAACGGGTGGAACGGGTGGAACGGGTGGAACGGGCGGATCGGGTGGAACGGGCGGAACGGGTGGAACGGGTGGAACGGGTAAGGGTGGAACGGGTGGAACGGGTGGAACGGGTGGAACGGGTAGTGGTGAAAGGGGTAGATCGGGTGGAACGGGTGGAACGGGTGGATCGGGTGGAACGGGTAGAACAAGTGGAAAGGGTGGAACGGGGGGAACGGGTGGAAAGGGTGGAACGGGTGGAACGGGTGGAACGGGTGGAACGGGTGGAACGGTGGAACGGGTGGAACGGGTGGATCGGGTGGAACAGGTAGGGGTGAAAGGGGTGGATCGGGTGGATCGGGTGGAACGAGTGGATCGGGTGGAACGGGTGGAACGGGTGGAACGGGTGGAACGGGTGGAACGGGTGGAACGGGTGGAATGGATGGAACGGAGGAACGGGTGGAACGGTGGAACGGGTGGATCGGGTGAATGGGGTGGAACAGGTAGTGGTGAAAGGGGTGGATCGGGTGGATTGGGTGGATCGGGTGGAACGGGCGGAACGGGTGGAACGGGTGGAACGGGCGGAAAGGTTGGAACGGGTGGAACGGGCGGAACGGGTGGACCGGGCGAAACGGGGGAACGGGTGGAACGGGTGGAACAGGTGGAACGGGTGGAATGGATGGAACGGAGGAACGGGTGGAACGGTGGAACGGGTGGATCGGGTGGACCGGGTGGAACAGGTAGTGGTGAAAGAGGTGGATCGGGTGGATTGGGTGGATCGGGTGGAACGGGTGGAACGGGTGGAACGGGTGGAACGGGTGGAACGGGTGGAACGGGTGGAATGGATGGAACGGAGGAACGGGTGGAACGGTGGAACGGGTGGATCGGGTGGACCGGGTGGAACAGGTAGTGGTGAAAGAGGTGGATCGGGTGGATCGGGTGGAACGGGCGGAACGGGTGGAACGGGTGGAACGGGTGGAATGGATGGAACGGAGGAACGGGTGGAACGGTGGAACGGGTGGATCGGGTGGACCGGGTGGAACAGGTAGTGGTGAAAGAGGTGGATCGGGTGGATCGGGTGGAACGGGCGGAACGGGTGGAACGGGCGGAACGGGCGGAACAGGCGGAACGGGTGGAACCGGCGGAACGGGCGGAACGGGCGGAACGGGCGGAACGGGCGGAACGGGTGGAACGGGTGGAACGGGTGGAACGGGTGAATCGGGTGGATCGGGTGCATCGGGTGGATCGGGTGGAACGGGTGGATCGGGTGAATGGGGTGGAACAGGTAGTGGTGAAAGGGGTGGATCGGGTGGATTGGGTGGATCGGGTGGAACGGGTGGAACGGGTGGAACGGGTGGAACGGGTGGAACGGGTGGAACGGGTGGAACGGGTGAATCGGGTGGATCGGGTGCATCGGGTGGATCGGGTGGAACGGGTGGATCGGGTGAATGGGGTGGAACAGGTAGTGGTGAAAGGGGTGGATCGGGTGGATTGGGTGGATCGGGTGGAACGGGTGGAACGGGTGGAACGGGTGGAACGGGTGGAACGGGTGGAACGGGTGGAATGGATGGAACGGAGGAACGGGTGGAACGGTGGAACGGGTGGATCGGGTGGACCGGGTGGAACAGGTAGTGGTGAAAGAGGTGGATCGGGTGGATCGGGTGGAACGGGCGGAACGGGTGGATCGGGTGGAACGGGTGGAACGGGCGGAAAGGTTGGAACGGGTGGAACGGGCGGAACGGGTGGAACGGGCGAAACGGGGGAACGGGTGGAACGGGTGGAACAGGTGGAACGGGCGGAACCGGCGGAACGGGCGGAACGGGCGGAACGGGCGGAACGGGCGGAACAGGCGGAACGGACGGAACGGGTGGAACAAGGGGAACGGACTGAACGGGGGGAACGGGCGGAACGGGCGGAACGGTTGGAACGGGCGGAACGGGCGGAACAGGTGAAACGGACTGAACGGGTGGAACAAGGGGAACGGGCTGAACGGGGGGAACGGGTTGACCGGGGGAACGGGCGGAACGGGTGGATCGGTTGGAACGGGTGGAACAGGTAGTGGTGAAACGGGTGAAACAGGTAGTGGTGAAAGGGGTCGAACGGGTGGAACGGGCGGATCGGGTGGAACGGGTGGAATGAGTATAACGGGTGGAACGGGTGGAACTGGTGGAACGGGTGGATCAGGGGGAGCGGGTGGAACGGAGGAACGGGTGGAACGGGTGGATCGGGTGGATCGGGTGGAACAGGTATTGGTGAAAGGGGTGGATCGGGTGGAACGGGTGGATCGGGTGGAACAGGTAGAGGTGAAACGGGTGGATCGGGTTGATCGGGTTGATCGGGTGGATCGGGTGGAACGGGTGGAACGGGTGGAACGGGCGAAACGGGTGGAACGAGTGGAAAGGGTGGAACAGGCGGAACGGGCGGAACAGGCGGAACAGGCGGAACAGGCGGAACAGGCGGAACAGGCGGAACGGACGGAACGGGTGGAACAGGTAGTGGTGAAACGGGTGAAACAGGTAGTGGTGGAACGGGGGGAACGGGGGGAACGGGGGGAACGGGTGGAACGGGTGGAACGGGTGGAACGGGTGGAACGGGTGGAACGGGTGGAACGGGTGGAACGGGTGGAACAGGTAGTGGTGAAAGAGGTGGATCGGGTGGATCGGGTGGAACGGGCGGAACGGGTGGAACGGGCGGAACGGGCGGAACAGGCGGAACGGGTGGAACCGGCGGAACGGGCGGAACGGGCGGAACGGGCGGAACGGGCGGAACGGGCGGAACGGGTGGAACGGGTGGAACGGGTGGAACGGGTGAATCGGGTGGATCGGGTGCATCGGGTGGATCGGGTGGAACGGGTGGATCGGGTGAATGGGGTGGAACAGGTAGTGGTGAAAGGGGTGGATCGGGTGGATTGGGTGGATCGGGTGGAACGGGTGGAACGGGTGGAACGGGTGGAACGGGTGGAACGGGTGGAACGGGTGGAACGGGTGGAACGGGTGAATCGGGTGGATCGGGTGCATTGGGTGGATCGGGTGGAACGGGTGAATGGGGTGGAACAGGTAGTGGTGAAAGGGGTGGATCGGGTGGATTGGGTGGATCGGGTGGAACGGGTGGAACGGGTGGAACGGGTGGAACGGGTGGAACGGGTGGAACGGGTGGAACGGGTGGAATGGATGGAACGGAGGAACGGGTGGAACGGTGGAACGGGTGGATCGGGTGGACCGGGTGGAACAGGTAGTGGTGAAAGAGGTGGATCGGGTGGATCGGGTGGAACGGGCGGAACGGGTGGATCGGGTGGAACGGGTGGAACGGGCGGAAAGGTTGGAACGGGTGGAACGGGCGGAACGGGTGGAACGGGCGAAACGGGGGAACGGGTGGAAAGGGTGGAACGGGTGGAACAAGGGGAACGGACTGAACGGGGGGAACGGGCGGAACGGGCGGAACGGTTGGAACGGGCGGAACGGGCGGAACAGGTGGAACGGACTGAACGGGTGGAACAAGGGGAACGGGTTGAACGGGGGGAACGGGTTGACCGGGGGAACGGGCGGAACGGGTGGATCGGTTGGAACGGGTGGAACAGGTAGTGGTGAAACGGGTGAAACAGGTAGTGGTGAAAGGGGTCGAACGGGTGGAACGGGCGGATCGGGTGGAACGGGTGGAATGAGTGGAACGGGTGGAACGGGTGGAACTGGTGGAACGGGTGGATCGGGGGGAGCGGGTGGAACGGAGGAACGGGTGGAACGGAGGAACGGGTGGATCGGGTGGATCGGGTGGAACAGGTATTGGTGAAAGGGGTGGATCGGGTGGAACGGGTGGATCGGGTGGAACAGGTAGAGGTGAAACGGGTGGATCGGGTTGATCGGGTTGATCGGGTGGATCGGGTGGAACGGGTGGAACGGGTGGAACGGGCGAAACGGGTGGAACGAGTGGAAAGGGTGGAACAGGCGGAACGGGCGGAACAGGCGGAACAGGCGGAACAGGCGGAACAGGCGGAACGGACGGAACGGGTGGAACAGGTAGTGGTGAAACGGGTGAAACAGGTAGTGGTGGAACGGGTGGAACGGGTGGAACGGGTGGAACGGGTGGAACGGGTGGAACGGGTGGAACGGGTGGAACGGGTGGAACGGGTGGAACGGGTGGAACGGGTGGAACGGGTGGAACGGGTGGAACGGGTGGAACGGGTGGAACGGGTGGAACGGGTGGAAAGGGTGGAAAGGGTGGAACGGGTGGAACGGGTGGAACGGGCGGATCGGGTGGAACGGGCGGAACGGGTGGAACGGGTAAGGGTGAAACAGGTAAGGGTGAAACGGGTGAAACAGGTAGTGGTGAAAGGGGTAGATCGGGTGGAACGGGTGGAACGGGTGGATCGGGTGGAACGGGTAGAACAAGTGGAAAGGGTGGAACGGGGGGAACGGGTGGAACGGGTGGAACGGGTGGAAAGGCTGGAACGGGTGGAACGGGTGGAAAGGGTGGAACGGGTGGAACGGGATCGGGTGGAACGGGTGGATCGGGCGGATCGGGTGGAACGGGTGGATCGGGTGGAAAGGGTGGAACGGGTGGAAAGGGTGGAACGGGTGGAACGGGGGGAACGGGTCGAACGGGTGGAACGGGCGGAACGGGCGGAACGGGTGGAACAGGTAGTGGTGAAACGGGCGGATCGGGTGGAACGGGCGGAACGGGTGGAACGGGTGGAACGGGTGGAACGGGTGGAACGGGTGGATCGGGTGGAACGGGTGGATCGGGTGGATCGGGTGGAACGGGTGGAACAGGTAGGGGTGAAAGGGGTGGATCGGGTGGAACGGGTGGAACGGGTGGATCGGGTGGATCGGGTGGAACGGATGGAACGGGTGGAACGGGCGGAAAGGGTGGAACGGGTGGAACGGAGGAACGGCTGGAACGGGTGGATCGGGTGGAACAGGTAGTGGTGAAACGGGTGGATCGGGTGGATCGGGTGGAACGGGCGGAACGGGTGGAACGGGTGGAAAAGGTTGGAACGGGTGGAACGGGTGGAACGTTTGGAACGGGTGGAACGGGTGGAACGGGTGGAAGGGGTGGATCGGGTGGAACGGGTGGATCGGGTGGAACAGGTAGTGGTGAAACGGGCGGATCGGGTGGATCGGGTGGATCGGGTGGATCGGGTGGAACAGGTAGTGGTGGAACGGGTGGATCGGGCGGAACGGGCGGAACGGGTGGAACGGGTGGATCGGATGGATCGGGGGGAACGGGTGGATCGGGTGGATCGGGTGGAACGTGTGGATCGGGTGGATCGGGTGGAACGGGTGGAACGTGTGGAACGGGGGGAATGGGTGGAACGGAGGAACGGGGGAAACGGGTGGAACGGGTGGAACGGGTGGAACGGGTGGAACGGGTTAAACGGGTGGAAAGGTTGGAACGGGCGGAACGGGTGGAACGGGTGGAACGGGTGGAACGGGTGGAACGGGTGGAACGGGTGGAACGGGTGAAACGGGGGAAACAGGTAGGGGTGAAGCGGGTGAATCGTTTGGATCGGGTGGATCGTTTGGATCGGGTGGAACGGGTGGAACGGGTGGAAAGGGTGGAACGGGTGGAACGGGTGGAACGGGTGGAACGGGTGGAATGGGTGGAACGGGTGGAACGGGTGAAACGGGTGGAACGGGTGGATCGGGTGGAACGGGTGGAACGGGTGGAACGGGTGGAACGGGTGGAACAGGTGGAACGGGTGGAACCGGCGGAACGGGCGGAACGGGCGGAACGGGCGGAACGGGCGGAACAGGCGGAACGGACGGAACGGGTGGAACAAGGGGAACGGACTGAACGGGGGGAACGGGCGGAACGGGCGGAACGGTTGGAACGGGCGGAACAGGTGGAACGGGCTGAACGGGGGGAACGGGTGGATCGGTTGGAACGGGTGAAACAGGTAGTGGTGAAACGGGTGAAACAGGTAGTGGTGAAACGGGTGAAACAGGTAGTGGTGGAACGGGTGGAACGGGTGGAACGGGTGGAACGGGTGGAACGGGTGGAACGGGTGGAACGGGTGGAACGGGTGGAACGGGTGGAACGGGTGGAACGGGTGGAACGGGTGGAACGGGTGGAACGGGTGGAACGGGTGGAACGGGTGGAACGGGTGGAACGGGTGGAACGGGTGGAACGGGTGGAACGGGTGGAACGGGTGGAACGGGTGGAACGGGTGGAACGGGTGGAACGGGTGGAACGGGTGGAACGGGTGGAACGGGTGGAACGGGTGGAACGGGTGGAACGGGTGGAACGGGTGGAACGGGTGGAACGGGTGGAACGGGTGGAACGGGTGGAACGGGTGGAACGGGTGGAACGGGTGGAACGGGTGGAACGGGTGGAACGGGTGGAACGGGTGGAACGGGTGGAACGGGTGGAACGGGTGGAACGGGTGGAACGGGTGGAACGGGTGGAACGGGTGGAACGGGTGGAACGGGTGGAACGGGTGGAACGGGTGGAACGGGTGGAACGGGTGGAACGGGTGGAACGGGTGGAACGGGTGGAACGGGTGGAACGGGTGGAACGGGTGGAACGGGTGGAACGGGTGGAACGGGCGGAACGGGTGGAACGGGCGGAACGGGTGGAACGGGTGGAGCGGGTAAGGGTGAAACAGGTAAGGGTGAAACGGGTGAAACAGGTAGGGGTGAAAGGGGTGGAACGGGTGGATCGGGTGGAACGGGTAGAACAAGTGGAAAGGGAGGAACGGGGGGAACGGGTGGAAAGGGCGGAACGGGTGGAACGGGTGGAACGGGTGGAACGGGTGGAACGGGTGGAACGGAGGAACGGGTGGAACGGGTGGATCGGGTGGAACAGGTAGTGGTGAAAGGGGTGGATCGGGTGGATCGGGTGGATCGGGTGGATCGGGTGGAACGGGTGGAACGGGCGGATCGGGTGGATCGGGTGGATCGGGTGGAACGGGTGGATCGGGTGGAACGGGTGGATCGGGTGGAACGGGTGGAACGGGTGGAACGGGTGGAACGGGTGGAACGGGTGGAACGGGTGGAACGGGTGGAACGGGTGGAACGGGTGGAACGGGGGAACGGGTGGAACGGGTGGAACGGGTGGAACGGGTGGAACGGGTGGAACAGGTAGTGGTGAAAGAGGTGGATCGGGTGGATCGGGTGGAACGGGTGGAACGGGTGGATCGGGTGGAACGGGTGGAACGGGCGGAAAGGTTGGAACGGGTGGAACGGGCGGAACGGGTGGAACGGGCGAAACGGGGGAACGGGTGGAACGGGTGGAACGGGTGGAACAAGGGGGGAACGGACTGAACGGGGGGAACGGGCGGAACGGGCGGAACGGTTGGAACGGGCGGAACGGGCGGAACAGGTGGAACGGACTGAACGGGTGGAACAAGGGGAACGGGCTGAACGGGGGGAACGGGTTGACCGGGGGAACGGGCGGAACGGGTGGATCGGTTGGAACGGGTGGAACAGGTAGTGGTGAAACGGGTGAAACAGGTAGTGGTGAAAGGGGTCGAACGGGTGGAACGGGCGGATCGGGTGGAACGGGTGGAATGAGTGGAACGGGTGGAACGGGTGGAACTGGTGGAACGGGTGGATCGGGGGGAGCGGGTGGAACGGAGGAACGGGTGGAACGGAGGAACGGGTGGATCGGGTGGATCGGGTGGAACAGGTATTGGTGAAAGGGGTGGATCGGGTGGAACGGGTGGATCGGGTGGAACAGGTAGAGGTGAAACGGGTGGATCGGGTTGATCGGGTTGATCGGGTGGATCGGGTGGAACGGGTGGAACGGGTGGAACGGGCGAAACGGGTGGAACGAGTGGAAAGGGTGGAACAGGCGGAACGGGCGGAACAGGCGGAACAGGCGGAACAGGCGGAACAGGCGGAACGGACGGAACGGGTGGAACAGGTAGTGGTGAAACGGGTGAAACAGGTAGTGGTGGAACGGGTGGAACGGGTGGAACGGGTGGAACGGGTGGAACGGGTGGAACGGGTGGAACGGGTGGAACGGGTGGAACGGGTGGAACGGGTGGAACGGGTGGAACGGGTGGAACGGGTGGAACGGGTGGAACGGGTGGAACGGGTGGAACGGGTGGAACGGGTGGAACGGGTGGAACGGGTGGAACGGGTGGAACGGGTGGAACGGGTGGAACGGGTGGAACGGGTGGAACGGGGGGAACGGGGGGAACGGGTGGAACGGGGGGAACGGGTGGAACGGGTGGAACGGGTGGAACGGGTGGAACGGGGGGAACGGGTGGAACGGGTGGAACGGGGGGAACGGGTGGAACGGGTGGAACGGGTGGAACGGGAGGAACGGGTGGAACGGGTGGAAAGGGTGGAAAGGGTGGAACGGGTGGAACGGGCGGAACGGGTGGAACGGGTAAGGGTGAACAGGTAAGGGTGAAACGGGTGAAACAGGTAGTGGTGAAAGGGGTAGATCGGGTGGAACGGGTGGAACGGGTGGATCGGGGGGAACGGGTGGCGGAACGGGTGGAACGGGTCGGTGAACGGGTGGAACGGGCGGATCGGGTGGAACGGGCGGAACGGGTGGAACGGGTGGAACGGGTGGATCGGGTGGAACGGGTGGATCGGGTGGAACGGGTGGAACGGGTGGAACAGGTAGGGGTGAAAGGGGTGGATCGGGTGGAACGGGTGGAACGGGTGGAACGGGTGGATCGGGTGGAACGGGTGGAACGGATGGAACGGGTGGAACGGGCGGAACGGGTGGAACGGGTGGAACGGAGGAACGGCTGGAACGGGTGGATAGGGTGGAACAGGTAGTGGTGAAACGGGTGGATAGGTAGTGGGTGAACGGGCGGAACGGGTGGAACGGGTGGAAAAGGTTCGGAACGGTTGGAACGGGTGGAACGGGTGGAACGGGTGGAACGGGTGGAACGGGTGGAACGGGTGGAAGGGGTGAGTCGGGTGGAACGGGTGGATCGGGTGGAACAGGTAGTGGTGAAACGGGCGGATCGGGTGGATCGGGTGGATCGGGTGGAATCGGGTGGAACGGGTGGCAGGAACGGGTGGAACGGGTGGATCGGGGAACGGGCGGACGGGTGGACGGGGGGAACGGGGGACGGGTGGATCGGGTGGATCGGGTGGAACGTGTGGATCGGGTGGATCGGGTGGAACGGGTGGAACGTGTGGAACGGGGGGAATGGGTGGAACGGAGGAACGGGGGAAACGGGTGGAACGGGTGGAACGGGTGGAATGGGTGGAACGGGTGGAACGGGTTAAACGGGTGGAATGGTTGGAACGGGCGGAACGGGTGGAACGGGTGCAACGGGTGGAACGGGTGGAACGGGTGAAACGGGGGAAACAGGTAGGGGTGAAGCGGGTGAATCGTTTGGATCGGGTGGATCGTTTGGATCGGGTGGAACGGGTGGAACGGGTGGAAAGGGTGGAACGGGTGGAACGGGTGGAACGGGTGGAACGGGTGGAATGGGTGGAACGGGTGGAACGGGTTAAACGGGGGAAAGGGTGGAACGGGTGGATCGGGTGGAACGGGTGGAACGGCCGAAACGGGTGGAACGGGTGGAACGGGTGGAACGGGTGGAACAGGTGGAACGGGTGGGAACAGCGGAGCGGAACGGGCGGAACGGGCGGAACGGGTGGAACAGGGGAACGGGAACGGGGGGAACGGGCGGAACGGGCGGAACGGGTGGAACGGGTGGAACGGGCGGAACGGGTGGAACGGGCTGAACGGGTGGAACACGGGAACGGGTGAACGGGTGGAACGGGTGGATCGGGTGGAACGGGTGGAACAGGTGTGGAACGGGTGAAACGGGTGGAACGGGTGGAACGGGTGGAACGGGTGGAACGGGTGGAACGGGTGGAACGGGTGGAACGGGTGGAACGGGTGGAACGGGTGGAACGGGTGGAACGGGTGGAACGGGTGGAACGGGTGGAACGGGTGGAACGGGTGGAACGGGTGGAACGGGTGGAACGGGTGGAACGGGTGGAACGGGTGGAACGGGTGGAACGGGTGGAACGGGTGGAACGGGTGGAACGGGTGGAACGGGTGGAACGGGTGGAACGGGTGGAACGGGTGGAACGGGTGGAACGGGTGGAACGGGTGGAACGGGTGGAACGGGTGGAACGGGTGGAACGGGTGGAACGGGTGGAACGGGTGGAACGGGTAACGGGTGGAACGGGTGGAACGGGTGGAACGGGTGGAACGGGTGGAACGGGTGGAACGGGTGGAACGGGTGGAACGGGTGGAACGGGTGGAACGGGTGGAACGGGTGGAACGGGTGGAACGGGTGGAACGGGCGGAACGGGTGGAACGGGTGGAACGGGTGGAACGGGTGAACGGTGGGGAACGGGTGGAACGGGTAGGGTGGAACGGGTGGAACGGGTGGGAACGGGTGGAACGGTACGTGAAAGGGGGAACGGGTGGACGGGTGGAACGGGTGGAACGGGTAAGGGGAACGGGTGGAACGGGTGGAACGGGTGGAACGGGTGGAACGGGTAGGGGAACGGGTGGAACGGGTGGAACGGGTGGAACGGGTGGAACGGGTGGGAACGGGTGGAACAGGAGTGGAACGGGTGGAACGGGTGGAACGGGTGGATCGGGGGGAACGGGTGGAACGGGTGGAACGGGTGGAACGGGTGGAACGGTGTGGAACGGGTGGAACGGGGGGACGGGTGGAACGGGGAACGGGTGGAACGGGAGGAACGGGTGGACGGGTGGACGGGTGGAACGGTATGGTGGAACGGGTGGAACGGGTGGAACGGGTGGAACGGGTGGAACGGGTGGAACGGGTGGAACGGGTACGGGGAACGGGTGGAACGGGTGGAACGGGTGGAACGGGTGGAACGGGGAACGGGTGGAACGGGTGGAACGGGTGGAACGGGTGGAACGGGTGGAACAGGTGGAACAGGTGGAACGGTGGAACGGGTGGAACGGGTGGAACGGGTGGAACGGGTGGAACGGGTGGAACGGTGGGTGGAACGGGTGGAACGGGTGGAACGGGTGGAACGGGTGGAACGGGTGGAACGGGTGGAACGGGTGGAACGGGTGGAACGGGTGGAACGGGTGGAACGGGTGGAACGGGTGGAACGGGTGGAACGGGTGGAACGGGTGGAACGGGTGGAACGGGTGGAACGGGTGGAACGGGTGGAACGGGTGGAACGGGTGGAACGGGTGGAACGGGTGGAACGGGTGGAACGGGTGGAACGGGTGGGACGGGTGGAACGGGTGGAACGGGTGGAACGGGTGGAACGGGTGGAACGGGTAACGGGTGGAACGGGTGGAGGGTGGAAGGGGGTAGGGGGAACGGGTGGAACGGGTGGAACGGGTGGAACGGGTGGAACGGGTGGGACGGGTGGAACGGGTGGAACGGGTGGAACGGGTGGAACGGGTGGAACGGGTGGAACGGGGAACGGGTGAACGGGTGGACGGGTAACGGGTGAAACAGGTAGGGTGAAACGGGTGAATCGGGTGGAAGGGGTGGATCGGGTGGAACGGGTGGAACGGGTGGATCGGGTGAAGGTGACGGGTGGAACGGGTGGAACGGGTGGAACAGGTAGTGGTGAAACGGGTGGAACGGGTGGGGACGGGTGAACGGGTGGAACGGGTGGACGGGTGGATCGGGTGGAACGGGTGGATCGGGTGGATCGGGTGGAACGGGTGGAACGGGTGGACGGTGGAAAGGGTGGATCGGGTGGAACGGGTGGAACGGGTGGAACGGGTGGAACGGGTGGAACGGGTGGAACGGGTGGAACGGGTGGAACGGGTGGAACGGGTGGAACGGGTGAACGGTGGAACGGGTGGAACGGGTGGAACGGGTGGAACAGGTAGTGGTGAACGGGTGGATCGGGTGGAACGGGTGGAACGGGCGGAACGGGTGGAACGGGTGGAACGGGTGGAACAGGTGGAACGGGTGGAACCGGCGGAACGGGCGGAACGGGCGGAACGGGCGGAACGGGTGGAACGGGGGAACGGGTGGAACGGGTGGACGGTGGAACGGGGGGAACGGGCGGAACGGGGGCGGGGGAACGGTTGGAACGGGCGGAACGGGCGGAACGGAGGGGTGGAACGGACTGAACGGGTGGAACGGGGGAAGGGGAACGGTGGACGGTGAACGGGGGGAACGGGTTGACCGGGGGAACGGGCGGAACGGGTGGATCGGTTGGAACGGGTGGAACAGGTAGTGGTGAAACGGGTGAAACAGGTAGTGGTGAAAGGGGTCGAACGGGTGGAACGGGCGGATCGGGTGGAACGGGTGGAATGAGTGGAACGGGTGGAACGGGTGGAACTGGTGGAACGGGTGGATCGGGTGGAGCGGGTGGAACGGAGGAACGGGTGGAACGGAGGAACGGGTGGATCGGGTGGATCGGGTGGAACAGGTATTGGTGAAAGGGGTGGATCGGGTGGAACGGGTGGATCGGGTGGAACAGGTAGAGGTGAAACGGGTGGATCGGGTTGATCGGGTTGATCGGGTGGATCGGGTGGAACGGGTGGAACGGGTGGAACGGGTGGAACGGGTGGAAAGGGTGGAACAGGCGGAACGGGCGGAACAGGCGGAACAGGCGGAACAGGCGGAACAGGCGGAACGGACGGAACGGGTGGAACAGGTAGGGGTGAAACGGGTGAAACAGGTAGTGGTGGAACGGGTGGAACGGGTGGAACGGGTGGATTGGTGGTCGGGAGGAACGGGTGGAACGGGTGGAACGGGTGGAAAGGGTGGAACGGGTGGAACGGGTGGAACGTGTGGAACGGGTGGATCGGGTGGAACGGTAGTGGTGAAACGGGTGGATCGGGTGGATCGGGTGGATCGGGTGGATCGGGTGGAACGGGTGGAACGGGTGGAACGGATGGAACGGATGGAACGGGTGGAACGGGTGGAACGGGTGGAACGGGTGGAACGGGTGGAACGGGTGGAACGGGTGGAACGGGTGGAACGGGTGGAACGGTGGAAAGGGTGGAACGGGCTGGAAGGGCGGACGGTGGAACGGGTGGAACGGGTGGAACGGGTGGAACGGGTGGAACGGGTGGAACGGGGAACGGGTGGACGGCTGGAACGGGTGGAACGGGGAACGGGTGGAACGGGTGGAACAGCAGTGGTGAAAGGGGCGGATCGGTGGAACGGGTGGAACGGGTGGAACGGGTGGAACAGGTAGAGGTGAAAGGGGTGAATCGGGTGGAACGGGGTGGAACGGGTGGAACGGGTGGAACGGGTGGAACGGGTGGAACGGGTGGAACGGGTAGAACGGGTGGAACGGGTGGAACGGGTGGAACGGGTGAACGGGTAACGGGTGGAAAGGGTGGATCGGGTGGAACGGGTGGAACGGGTGGAACGGGCTGAAACGGGTGGAACGGGTGGAACAGGTGGAACGGGTGGAACGGCGGAACGGGCGGAACGGGTGGAACAGGCGGAACGGTGGAACGGGTGGAACAAGGTGGAACGGCGGAACGGGGAACGGGTGGAACGGGTGGAACGGGCGGAACGGGCGGAACGGGCGGAACGGGTGGATCGGTGGAACGGGTGGAACAGGTAGTGGTGAAACGGGTGAAACAGGTAGGGGTGAAAGGGGTCGAACGGGTGGAACGGGTGGAACGGGTGGAACGGGTGGAACGGGTGGAACGGGTGGAACGGGTGGAGCGGGTGGAACGGGTGGAACGGGCGGAACGGGCGGAACGGGTGGAACGGGTGGAACGGGGGGAACGGGTGGAACGGGTGGAACGGGTGGAACGGGTGGAACGGGTGGAACGGGTGGAACGGGTGGAACGGGTGGAACGGGTGGAACGGGTGGAACGGGTGGGAACGGGTGGAACGGGTGGAACGGGTGGAACGGGTGGAACGGGTGGAACGGGTGGAACGGGTGGAACGGGTGGAACGGGTGGAACGGGTGGAACGGGTGGAACGGGTGGAACGGGTGGAACGGGTGGAACGGGTGGAACGGGTGGAACGGGTGGAACGGGTGGAACGGGTGGAACGGGTGGAACGGGTGGAACGGGTGGGAACGGGTGGAACGGGTGGAACGGGTGGAACGGGTCGGAACGGGTGGAACGGGTGGAACGGGTGGAACGGGTGGAACGGGTGGAACGGGTGGAACGGGTGGAACGGGTGGAACGGGTGGAACGGGTGGAACGGGTGGAACGGGTGGAACGGGTGGAACGGGTGGAACGGGTGGAACGGGTGGAACGGGTGGAACGGGTGGAACGGGTGGAACGGGTGGAACGGGTGGAACGGGTGGAACGGGTGGAACGGGTGGAACGGGTGGAACGGGTGGAACGGGTGGAACGGGTGAACGGGTGGAACGGGTGGAACGGGTGGAACGGGTGGAACGGGTGGAACGGGTGGAACGGGTGGAACGGGTGGAACGGGTGGAACGGGTGGAACGGGTGGAACGGGTGGAACGGGTGGAACGGGTGGAACGGGTGGAACGGGTGGAACGGGTGGAACGGGTGGAACGGGTGGAACGGGCGGAACGGGTGGAACGGGTGCAACGGGTGCAACGGGTGGAACGGGTGGAACGGGCGGATCGGGTGGAACGGGTGGAAGGGTGGAACGGGTAAGGGTGAAACAGGTAAGGGTGAAACGGGTGAAAGGGGTAGATCGGGTGGAACGGGTGGATCGGGTGGAACGGGTGGAACGGGTGGATCGGGTGGAACGGGTGGAACGGGTGGAACGGGTGGAACGGGTGGAACGGGTGGAACGGGGAAACAGGTAAGGGTGAAACGGGTGAAACAGGTAGGCGTGAAGCGGGTGAATCGGGTGGATCGGGTGGAACGGGTGGAACGGGTGGAACGGGCGGAACGGGCGGAACGGGTGGATCGGGTGGAACGGGTGGAACAGGTAGTGGTGAAACGGGTGAAACAGGTAGTGGTGAAAGGGGTCGAACGGGTGGAACGGGTGGAACGGGTGGAACGGGTGGAACGGGTGGAACGGGTGGAACGGGTGGAACGGGTGGATCGGGTAGGAACGGGTGGAACGGGTGGATCGGGTGGAACGGGTGGAACATGTAATGGTGAAACGGGTGGATCGGGTGGAACGGGTGGAACGGGTGGAACGAGTGGAACGGGTGGAACGGGGGGAAAGGGTGGAACGGGTGGAACGGGTGGAAAGGGTGGAACGGGTGGAACGGGTGGAACGGGTGGAACGGAGGAACGGGTGGAACGGGTGGATCGGGTGGATCGGGTGGAACAGGTAGTGGTGAAACGGGTGGAATCGGGTGGAATCGGGTGGAACGGGTGGAACGGGCGGAAAGGTTGGAACGGGTGGAACGGGTGGAACGGGTGGAACGGGTGGAACGGGTGGAACGGCTGGAACGGGTGGAACGGGTGGAACGGAGGAACGGGTGGAACGGAGGAACGGGTGGATCGGGTGGATCGGGTGGAACAGGTAGTGGTGAAAGGGGTGGATCAGGCGGAACGGGTGGAACGGGTGGAACGGGCGGAACGGGTGGATCGGGTGGATCGGGCGGAACGGGTGGATCGGGTGGATCGGGTGGATCGGGTGGAACGGGTGGAACGGGTGGAAAGGGTGGAACGGGTGGAACGCGTGGAAAGGGTGGAACGGGTGGAACATGTGGAACGGGTGGAACGGGTGGAACGGAGGAACGGGCGGAACGGGTGGATCGGTTGGAACGGGTGGAACAGGTAGTGGTGAAACGGGTGGAACATGTGGAACGGGTGGAACGGGTGGAACGGAGGAACGGGCGGAACGGGTGGATCGGTTGGAACGGGTGGAACAGGTAGTGGTGAAACGGGTGAAACAGGTAGTGGTGAACGGGGTGGACAAGGGTGGAACGGGTGGAACGGGTGGAACGGGCGGAAAGGGTGGATCGGGTGGAACGGGTGGATCGGGTGGATCGGTAGGAACGGGTGGAACGGGTGGATCGGGTGGAACGGGTGGAACGGGTGGAACATGTAGTGGTGAAACGGGTGGATCGGGTGGATCGGGTGGAACGGGTGGAACGGTAGGAACGGGTGGAACGGGTGGATCGGGTGGAACGGGTGGAACGGGTGGAACGGGTGGAACGAGTGGAAAGGGTGGAACGGGGGGAACGGGTGGAACGGGTGGAACGGAGGAACGGGTGGAACGGGTGGATCGGGTGGATCGGGTGGAACAGGTAGTGGTGAAACGGGTGGATCGGGTGGATCGGGTGGAACGGGTGGAACGGGCGGAAAGGTTGGAACGGGTGGAACGGGTGGAACGGGTGGAACGGGTGGAACGGGTGGAATGGGTGGAACGGCTGGAACGGGTGGAACGGAGGAACGGGTGGATCGTGTGGAACAGGTAGTGGTGAAAGGGGTGGATCGGGTGGATCGGGTGGAACGGGTGGAACGGGTGGATAGGGTGGATCGGGTGAAACGGGCGGAAGGGGTGGAACGAGTGGACGGGTGGAACGGGTGGAACGGGTGGAAAGGGCGGAACGGGTGGAACGGGTGGAACGGGCGGAACGGGTGGAACGGGTGGAACGGGTGGATCGGGTGGAACGGGTGGATCGGGTGGATCGGGTGGATCGGGTGGAACGGGTGGAACGGGTGGAACGGAGGAACGGGTGGAACAAGGGGAACGGGCGGAACGGGGGGAACGGGCGGAACGGTCAGAACGGATGGAACGGGCGGAATGGGCGGAACGGGCGGAACAGGCGGACGGACTGAACGGGAGGAACAAGGGGAACGGGCGGAATAGGCGGAACGGACGGAACGGGTGGAACATGGTGAACGGGCGGAACGGGGGGAACGGGCGGAACGGGCGGTACGGATGGAACGGGCGGAACGGGTGGAACGGGCGGAACAGGCGGAACGGACTGAACGGGTGGAACAAGTGGAACGGGCGGAACGGGGGGAACGGGTCGACCGGGTGGAACGGGCGGAACGGGCGGAACGGGTGGATCGGTTGGAACGGGTGGAACAGGTAGTGGTGAAACGGGTGAAACAGGTAGTGGTGAAAGGGGTCGAACGGGTGGAACGGGTGGAAAGGGTGGAACGGGTGGAACGGGTGGAACGGGCGGAAAGGGTGGATCGGGTGGAACGGGTGGAACGGGTGGATCGGGTGGATCGGTAGGAACGGGTGGAACGGGTGGATCGGGTGGAACGGGTGGAACGGGTGGAACATGTAGTGGTGAAACGGGTGGATCGGGTGGAACGGGTGGAACGGGTGGAACGAGTGGAAAGGGTGGAACGGGGGGAAAGGGTGGAACGGGTGGAACGGGTGGAAAGGGTGGAACGGGTGGAACGGGTGGAACGGGTGGAACGGAGGAACGGGTGGAACGGGTGGATCGGGTGGATCGGGTGGAACAGGTAGTGGTGAAACGGGTGGATCGGGTGGATCGGGTGGAACGGGTGGAACGGGCGGAAAGGTTGGAACGGGTGGAACGGGTGGAACGGGTGGAACGGCTGGAACGGGTGGAACGGGTGGAACGGAGGAACGGGTGGAACGGAGGAACGGGTGGATCGGGTGGATCGGGTGGAACAGGTAGTGGTGAAAGGGGTGGATCAGGCGGAACGGGTGGAACGGGTGGAACGGGCGGAACGGGTGGATCGGGTGGATCGGGCGGAACGGGTGGATCGGGTGGATCGGGTGGAACGGGTGGAACGGGTGGAAAGGGTGGAACGGGTGGAACGAGTGGAAAGGGTGGAACGGGTGGAACATGTGGAACGGGTGGAACGGGTGGAACGGAGGAACGGGCGGAACGGGTGGATCGGTTGGAACGGGTGGAACAGGTAGTGGTGAAACGGGTGAAACAGGTAGTGGTGAAAGGGGTCGAACGGGTGGAACGGGTGGAAAGGGTGGAACGGGTGGAACAGGTGGAACGGGCGGAAAGGGTGGATCGGGTGGAACGGGTGGATCGGGTGGATCGGTAGGAACGGGTGGAACGGGTGGATCGGGTGGAACGGGTGGAACGGGTGGAACGGGTGGAACATGTAGTGGTGAAACGGGTGGATCGGGTGGATCGGGTGGAACGGGTGGAACGGGTGGAACGGTAGGAACGGGTGGAACGGGTGGATCGGGTGGAACGGGTGGAACGGGTGGAACGAGTGGAAAGGGTGGAACGGGGGGAACGGGTGGAACGGGTGGAACGGAGGAACGGGTGGAACGGGTGGATCGGGTGGATCGGGTGGAACAGGTAGTGGTGAAACGGGTGGATCGGGTGGATCGGGTGGAACGGGTGGAACGGGCGGAAAGGTTGGAACGGGCGGAACGGGTGGAACGGGTGGAACGGGTGGAACGGCTGAAACGGGTGGAACGGAGGAACGGGTGGATCGTGTGGAACAGGTAGTGGTGAAAGGGGTGGATCGGGTGGATCGGGTGGAACGGGTGGAACGGGTGGAACGGGTGGATAGGGTGGATCGGGTGGAACGGGCGGAAGGGGTGGAACGAGTGGACGGGTGGAACGGGTGGAACGGGTGGAAAGGGCGGAACGGGTGGAACGGGTGGAACGGGTGGATCGGGTGGATCGGGTGGAACAGGTAGAGGTGAAACGGGTGGATCGGGTGGATCGGGTGGAACGGGTGGAACGGGCGGAACGGGTGGAACGGGTGGAACGGGTGGATCGGGTGGAACGGAGGAACGGGTGGAACAAGGGGAACGGGCGGAACGGGGGGAACGGGCGGAACGGTCAGAACGGATGGAACGGGCGGAATGGGCGGAACGGGCGGAACAGGCGGACGGACTGAACGGGAGGAACAAGGGGAACGGGCGGAATAGGCGGAACGGACGGAACGGGTGGAACATGGTGAACGGGCGGAACGGGGGGAACGGGCGGAACGGGCGGTACGGATGGAACGGGCGGAACGGGTGGAACGGGCGGAACAGGCGGAACGGACTGAACGGGTGGAACAAGTGGAACGGGCGGAACGGGGGGAACGGGTCGACCGGGTGGAACGGGCGGAACGGGCGGAACGGGTGGATCGGTTGGAACGGGTGGAACAGGTAGTGGTGAAACGGGTGAAACAGGTAGTGGTGAAAGGGGTCGAACGGGTGGAACGGGTGGAAAGGGTGGAACGGGTGGAACGGGTGGAACGGGCGGAAAGGGTGGATCGGGTGGAACGGGTGGATCGGGTGGATCGGTAGGAACGGGTGGAACGGGTGGATCGGGTGGAACGGGTGGAACGGGTGGAACATGTAGTGGTGAAACGGGTGGATCGGGTGGAACGGGTGGAACGGGTGGAACGAGTGGAAAGGGTGGAACGGGGGGAAAGGGTGGAACGGGTGGAAAGGGTGGAACGGGTGGAACGGGTGGAACGGGTGGAACGGAGGAACGGGTGGATCGGGTGGATCGGGTGGAACAGGTAGTGGTGAAACGGGTGGATCGGGTGGATCGGGTGGAACGGGCGGAAAGGTTGGAACGGGTGGAACGGGTGGAACGGGTGGAACGGGTGGAACGGCTGGAACGGGTGGAACGGGTGGAACGGAGGAACGGGTGGAACGGAGGAACGGGTGGATCGGGTGGATCGGGTGGAACAGGTAGTGGTGAAAGGGGTGGATCAGGCGGAACGGGTGGAACGGGTGGAACGGGCGGAACGGGTGGATCGGGTGGATCGGGCGGAACGGGTGGATCGGGTGGATCGGGTGGAACGGGTGGAACGGGTGGAAAGGGTGGAACGGGTGGAACGAGTGGAAAGGGTGGAACGGGTGGAACATGTGGAACGGGTGGAACGGGTGGAACGGAGGAACGGGCGGAACGGGTGGATCGGGTGGAACGGGTGGAACGGGTAGTGGTGAAACGGGCGGAACGGGTGGAACGGGCGGAACGGGTGGAACGGGCGGAAAGGTTGGAACGGGTGGAACGGGTGGATCGGGTGGATCGGGTGGAACGGGTGGATCGGGTGGTTCGGGTGGAACGGGTGGAACGGGCGGATCGGGTGGAACGGGTGGAACGGGTGGAACGAGTGGAAAGGGTGGAACGGGTGGAACATGTGGAACGGGTGGAACGGGTGGAACGGAGGAACGGGCGGAACGGGTGGATCGGGTGGAACGGGTAGTGGTGAAACGGGCGGAACGGGTGGAACGGGCGGAAAGGTTGGAACGGGTGGAACGGGTGGAACGGGTGGATCGGGTGGATCGGGTGGATCGGGTGGATCGGGTGGAACGGGTGGATCGGTTGGTTCGGGTGGAACGGGTGGAACGGGTGGATCGGGTGGAACGGGTGGAACGGGTGGAACGGGTGGAACGAGTGGAAAGGGTGGAAAGGGTGGAAAGGGTGGAACGGGTGGAACATGTGGAACATGTGGAACGGGTGGAACGGGTGGAACGGGTGGAACGGGTGGAACGGAGGAACGGGTGGAACGGGTGGAACGGGTGCAACGGGTGGAACGGGTGCAACGGGTGGAACGGGTGGAACGGGCGGATCGGGTGGAACGGGTGGAACGGGTGGAACGGTTGGAACAGGCGGAACGGGGGGAACGGGCGGAACGTATGGAATGGATGGAACGGGCGGAACAAGGGGAACGGGCGGAACGGGGGGAACGGGTCGAACGGGTGGAACGGGCGGAACGGGCGGAACGGGTGGATCGGTTGGAACGGGTGGAACAGGTAGTGGTGAAACGGGTGAAACAGGTAGGGGTGAAAGGGGTCGAACGGGTGGAACGGGTGGATCGGGTGGAACGGGTGGAACGTGTGGAACGGGTGGATCGGTTGGAGCGGGTGGAACGAGTCGAACGGGTGGAACGGGTGGAACGGATGGAACAGGTGGAACGGGTGGAACGGGTGGAACGGAGGAACGGGTGGATCAGGTGGATCGGGTGGATCGGGTGGAACAGGTAGTGGACTACGAGTAGTAGTTAGTAGCTTGTGCTTAACAGACGTGTTTTGATTCTGCTCCGGATTTTGATTTAGATTAGCATTTGGCAATTAATTTGTCTATTGTCGTTTATCGTTAATAATATTTATTTTCTTTCCGGTGTTAAGTGAATTTATAAGTGAATTTATCTGTGGTGTATCATTTCACCCGTATAAATTTTGTACTTATCAATGTTTAATTATTTTTCTGTGTTTGGAACGGGTGAAACGGATGCGGTGGAGCGGGTGGAGAGGGCGGAGAGGGCGGAGTGGGCGGAGTGGGCGGAGCGGGTGGAGCGGGTGGAACGGGTGGAACGGGTAAGGGTGAAACAGGTAAGGGTGAAACGGGTGAAACAGGTAGTGGTGAAAGGGGTAGATCGGGTGGATCGGGTGGAACGGGTGGAACGGGTGGAACGGGTGGAACGGGTGGAACGGGTGGATCGGGTGGATCGGGTGGATCGGGTGGATCGGGTGGATCGGGTGGAACGGGTGGAACGGGTGGAACGGGTGGAACGGGTGGAACGGGTGGAACGGGTGGAACGGGTGGAACGGGCGGATCGGGTGGAACGGGCGGAACGGGTGGAACGGGTAAGGGTGAAACAGGTAAGGGTGAAAGGGGTAGATCGGGTGGAACGGGTGGAACGGGCGGATCGGGTGGAACGGGTAGAACAAGTGGAAAGGGTGGAACGGGGGGAACGGGTGGAAAGGGTGGAACGGGTGGAAGGGGTGGAACGGGTGGAACGGGTGGAACGGAGGAACGGGTGGAACGGGTGGATCGGGTGGAACAGGTAGGGGTGAAAGGGGTGGATCGGGTGGATCGGGTGGATCGGGTGGATCGGGTGGATCGGGTGGATCGGGTGGATCGGGTGGATCGGGTGGATCGGGTGGAACGGGTGGATCGGGTGGAACGGGTGGAACGGGTGGAACGGGTGGAACGGGTGGAACGGGTGGAACGGGTGGAACGGGTGGAACGGGTGGAACGGGTGGAACGGGTGGAACGGGTGGAACGGGTGGAACGGGTGGAACGGGTGGAACGGGTGGAACGGGTGGAACGGGTGGAACGGGTGGAACGGGTGGAACGGGTGGAACGGGTGGAACGGGTGGAACGGGTGGAACGGGTGGAACGGGTGGAACGGGTGGAACGGGTGGAACGGGCGGAACGGGCGGAACGGGCGGAACGGGCGGAACGGGCGGAACGGGCGGAACGGGCGGAACGGGCGGAACGGGCGGAACGGGCGGAACGGGCGGAACGGGCGGAACGGGCGGAACGGGCGGAACGGGTGCAACGGGTGCAACGGGTGGAACGGGTGGAACGGGTGGATCGGGTGGAACGGGTAAGGGTGAACGGGTGAAAGGGGTAGATCGGGTGACGGGGGATCGGGTGGAACGGGTGGAACGGGTGGATCGGGTGGAACGGGTAGTGGTGAAACGGGTGAAACAGGTAGTGGTGAAAGGGGTCGAACGGGTGGAACGGGTGGAATGAGTGGAACGGGTGGAACGGGTGGAACTGGTGGAACGGGTGGAACGGAGGAACGGGTGGAACGGAGGAACGGGTGGAACGGGCGGAACGGGTGGAACGAGTGGAAAGGGTGGAACGGGTGGAACGGGTGGAACAGGCGGAACGGGCGGAACAGGCGGAACAGGCGGAACAGGCGGAACAGGCGGAACGGACGGAACGGGTGGAACAGGTAGGGGTGAAACGGGTGAAACAGGTAGTGGTGGAACGGGTGGAACGGGTGGAACGGGTGGATTGGGTGGATCGGGAGGAACGGGTGGAACGGGTGGAACGGGTGGAACGGGTGGAACGGGTGGAACGGGTGGAAAGGGTGGAACGGGTGGAACGTGTGGAACAGGTAGTGGAAAGGGTGGAACGGGTGGATCGGGTGGATCGGGTGGATCGGACGTGGATCGGGTGGATCGGGTGGATCGGGTGGATCGGGTGGATCGGGTGGAACGGGCGGAACGGGTGGAACGGGTGGAACGGGTGGAACGGGTGGAACGGGTGGAACGGGTGGAACGGGTGGAACGGGTGGAACGGGTGGAACGGGTGGAACGGGTGGAACGGGTGGAACGGGTGGAACGGGTGGAACGGGTGGATCGGGTGGATCGGGTGGATCGGGTGGAACAGGTAGAGGTGAAACGGGTGGATCGGGTGGAACAGGTGGAACGGGTGGAACGGGTGGAACGGGTGGAACGGGTGGAACGGGTGGAACGGGCGGAACGGGTGGAACGGGTGGAACGGGTGGATCGGGTGGAACGGGTGGAACGGGTGGAACGGGTGGAACGGGTGGAACGGGTGGAACGGGTGGAACGGGTGGATCGGGTGGATCGGGTGGATCGGGTGGAACAGGTAGAGGTGAAACGGGTGGATCGGGTGGAACGGGACGGTGGAACGGGTGGAACGGGTGGAACGGGTGGAACGGGTGGAACGGGCGGAACGGGTGGAACGGGTGGAACGGGTGGATCGGGAGGAACGGGTGGAACGGGTGGAACGGGTGGAACGGGTGGAACGGGTGGAAAGGGTGGAACGGGTGGAACGGGTGGAACGGGTGGAACAGGTAGTGGTGAAACGGGTGGATCGGGTGGATCGGGTGGATCGGGGACGGGTGGAACGGGCGGAACGGGTGGAACGGGTGGAACGGGTGGAACGGGTGGAACGGGTGGAACGGGTGGAACGGGTGGAACGGGTGGAACGGGTGGAACGGGTGGAACGGGTGGAACGGGTGGAACGGGTGGAACGGGTGGATCGGGTGGAACAGGTAGTGGTGAAAGGGGTGGATCGGGTGGATCGGGTGGAACGGGTGGAACGGGTGGAACGGGTGGATAGGGTGGATCGGGTGGAACGGGTGGAACGGGCGGAACGGGTGGAACGAGTGGACGGGAACGGGGGGAACGGGTGGAACGGGTGGAACGGGTGGAACGGGTGGAAAGGGTGGAACGGGTGGAACGGGTGGAACAAGGGGAACGGGCGGAACGGGTGGATCGGGCGGATCGGGCGGATCGGGTGGAACGGGCGGAATGGGCGGAACGGGCGGAACAGGCGGACGGCTGGAACGGGTGGAACAGGTGGAACGGGCGGAATAGGCGGAACGGGCGGAACGGGTGGAACGGGTGGAACGGGTGGAACGGGTGGAACGGGCGGATCGGGCGGTACGGAGGAACGGGCGGAACGGGTGGAACGGGCGGAACAGGCGGAACGGGCTGAACGGGTGGAACAGGTGGAACGGGCGGAACGGGCGGAACGGGTCGGACCGGGTGGAACGGGCGGAACGGGCGGAACGGGTGGATCGGTCGGAACGGGTGGAACAGGTAGGGTGGAACGGGGGGAACAGGTAGCGGTGAAAGGGGCGAACGGGTGGAACGGGCGGAAAGGGTGGAACGGGTGGAACGGGTGGAACGGCGGAACGGGTGGAACGGGTGGAACGGGTGGACGGGTGGAACGGTCGGAACGGGTGGAACGGGTGGATCGGGTGGAACGGGTGGAACAGGGTGGAACAGGTAGTGGTGAAACGGGTGGAACGGGTGGATCGGGTGGAACGGGTGGAACGGGTGGAACGGTGGAACGGGTGGAACGGGTGGATCGGGTGGAACGGGTGGATCGGGTGGATCGGTAGGAACGGGTGGAACGGGTGGATCGGGTGGAACGGGTGGAACGGGTGGAACTGGTGGAACGGGTGGATCGGGCGGATCGGGTGGAACGGGTGGAACGGTAGGGGTGGAACGGGTGGAACGGGTGGATCGGGTGGAACGGGTGGAACGGGTGGAACGGGTGGAACGGGTGGAACGGGTGGAACGGGTGGAACGGGTGGAACGGGTGGAACGGGTGGAACGGAGGAACGGGTGGATCGGGTGGAACAGGTAGTGGTGAAACGGGTGGATCGGGTGGATCGGGTGGAACGGGTGGAACGGGTGGAACGGGTGGACCGGGTGGAACGGGTGGAACGGGTGGAACGGTGGACGGGTGGAACGGGTGGATCGGGTGGAACGGGTGGAACGGGTGGAACGGGTGGATCGGGTGGAACGGGTGGAGGATCGGGTGGATCGGGTGGAACGGGTGGAGGTGGAAACGGGTGGATCGGGTGGAACGGGTGGAAAGGGTGGAACGGGTGGAACGGGTGGAACGGGTGGAACGGGTGGATCGGGTGGATCGGGTGGAACGGGTGAACGGGTGGATCGGGTGGATCGGGTGGAACGGGTGGAACGGGTGGAACGGGTGGAACGGGCGGAACGGGTGGAACGGGCGGAACGGGTGGAACGGGTGGAACGGGCGGAATGGGTGGAACGTGGCGGGTGGAACAGGCGGGCGGACGGAACGGGCGGAACGGGTGGAACGGGGGAATGGGCGGAACGGGCGGAACAGGCGGAGGTGAACGGGAGGAACGGGTGGAACGGGTGGATCGGGTGGATCGGGTGGAACGGGCGGAACGGGTGGATCGGGTGGAACGGGTGGAACGGGTGGAACGGGTGGATCGGGCGGATCGGGTGGAACGGGTGGAACGGGTGGAACGGGTGGAACGGGTGGATCGGGTGGATCGGGTGGAACGGGTGGAACGGGCGGAACGGGGAATGGAACGGGCGGAACTGGGCGGATACGGGCGGAACAGGCGGACGGACTGAACGGGAGGAACAAGGGGAACGGGCGGAATAGGCGGAACGGACGGAACGGGTGGAACATGGTGAACGGGCGGAACGGGGGGAACGGGCGGAACGGGCGGTACGGATGGAACGGGCGGAACGGGTGGAACGGGCGGAACAGGCGGAACGGACTGAACGGGTGGAACAAGTGGAACGGGCGGAACGGGGGGAACGGGTCGACCGGGTGGAACGGGCGGAACGGGCGGAACGGGTGGATCGGTTGGAACGGGTGGAACAGGTAGTGGTGAAACGGGTGAAACAGGTAGTGGTGAAAGGGGTCGAACGGGTGGAACGGGTGGAAAGGGTGGAACGGGTGGAACGGGTGGAACGGGCGGAAAGGGTGGATCGGGTGGAACGGGTGGATCGGGTGGATCGGTAGGAACGGGTGGAACGGGTGGAACGGGTGGAACATGTAGTGGTGAAACGGGTGGATCGGGTGGATCGGGTGGAACGGGTGGAACGGGTGGAACGGGTGGAACGAGTGGAAAGGGTGGAACGGGGGGAAAGGGTGGAACGGGTGGAACGGGTGGAAAGGGTGGAACGGGTGGAACGGGTGGAACGGGTGGAACGGGTGGAACGGAGGAACGGGTGGAACGGGTGGATCGGGTGGATCGGGTGGACCAGGTAGTGGTGAAACGGGTGGATCGGGTGGATCGGGTGGAACGGGTGGAACGGGCGGAAAGGTTGGAACGGGTGGAACGGGTGGAACGGGTGGAACGGGTGGAACGGGTGGAACGGGTGGAACGGCTGGAACGGGTGGAACGGGTGGAACGGAGGAACGGGTGGAACGGAGGAACGGGTGGATCGGGTGGATCGGGTGGAACAGGTAGTGGTGAAAGGGGTGGATCAGGCGGAACGGGTGGAACGGGTGGAACGGGCGGAACGGGTGGATCGGGTGGATCGGGCGGAACGGGTGGATCGGGTGGATCGGGTGGATCGGGTGGATCGGGTGGAACGGGTGGAACGGGTGGAAAGGGTGGAACGGGTGGAACGAGTGGAAAGGGTGAAACGGGTGGAACATGTGGAACGGGTGGAACGGGTGGAACGGAGGAACGAGCGGAACGGGTGGAACGGGTGGAACGGGCGGAACGGGCGGAACGGGCGGAACGGGTGGAACGGGTGGAACGGGTGGAACGGGTGGAAAGGAATGGAAAGTGCGGAAAGGGTGAAACAGGTGGAACGGGTGGAACGGGATGGAAAGGGCGGAAAGGGTGGAACGGGTGGAAAGGGTGAAACGGGTGGAACGGATGAAACGGGTGGAACGGGTGGAACGGGCGGAACGGGTGCAACAGGTGGAATGGGTGCAACAGGTGGAACGGGTGGAGCGGGTGGAACGGAAGGAACGGAAGGAACGGGTGAAAGGGGTGGAAAGTGCGGAAAGGGTGGAACGGGTGAAAGAGGTGGAACGGGTGAAAGAGGTGGAACGGGTGGAAAGGGTCTAACGGGTGGAACGGCTGGATCGGGGGATCGGGCGGATCGGGGGAACGGGTGGAACGGGTGGAACGGGGGGATTGGGCGGATCGGGGGGAACGGGTGGAACGGGGGGATCGGGCGGAACGAGCGGAACGGGCGGAACGGGCGGAACGAGCGGAACGGGCGGCGAACGGGCGGAACGGGCGGAAAGGAAAAAACAGGCGGAACGGGCGGAAAGGAAGGAACAGGCGGAACGGCCGGAACGGAAGGAACAGGCGGAACGGGCGGAACGGGCGGAACGGGTGGAACGGGCGGAACGGGTTGGAACGGGTTGGAACGGGTTGGAACGGGTTGGAACGGGTTGGAACGGGTTGGAACGGGTTGGAACGGGTTGGAACGGGTTGGAACGGGTTGGAACGGGTTGGAACGGGTTGGAACGGGTTGGAACGGGTTGGAACGGGTTGGAACGGGTTGGAACGGGTTGGAACGGGTTGGAACGGGTTGGAACGGGTTGGAACGGGTTGGAACGGGTTGGAACGGGTTGGAACGGGTTGGAACGGGTTGGAACGGGTTGGAACGGGTTGGAACGGGTTGGAACGGGTTGGAACGGGTTGGAACGGGTTGGAACGGGTTGGAACGGGTTGGAACGGGTTGGAACGGGTTGGAACGGGTTGGAACGGGTTGGAACGGGTTGGAACGGGCGGAACGGGCGGAACGGGCGGAACGGGTGGAACCGGTGAAAGAGGTGGAACGGGTGGAAAGGGTGGAACGGGTCGAAAGGGTGGAACGGGTGGAACGGGTGAAACGGGTGGAACGGGTGAAACTGGTGGAACGGGTGAAACTGGTGGAACGGGCGGAACGGAAGGAACGGGCGGAACGGGTGGAACGGGTGGAACCGAATGGAAAGTGCGGAACGGGTGGAACGGGCGGAACGGGTGGAACGGGCGGAACGGGTGGAACGGGTGAAAGAGGTGGAACGGGCGGAACGGGCGGAACGGGCGGAACGGGCGGAACGGGTGGAACGGGCGGAACGGGCGGAACGGGCGGAACGGTTGGAACCGGTGAAAGAGGTGGAACGGGTGGAAAGGGTGGAACGGGTGGAACGGGTGGAACGGGTGGAACTGGTGGAACGGGTGGAACTGGTGGAACGGGCGGAACGGAAGGAACGGTCGGAACGGAAGGAACGGGCGGAACGGAAGGAACAGGCGGAACGAGCGGAACGGAAGGAACGGGCGGAAAGGAAGGAACGGGCGGAACGGGCGGAACGCGTGGAACGGGCGGAACGCGTGGAACGCGTGGAACGGGCGGAACGCGTGGAACGGGTGGAATGGGTGGAATGGGTGGAACCGAATGGAAAGTGCGGAACGGGTGGAACGGGCGGAACGGGTGGAACGGGTGGAAAGGGTGGAACGGGTGAAAGAGGTGGAACGGGTGGAAGGGGGGAACGGGGGAACGGGCGGAACGGAAGGAACGGGCGGAACGAGCGGAACGGAAGGAACGGGCGGAAAGGAAGGAACGGGTGGAACGGGCGGAACGGGTGGAACGGGTGGAACCGAATGGAAAGTGCGGAACGGGTGGAACGGGCGGAACGGGTGGAACGGGTGGAAAGGGTGGAACGGGTGGAAGGGGTGGAACGGGCGGAACGGGCGGAACGGGCGGAACGGGCGGAACGGGTGGAACCGGTGAAAGAGGTGGAACGGGTGGAAAGGGTGGAACGGGTGAAACTGGTGGAACGGGCGGAACGGAAGGAACGGGCGGAACGGGCGGAACGGGCGGAACGGAAGGAACGGGCGGAACGGAAGGAACGGAAGGAACGAGCGGAACGGAAGGAACGGGCGGAAAGGAAGGAACGGGCGGAACGGGCGGAACGCGTGGAACGGGCGGAACGCGTGGAACGCGTGAAACGGGCGGAACGCGTGGAATGGGTGGAATGGGTGGAATGGGCGGAACGGGCGGAACGGGTGGAACGGGCGGAACGGGCGGAACGGGCGGAACGGGCGGAACGGGATGGAAAGGGGTGGAAGGGGTGGAACGGGGCGGAACGGGGCGGAACGGGGCGGAACGGGGCGGAACGGGGCGGAACGGGGCGGAACGGGGTGGAACGGGTGGAACGGGTGGAAGGGGCGGAACGGGGTGGAACGGGGTGGAACGGGGTGGAACGGGGTGGAACGGGGTGGAACGGGGTGGAACGGGGTGGAACGGGGTGGAACGGGGTGGAACGGGGTGGAACGGGGTGGAACGGGGTGGAACGGGGTGGAACGGGGTGGAACGGGGTGGAACGGGCGGAACGGGTGGAACGGGTGGAACGGGTGGAACGGGCGGAACGGGTGGAACGGGCGGAAAGGAAGGAACGGAAGGAACGGGTGGAACGGGTGGAACGGCCGGAACGGAAGGAACGGGTGGAACCGAATGGAAAGTGTGGAACGGGTGAAAGAGGTGGAACGGGTGGAACAGGTGGAACGGGTGGCAGGGGTGGAACGGGCGGAACGGGCGGAACGGGCGGAACGGGTGGAACCGGTGAAAGGGTGGAACGGGCGGAACGGCTGGATCGGGCGGAACGGGCGGAACGGGTGGAACGGGTGGAACGGGTGGAACGGGTGGACGGGTTGAACGGGTGGAAGGGGCGGAACGGAAGGAACGGAAGGAACGGGAGGAACGGAAGGAACGGGCGGAACGGGCGGAACGGGCGGAAAGGAAGGAACGGGCGGAACGGCCGGAACGGGCGGAACGCGTGGAACGGGTGGAACGCGTGGAACGGGTGGAATGGGCGGAACGGGAGGAACGGGCGGAACGGGAGGAACGGACGGAACGGGCGGAACGAGCGGAACGGGCGGAACGGGTGGAACCGAATGGAAAGTGCGGAAAGGGTGGAACGGGCGGAACGGGCGGAACGGGCGGAACGGGCGGAAAGGAAAAAACAGGCGGAACGGGCGGAAAGGAAGGAACAGGCGGAACGGCCGGAACGGAAGGAACAGGCGGAACGGGCGGAACGGGTGGAACGGGCGGAACGGGTGGAACGGGCGGAACGAGCGGAACCGGTTTAACGAGCGGAACGAGTGGAACGGGCGGAACGGGTGGAACGAGTGGAACGGGTGGAACGGGCGGAACGGGTGGAACGGGTGGAACGGGTGGAACGGGTGGAACGGGTGGAACGGGTGGAACGGGTGGAACGGGTGGAACGGGCGGAAAGGAAGGAACGGAAGGAACGGGTGGAACGGGTGGAACGGGTGGAACGGCCGGAACGGAAGGAACGGGTGGAACGGCCGGAACGGAAGGAACGGGTGGAACCGAATGGATAGTGTGGAACGGGTGAAAGAGGTGGAACGGGTGGAACAGGTGGAACGGGTGGAAGGGGTGGAACGGGCGGAACGGGCGGAACGGGTGGAACCGGTGAAAGGGTGGAACGGGCGGAACGGCTGGATCGGGCGGAACGGGCGGAACGGGTGGAACGGGTGGAACGGGTGGAACGGGTGGAACGGGTGGAACGGGTTGAACGGGTTGAACGGGTGGAAGGGGAGGAACGGAAGGAACGGGCGGAACGGGCGGAACGGAAGGAACGGGTGGAACGCGTGGAACGGGTGGAACGGGTGGAACGCGTGGAACGGGTGGAACGGGAGGAACGGGAGGAACGGGCCGAACGGGCCGAACGGGCCGAACGGGCGGAACGGGCGGAACGGGCGGAACGGGCGGAACGGGCGGAACGGGCGGAACGGGCGGAACGGGCGGAACGGGCGGAACGGGCGGAACGGGCGGAACGGGCGGAACGGGCGGAACGGGCGGAACGGGCGGAACGGGCGGAACGGGCGGAACGGGGTGGAACGGGGTGGACCGGGGTGGAACGGGGTGGAACGGGGTGGAACGGGGTGGAACGGGGTGGAACGGGGTGGAACGGGGTGGAACGGGGTGGAACGGGGTGGAACGGGGTGGAACGGGGTGGAACGGGGTGGAACGGGGTGGAACGGGGTGGAACGGGCGGAAAGGAAGGAACGGAAGGAACGGGTGGAACGGGTGGAACGGCCGGAACGGAAGGAACGGGTGGAACGGCCGGAACGGAAGGAACGGGTGGAACCGAATGGATATTGTGGAACGGGTGAAAGAGGTGGAACGGGTGGAAGGGGCGGAACGGGCGGAACGGGCGGAACGGGTGGAACCGGTGAAAGGGTGGAACGGGCGGAACGGCTGGATCGGGCGGAACGGGTGGAACGGGTGGAACGGGTGGAACGGGTGAAAGAGGTGGAAGGGGTGGAAGGGGTGGAACGGGGTGGAACGGGGTGGAACGGGGCGGAACGGGTGAAAGAGGTGGAACGGGCGGAACGGGTGGAACGGGCGGAACGGGTGGAACGGGCGGAACGGGCGGAACGGGCGGAACGGGGGAAAGAGGTGGAACGGGTGAAAGGAATGGAAAGTGCGGAACGGGCGGAACGGGTAGAACGGGCGGAACGGGCGGAACGGGCGGAACGGGGAAAGAGGTGGAACGGGTGAAAGGAATGGAAAGTGCGGAACGGGCGGAACGGGTAGAACGGGCGGAACGGGCGGAACGGGCGGAACAGGCGGAACGGGCGGAACGGGGGAAAGAGGTGGAACGGGTGAAAGGAATGGAAAGTGCGGAACGGGCGGAACGGGTAGAACGGGCGGAACTGGCGGAACGGGCGGAACAGGCGGAACGGGCGGAACGGGCGGAACGGGCGGAACGGGCGGAACGGGCGGAACGGGTGGAACGGGTGGAACGGGCGGAACGAGCGGAACGGGTGGAACGGGTGGAAAGGAATGGAAAGTGCGGAAAGGGTGGAACAGGTGGAACGGGTGGAACGGGTTGGAAAGTGCGGAAAGGGTGGAACAGGTGGAACGGGTGTAACGGGATGGAAAGGGCGGAACGGGTGGAAGGGGTGAAAGAGGTGGAACGGGTGGAAGGGGTGGAACGGGTCGGAAAGGGCGGAAAGGGCGGAAAGGGCGGAAAGGGCGGAAAGGGTGGAACAGGAACGGGTGGAACGGGTTGGAACGGGTTGGAACGGGTTGGAACGGTTGGAACGGTTGGAACGGGTGGAACGGGTGGAACGGGCGGAACGGGCGGAACGGGTGGAACGGGCGGAACGGGTGGAACGGGCGGAACGGCAGGAACGGGTGGAACGGCAGGAACGGGTGGAACGGGTGGAAAGGGCGGAACGGGTGGAACGGGCGGAACGGCTGAAAGAGGTTGAACGGGTGGAACGGGTGAAAGAGGTAGAACGGGTGGAACGGGTGGAAAGGGATGGAAAGTGCGGAACGGGTGGAACGGCCGGAACGGAAGGAACGGGCGGAACGGGCGGAACGGGCGGAACGGGCGGAATGGAAGGAACGGGCGGAACGGGTGGAACGGGTGGAACGGGATGGAAAGGGTGGAAAGGGTGGAACGGGAGGAACGGGTGGAACGGGTGAAAGAGGTGGAACGGGTGAAAGAGGTGGAACGGGTTGGAAAGGGTGGAACGGGTTGGAGAGGGTGGAACGGGATGGAAAGGGTGGAAAGGGTGGAACGGGTGGAACGGGCCTAACGGGTGGAACGGGCGGAACGGGCGGAACGGCCGGAACGGAAGGAACGGACGGAACGGAAGGAACGGACGGAACGGAAGGAACGGGTGAAAGAGATGGAACGGGTGGAACGGGTGGAACGGGTGGGACGGGTGAAAGAGGTGGAACGGGAAGAACGGGTGGAACGGGTGGAAAGGAATGGAAACTGCGGAAAGGGTGGAACGGGTGGAAATGGCGGAACGGGCGGAACGGGTGAAAGAGGTGGAACGGGTGAAAGAGGTGGAACGGGTGGAACGGGTGGAACAAGTGGAAAGGGCGGAACGGGCGGAACAGGCGGAACGGGCGGAACGGGCGGAACGGGTGGAACGGGCGGAACGGCCGGAACGGGTGGAAAGGGTGGAACGGGTGGAAAGGGTGGAAAGGGTGGAACGGGCGGAACGGGTGGAACGGGTGAAAGAGGTGGAACGGGTGGAACGGGTGGAACGGGTGGAAAGGGTGGAACGGAAGGAACGGGTGGAACGGGTGAAAGAGGTGGAACGGGTGGAACGGGTGGAACGGGTAAAAGAGGTGGAACGGTTGGAACGGGTGGAAAGGGATGGAAAGTGCGGAAGGAGTCTAACGGGTGTAACGGCTGGATCGGGGGGATCGGGCGGAACGGCTGGAACGGGCGGAACGGGTGGAACGGGCGGAACGGGTGAAACTGGTAGAACGGGTAGAACGCGTGGAACGGATGGCACGCGCGGAACGGGTGGAACGAGAAACGGGTGGAACGGGTGGAAAGGGTGGAACGGGCGGAACGGGTGGAACGGGTGGAACGGGTGGAACGGGCGGAACGGGCGGAACGGGTGGAACGGGCGGAACGGGTGAAACTGGTAGAACGCGTGGAACGCGCGGAACGGGTGGAACGAGAAACGGGTGGAACGGGTGGAACGGGTGAAAGAGGTGGAACGGGCGGAACGGGTCGAACGGGTCGAACGGGTGGAACGGGCGGAACGGGTGGAACAGGTGGAACGGGCGGAACGGGTGGAACGGGTGGAACGGGTGGAACGGGTGGAACGGGTGGAACGGGCGGAACGGGTGGAATGGTCGGAACGGGTGGAACGGGCGGAACGGGTGAAACTTGTAGAACGGGTGGAACGGGCGGAACGGGCGGAACGGGTGGAACGGGTGAAAGAGGTGGAACGGGTAGAACGGGTGGAACGGGTGGAACGGGCGAACGGGCGGAACGGGCGGAACGGGGGAACGGGTCGGGTGGAACGGGTGGAACCGGTGGAACGGGTGGAACAGGTGTAACGGGCGGAACGGGTGGAACGGGTGGAACGGGAGGAACGGGTGGAACGGGCGGAACGGGTGGAACGGGTGGAACGGGTGGAACGGGTAGAACGGGAGGAACGGCCGGAACGGCCGGAACGGGTGGAACGGGTGGGAAGGCTGGACGGCGGAACGCGGAATGGAGGAACGGGCGGAACGGGTGGAACGGGATGGAAAGGGCGGAACGGGTGGAGCGGGATGGAACGGCCGGAACGGGTGGAACGGGTGAAAGGGATGGAACGGGCGGAACGGCTGGAACGGGACGGAACGGGCGGAACGGGTGGAACGGGATGGAACGGGCGGAACGGGTGGAACGGGTGGAACGGGTTGAACGGGTGGAACGGGCGGAACGGAAGGAACGGAAGGAACGGGCGGAACGGAAGGAACGGGCGGACGGGTGGAACGGGCGGAACGGGTGGAACGGGCGGAACGGCCGGAACGGGCGGAACGCGTGGAACGGGTGGAACGCGTGGAACGGGTGGAATGGGCGGAACGGGAGGAACGGGCGGAACGGGAGGAACGGACGGAACGGGCGGAACAGGAGCGGAACGGGCGGAACGCGTGGAACGGGTGGACGCGTGGAACGGGTGGAATGGGCGGAACGGGAGGAACGGGCGGGAACGGCCGGAACGAATGGAAAGGCGGAAAGGGTGGAACGGGTGGAACGGGCGGAACGGGCGGAAAGGAAAAAACAGGCGGAACGGGCGGAAAGGAAGGAACAGGCGGAACGGCCGGAACGGAAGGAACAGGCGGAACGGGCGGAACAGGTGGAACGGGCGGAACGGGTGGAACGGGCGGAACGAGCGGAACCGGTTTAACGAGCGGAACGAGTGGAACGGGCGGAACGGGTGGAACGGGTGGAACGGGTGGAACGGGCGGAACGGGTGGAACGGGTGGAACGGGTGGAACGGGTGGAACGGGTGGAACGGGTGGAACGGGCGGAAAGGAAGGAACGGAAGGAACGGGTGGAACGGGTGGAACGGCCGGAACGGAAGGAACGGGTGGAACGGCCGGAACGGAAGGAACGGGTGGAACCGAATGGATAGTGTGGAACGGGTGAAAGAGGTGGAACGGGTGAAAGAGGTGGAACGGGTGGAACAGGTGGAACGGGTGGAAGGGGTGGAACGGGCGGAACGGGCGGAACGGGTGGAACCGGTGAAAGGGTGGAACGGGCGGAACGGCTGGAACGGGTGGAACGGGTGGAACGGGTGGAACGGGTTGAACGGGTTGAACGGGTGGAAGGGGAGGAACGGGGAAGGGCCGGGCGGAACGGGACGGGGGAACGGGAGGAACGGGCGGGAACGGGCGGAACGGAAGGAACGGGTGGAACGCGTGGAACGGGTGGAACGCGTGGAACGGGTGGAACGCGTGGAACGGGTGGAACGGGAGGAACGGGAGGAACGGGCCGAACGGGCCGAACGGGCGGAACGGGCGGAACGGGCGGAACGGGCGGAACGGGCGGAACGGGGTGGAACGGGGCGGAACGGGGTGGAACGGGGTGGAACGGGGTGGAACGGGGTGGAACGGGGTGGAACGGGGTGGAACGGGGTGGAACGGGGTGGAACGGGGTGGAACGGGGTGGAACGGGGTGGAACGGGGTGGAACGGGGTGGAACGGGGTGGAACGGGGTGGAACGGGGTGGAACGGGGTGGAACGGGGTGGAACGGGGTGGAACGGGGTGGAACGGGGTGGAACGGGGTGGAACGGGCGGAAAGGAAGGAACGGAAGGAACGGGTGGAACGGGTGGAACGGCCGGAACGGAAGGAACGGGTGGAACGGCCGGAACGGAAGGAACGGGTGGAACCGAATGGATATTGTGGAACGGGTGAAAGAGGTGGAACGGGTGGAAGGGGTGGAACGGGCGGAACGGGCGGAACGGGTGGAACCGGTGAAAGGGTGGAACGGGCGGAACGGCTGGATCGGGCGGAACGGGTGGAACGGGTGGAACGGGTTGAACGGGTGGAAGGGGCGGAACGGAAGGAACGGGCGGAACGGGCGGAACGGGCGGAACGGGTGGAACGGGTGGAACGGGTGGAACGGGTGGAACGGGTGAAAGAGGTGGAAGGGGTGGAAGGGGTGGAACGGGGTGGAACGGGGTGGAACGGGGCGGAACGGGTGAAAGAGGTGGAAGGGGCGGAACGGGGTGGAACGGGGTGGAACGGGGTGGAACGGGCGGAACGGGCGGAACGGGCGGAACGGGCGGAACGGGCGGAACGGGCGGAACGGGCGGAACGGGTGGAACGGGCGGAACGGGCGGAACGGGCGGAACGGGGGAAAGAGGTGGAACGGGTGAAAGGAATGGAAAGTGCGGAACGGGCGGAACGGGTAGAACGGGCGGAACGGGCGGAACGGGCGGAACGGGGAAAGAGGTGGAACGGGCGGAAAGGAAGGAACGGGCGGAACGGCCGGAACGGGTGGAACGGGTGGAACGGGTGGAACGGGTAGAACGGGTGGAACGGCCGGAACGGCCGGAACGGCCGGAACGGGTGGAACGGGTGGAACGGCTGGAACGGCCGGAACGGCCGGAACGGAAGGAACGGGCGGAACGGGTGGAACGGGATGGAAAGGGCGGAAAGGGTGGAGCGGGATGGAAAGGGCGGAACGGGTGGAACGGGTGAAAGGGATGGAACGGGCGGAACGGGTTGGAAAGTGCGGAAAGGGTGGAAAGGGGAGAGAGGGAGAGGGGAAGAGGGAGAGATGGAGAGAGGGGGTGGGAGAGATGGAGAGAGGGTGAGAGGTGGAGAGGGGGAGACGGAGAGAGAGGGCGAGAGGGTTAAGGGTGGAGAGGGGGAGAGGCGGTGATGGAGAGAGAGGGAGTGGCGGAGAGAGGGTGAGAGGGAGAGAGGGAGAGAGGGAGAGTGGGTGAGAGGGGGAGTGGGTGAGAGGGTGAGAGGGTGAGAGGGAGAGAGGGACAAAGGGTGAGAGGGTAAGATGGTGTGAGGGGTTGAGGGTGAGGGGGTGAGGAGGAGGGAGAGGGAGAGAGTTGGAGGGGTGGATGGAGTGACGGAGAGGGGAGGGTGAGACGGTGAGGTGGAGAGGAGGAGAGGGAGAGGGAGTGGGAGTGGGAGTGGGAGTGGGAGTGTGAGTGGGAGTGGGAGTGTGAGAGGGAGAGGGAGAGGGAGAGGGGAGGGGGAGGGAGAGGGAGAGGGAGAGGGAGAGGGAGAGGGAGAGGGAGAGGGAGAGGGAGAGGGAGAGGGAGAGGGAGAGGGAGAGGGAGAGGGAGAGGGAGAGGGAGAGGGAGAGGGAGAGGGAGAGGGAGAGGGAGAGGGAGAGGGAGAGGGAGAGGGAGAGGGAGAGGGAGAGGGAGTGGGAGAGGGAGAGGGAGAGGGAGTGGGAGTGGGAGTGGGAGAGGGAGAGGTAGAAGGTGGGGGAGGGGTGTTGTGGGGTGGAGGGAGAGATTGGGTGGGGGAGAGAGTGAGAGAGGTGGTGAGGCGGAGGGGTGGAGAGGGAGAGACGGAGAAAGGGATAGATGGAGAGTGGGAGAGTGGAAGAGTGGTGGAGAGGGTGAGAGGGAGAGAGGGAGAGTGGGAGAGGTTTAGTGATGGGTTGAAAGGGGTAGAGAGGTGGGCAGTGGAGGGGTACAGTGGTGGTGGAGAGAGGTGTTGAGAGGGTGACAGTGGTGTGGTTGAGAGGGGGAGAGATGGGTGAAAGGGGGTGAAATTGGCAGAGTGAGGGAGAGAGTTGGGAGTTGAGTGGGGGGGAGAGTGGGTGGAAGAGTATACATTGCCTAATTCGTCTGAATATCCTGAGTCGCCTATGTAGCCTATATCACCTGAGTAACCTGAGTAACCTAAGTCGCCTAAATCGCCGTAAGCTTCTAAATCTCCTGAGTAGCCTAAGTACCATGAGTCGCCTAAATCACCTCATCGCATAAATCGCCTAAATCGCCTGAGTTGCCTCAGCTGCATAAATCAGCCTGACCTGCCTGAGTAGCCTAAGTAGCCTGAGCGTCTAAAGAGGAGAGGGGGAGTGGGAGAGAGGGAGAGAGGCGGTGAGGGGGAGAGGGGGTGCCAGAGGGGGTGTCAGTGGAGGGGTACAGTGGTGGTGGAGAAGGGTGTTGAGTTGGTTTCAGTGGAGGGGGAGTGAGGTGGGTGAGAGTGGTTGAGTGGGCGAGAGAGGGGTGAAAGGGGGTGAAATTGGCAGGATAATTCGTCTGAATATGCTGAGTCGCCTATGTAGCCTATATCACCTGAGTAACCTGAGTAACCTAAGTCGCCTAAATCTCCGTAAGCTTCTAAATCTCCTGAGTAGCTTAAGTACCATGAGTCGCCTAAATCACCTCATCGCATAAATCGCCAAAATCGACTGAGTTGCCTGAGTTGCATAAATGGCCTAAACCGCTTACACCGCTTGTGTCGCCTGATTCTTCTGAGTACCTTGAGACTAGCTTGAGTCGCCTAAGTCGAATAAATGCCTAAACCACCTAATTCGCCTGAGAAGCGAAAGTCGCCTAAATGCCCAAATTGCCTAATGCGCCTAACTCGCCTGGGCAGCCTGATCAGCCTGACCTGCCTGAGTAGCCTAAGTAGCCTGAGCGTCTAAATCGACTAAATCCCCTGGATAACCTGAGAGAAGGAGAAAGGGTGAGATGAAAAGAGCCGTGGAGGGGGAGAGGGAGAGAGGGGGAGAGGGAGAGAGGGAGTGGGGGTGGGGGAGGGAGAGAGGGGTGGGGGTGAGTGGGTAGGGGTGAAAGTGAGAGGTGGCTGGGGCGGCGGCGGAGAGAGGGGTGGTGGTGGTGGTGGTGGATGGTGCGGGGGGGAGGAGTGAGAGGGGGGTGGGAGAGGGGGTGACAGGGAGAGAGGCGGTGAGGGTGGTGGTGTCGGTGAGGGGAGGGGGAGTTTTGGTGGGCGGAAGAGGAAGAGGGGGAGAGGGGGAGCGGGGAGTGGGAGAGAGGGATGATAAGGAGAAAGGGAGGGGAGTGGGGGAGAGTAGGTGAGTGGGAGAGGGGGTGTGGAGAGAGTGGGAGAGAGGGTGAGAGTGGTAGAGAGTGGGAGAGAAGGGAGAGAGGGAGAGAGGGAGAGATGGGGAGGTGGAGAGTGGAGAGAGGGGGAGAGGGGGAAAAAGGGGGAGAGGGGGAGAGATTTGGAAGAAAGGGGGTGAGGGGAGAGAGGGGGAGAGAGGGGGAGAGGGGAGATAGGGTAGAGAGGAGGAGAAGGGAGATAGGGGGAGAGAGTGGAGATAGGGGGGACGGAGAGATGGTGAGAGGGAGCGATGGTGAGAGGGTGAGAGGGTGAGAGGGAGAGAGGGAGAGGGGGAGAGATGGTGAGAGGGAGAGAGGTATAGTGGGAAAGGGCGAGGTGGAGAGGGAGAGAGTGGATGAGAGGAGGAGAGGGGGAGAGGGAGACAGGGAGAGAGGGCGTGAGGGAGAGAGGGAGAGGGGAAGAGGAAGAGGGAGAGGGGGAGCGGTGGCGAAGGGAGGGGGAGGGAGAGTATACATCGCCTACTTCGTCTGAGTATCCTGAGTCGCCTATGTAGCCTATATCACCTGAGTAACCTGAGTCGCCTGAGTAGTCTAAGACCAAGATAGCCTAATTGCCTGAGTAACCTAAGTCGCCTAAATCGCCGTAAGCTTCTAAATGTCCTGAGTAGCCTAAGTACCATGAGTCGCCTAAATCACCTCATCGCATAAATCGCCTAAATCGCCAAAATCGACTGAGTTGCCTGAGTTGCATAAATGGCCTAAACCGCTTACACCGCTTGTGTCGCCTGATTCTTCTGAGTACCTTGAGACTAGCTTGAGTCGCCTAAGTCGAATAAATGCCTAAACCACCTAATTCGCCTGACTAGCGAAAGTCGCCTAAATGCCCAAATTGCCTAATGCGCCTAACTCGCCTGGGAAGCCTGATCAACCTGACCTACCTGAGTAGCCTAAGTAGCCTGAGCGTCTAAATCGACTAAATCCCCTGGATAACCTGAGAGAAGGAGAAAGGGTGAGATGAAGAGAGGCGCAGAGGGGGAGAGGGAGAGAGGGAGAGAGGGAGTGGCAGAGAGAGGGAGAGGGAGAGAGAGGCAGAGTGGTAGAGGGGTAGATGGGTAGTGGGGGGTGTAGATGGCGAGAGGGGGAGAGGGGGAGAGGGGGAGAGGGGGAGAGGGGGAGAGATGGGGGTGGGAGAGGGATTGGAAGGGTGGGTGAGTGGCTGAGGGGGAAAGATTGGGAGGGGGAGAGGGAGAGAGAGTGATTGTGAACGGGTGAAGGGGTGGGGAGTTGCAGAGGGGTTGAGTGGATGGGGGAAGGGTGGGCGGGGAAGGGTGGGAGACGGGTGGAGGGTGGGAGGGGGTGGTGGAGAGGGGGAGAGGGGGAGAGAGGGAGAGAGGGAGAGTGGGAGTGGTAGAGAGGGTGTGATGGAGAGGGGTGAGCGGGACAGTGGGGTTGTGGTGGGGGAGAGGGGGAGGGAGGGTGAGAGGGAGAGAGGGAGAGAGGGAGAGAGGGAGAGAGGGAGAGAGGGATAGAGGGAGAGAGGAAGAGAAGGAGTGAGGGAGTGAGGGGGTGAGGGAGAGAGGGGGAGAGGGAGAGAGGGAGAGAGGGAGAGAGGGAGAGAGGGAGAGAGGGAGAGAGGGAGAGAGGGAGAGAGGGAGAGAGGGAGAGAGGGAGAGACAGGGTGAGGGGGAGAGGGATGATGGGAAGGGGGTGGATAGATGAAGGGGGAGAGGGGAGAGGGAGAGAGGGAGAGAGGGAGAGAGGGAGAGAGGTAGAGCGGGAGAGGGGGAGTGATGGCGAAAGGAAGAGAGGGAGAGAGGGAGAGAGAGAGAGGGAGAGAGAGAGAGGGAGAGATGGTGAGATGGTGAGATGGTGAGATGGTGAGATGGAGGGTGAGGGGGTGAGTGGGAAAGATGGGGAGGGGGAGAAGGAGAGAGTTTGATGGGGAAGTTTGATGGGGTGTGGAGGAGCAGAGGGGGTGAGAGGATGGGTGAAAGGTGGTAAAAGGGTGGAGAGGGGGAGAGAGGGAGGGGGAGAGGGGGAGAGTTGGTGAGCGAGGGAGAGAGGCGGAGAAGGGAGGGTGAGAGGGGGTCAGATGAGGGGTACAGTGGTGGTGGAGAGAGGGGGTGAGAGAGGTTGGTGAGAGTGGTTTAGTGGTGGAGAGATGGTGGAAAGGTGGTGAAATTGGCAGAGAGGGGGTGAGAGTGGGGGGAGATTGGGGTGTTGAGTGTTTTGGTGAGAGGGGGGAGAGTATACATCGCCTAATTCGTCTGAGTATCCTGAGTCGCCTATGTAGCCTATATCACCTGAGTAACCTGAGTCGCCTGAGTAGTCTAAGACCAAGATAGCCTAATTGCCTGAGTAACCTAAGTCGCCTAAATCGCCGTAAGCTTCTAAATGTCCTGAGTAGCCTAAGTACCATGAGTCGCCTAAATCACCTCATCGCATAAATCGCCTAAATCGCCAAAATCGACTGAGTTGCCTGAGTTGCATAAATGGCCTAAACCGCTTACACCGCTTGTGTCGCCTGATTCTTCTGAGTACCTTGAGACTAGCTTGAGTCGCCTAAGTCGAATAAATGCCTAAACCACCTAATTCGCCTGAGTAGCGAAAGTCGCCTAAATGCCCAAATTGTCTAATGCGCCTAACTCGCCTGGGAAGCCTGATCAGCCTGACCTGCCTGAGTAGCCTAAGTAGCCTGAGCGTCTAAATCGACTAAATCCCCTGGATAACCTGAGAGAAGGAGAAAGGGTGAGATGAAGAGAGGCGCAGAGGGGGAGAGGGAGAGAGGGGGAGAGGGAGAGGAGGAGAGGGGGAGAGAGGGAGAGATGAAGAGAGGGGTGAAAGGGAGAGAGAGGGGTGAGGGGGAGAGGGAGAGAGTGTGATGGGGAAAGGGTGAAGGGGGGAGGGGCAGAGGGGGTGAGAGTATGGGTGAAGGGTGTGAGAAGGGGTGAGGGTGAGGGGGTCAGAGGAAGGGTACAGTGGTGGTGGAGAGAGGTGGAGAGAGGGGGACAGTGGTGGTGGAGAGAGGTGGGTGAGAGTGGGTGAGAGGGGGAGAGATGGGTGAAAGGGGGTGAAATTGTTAGTGAGGGGGTGGAGTGGAGGGTGAGTGGGGGGGAGAGTATACATCGCCTAATTCGTGTGAGTATCCTGAGTCGCCTATGTAGCCTATATCACCTGACTAACCTGAGTCGCCTGAGTAGCCTAAGACCAAGGTAGCCTAATTGCCTGAGTAACCTAAGTCGCCTAAATCGCCGTAAGCTTCTAAATCTCCTGAGTAGCCTAAGTACCATGAGTCGCCTAAATCACCTTATCGCATAAATCGCCTAAATCGCCAAAATCGACTGAGTTGCCTGAGTTGCATAAATGGCCTAAACCGCTTACACCGCTTGTGTCGCCTGATTCTTCTGAGTACCTTGAGACTAGCTTGAGTCGCCTAAGTCGAATAAATGCCTAAACCACCTAATTCGCCTGAGAAGCGAAAGTCGCCTAAATGCCCAAATTGCCTAATGCGCCTAACTCGCCTGGGCAGCCTGATCAGCCTGACCTGCCTGAGTAGCCTAAGTAGCCTGAGCGTCTAAATCGACTAAATCCCCTGGATAACCTGAGTAGCCAAAGTCGCCTAATCGCCTGAGTCCCCGAGTCGCTAGACACACGCCTGATCAGCCTGAGCCTGGCGTTGGGTGTGTCAGTGGGGGGGACAGTGGGGTGGGCAGAGGTTGAAAGGGGGTGGGTCAGTAGGGGCAGGGGGTCAGTGGGGGACGGGGAGAGGAGGAGATGGATGAGGTGGAGGGGGTGGTGGGATGGGGGAGGGGGGTGGAGGGGAGAAGTGGAGAGGGAGAGAGGGAGAGAGGGAGAGGGAGAGAGGGGAGTGGGAGAGAGGGATGATAGAGAGAAAGGGAGGGGAGTGGTGGAGAGTAGTTGAGTGTGGAGGGGTGTGGGAGAGAGGGGAAGTGATGCAGGGGGAGAGGGGAGAGGGTGTGAGAGGGAGAGAGGGAGATATGGAGAGGAGATGGAGTGATGGAGAGAGGGAGAGAGGGAGAGAAGGAGAGAGGGAGAGACGGAGAGAGGGAGAGAGGGAGAGAGGGAGGGAGAGAGGGAGAGAGGGAGAGAGGGAGAGAGGGAGAGAGGGAGAGTGGGAGAGTGGGAGAGTGGGAGAGAGGGAGAGAGGGAGAGAGGGGGTGATGGGTGATGGAGTGATGGGGTGATGGAGAGAGGGGGAGGGCGAGGGATTGGAAGGGTGGAGAGAGGAGCGGAGGGAGAGGAAGGAGTGGGGGGGGGAGAGGGAGAGGGAGAGAGTGTGAGTGGGGGAGGGGGAGAGCGGGAGAAGAGAGAGGGAGAAGGAGGAGGGAGAGAGGGAGTGAGAGAGAGGGAGAGAGGGAGAGTAGGACAGTGGAGAGTGGGAGAGTGGGAGAGAGGGAGAGAGGGAGAGAGGGAGAGAGGGAGAGATGGGTGATGGAGAGATGGGGGATGGAGAGAGGGGGACGGAGAGGGGTGTGGGGAGAGGGAGAGAGTGTGTGTTGTGAGGGGGAGAGGGAGAGTGTGTGAGTGGGGGAGGGGTGCGGGAGAGGGAGAGAGGGAGAGAGGGAGTGGTTTAGAGAGTTTGTGAGAGGTAGGAGAAGTGGTCAAGGGTGGGGTACAGTGGTGGTGGAGAGTGGTGTTGAGTGGGCGACAGTGGAGGGGGAGAGAGGTGGGTGAGAGTGGTTGAGAGGGCGAGAGATGGGTGAAAGGGGGTGACATTTGCAATGTGAGGGAGAGAGTGGGGTGTTGAGTGGGGAGGAGAGTGGGGAGGAGAGTGGGGGGGAGAGTATACATTGCCTAATTCGTCTGAATATCCTGAGTCGCCTATGTAGCCTATATCACCTGAGTAACCTAAGTCGCCTAAATCGCCGTAAGCTTCTAAAGCTCCTGAGTAGCCTGAGTACCATGAGTCGCCTAAATCACCTCATCGCATAAATCGCCAAAATCGACTGAGTTGCCTGAGTTGCATAAATGGCCTAAACCGCTTACACCGCTTGTGTCGCCTGATTCTTCTGAGTACTTTGAGACTAGCTTGAGTCGCCTAAGTCGAATAAATGCCTAAACCACCTAATTCGCCTGAGTAGCGAAAGTCGCCAAATGCCCAAATTGCCTAATGCGCCTAACTCGCCTGGGCAGCCTGATCAGCCTGACCTGCCTGAGTAGCCTAAGTAGCCTGAGCGTCTAAATCGACTAAATCCCCTGGATAACCTGTGAGAAGGAGTGAGGGGGAGAGGGAGAGAGGGAGAGAGTAAGAGTGGTAGAGTGGAGGAGGGGGAGAGGTGGTGTGGGGGTGAGGAGAAGGGGGGGAGAGGGTGAGAGGTGGAGAGGTAGAGAGGTGGTGAAGGTGTGAGGGGGAGAGGGGGAGAGAGAGAGGGAGTGATGGTGAGTGGTGGAGAGGGAGAGTGGGAGAGTGGGTGAGAGGGAGAGAGGTAGAGTGAGAGAGAGGGAGAGAGGGGGCAGGGAGAGGGGAGAGGGTGAGTTAGGGAGTGGGGAGGGTGAGACGGTGAGGTGGAGAGGGGGAGTGGGAGTTGGAGAGGGAGAGAGGGAGAGAGGGAGAGAGGGAGAGAGGGAGAGGGGAGAGAGGGAAAGAGGGATAGAGGGATAGAGGGTGAGTGGGAGAGAGGGAGAGGGGGTGGCAGGGAGAGAGGGAGAGAGGGTGAGTGAGTGGGGAGAGAGGGGGAGAGTGGGAGAGGGGGAGAGTGGGAGAGGGGGAGATGGGGAGAGGAGGGTGATGCGGAGAGAAGGGGAGAGAGGGGGAGAGGAGGAGAGGGGGAGAGAGAGGGAGAGAGGGAGAGGGGGTGAGAGAGGGAGAGGGTGAGAGGGAGAGAGGGAGAGAGGGAGAGAGGGAGAGAGGGAGAGAGGGAGAGAGGGAGAGAGGGAGTGAGGGAGAGAGGGAGAGAGGGAGAGAGGGAGAGAGGGAGAGAGGGAGAGAGGGAGAGAGGGAGAGAGGGAGAGAGGGAGAGAGGGAGAGAGGGAGAGAGGGAGAGAGGGTGAGAGGGAGAGAGGGTGAGAGGGAGAGAGGGAGAGAGGGTGAGAGAGGGAGAGGGTGAGAGGGTGAGAGAGGGAGAGAGGGAGAGAGGCAGAGATGGAGAGAGGGAGAGAGGGAGAGAGGGAGAGAGGGAGAGAGGGAGAGAGGGAGAGAGGGAGAGAGGGAAAGAGGGGGAGTGAGGTGGTCAGTGGTGGGGTACAGTGGTGGTGGTGAGAGGTGTTGAGAGGGTGAGAGATGGTTGAAAGGGGGTGAATTTGCTGAGAGGGGTTGAGAGTTGGGAGTTGCGAGTGGGGTGTGGCGGAGAGGAGGTGAGGGGGAGAGGGGGAGAGTGGGAGAGTGGGTGAGTGTGAGAGGGGGAGGGGGAAAGGGTGAGTGGGTGAGAGGGGGAGAGGGAGACAGGGAGAGAGGGAGAGAGGGAGAGTGGGAGAGAGGGAGAGAGGGAGAGAGGGAGAGAGGGAGAGATGGTGAGAGGGAGAATGGGTGAGAGGGAGAGAGGGAGAGTGGGAGAGAGGGAGAGAGGGAGAGTGGGAGAGAGGGAGAGAGGGGGAGAGGTGGAGAGGGAGAGAGGGAGTGAGAGAGGGAGAGTGAGTGAGGGAGGGGGAGAGGTGGAGAGGGGAGAGGGGGTGAGAGAGGGAGAGGGGGAGAGAAGGGGAGTGGGAGGGAGGGAGAGAGGGAGAGAGGTGGTGACGGGGAGAGGGGGTGGAAGAGAGTGGGTCAGTAGTGGTGGAGAAAGGTGTTGTGAGGAGGTCAGTGGAGGGGGAGAGAGGTGGGCGAGAGATGGGTGAAAGGGGGTGACATTTGCTGAGTGAGAGAGAGAGTGGGGTGTAGAGTGGGGCGGAGAGTGGGGGGGAGAGTATACATTGCCTAATTCGTCTGAATATCCTGAGTCGCTTATGTAGCCTATATCACCTGAGTAACCTGAGTAACCTAATTCGACTAAATCGCCGTAAGCTTCTAAAGCTCCTGAGTAGCCTAAGTACCATGAGTCGCCTAAATCACCTCATCGCATAAATCGCCTAAATCGCCAAAATCGACTGAGTTGCCTGAGTTGAATAAATGGCCTAAACCGCTTACACCGCTTGTGTCGCCTGATTCTTCTGAGTACCTTGAGACTAGCTTGAGTCGCCTAAGTCGAATAAATGCCTAAACCACCTAATTCGCCTGAGTAGCGAAAGTCGCCAAATGCCAAATTGCCTAATGCGCCTAACTCGCCTGGGCAGCCTGATCAGCCTGACCTGCCTGAGTAGCCTAAGTAGCCTGAGCGTCTAAATCGACTAAATCCCCTGGAGAGAGAGAGGGGGAGGAGAGAGGGAGAGATGGTGAGTGGTGGAGAGGGAGAGTGGGTGAGTGGGTGATAGGAAGAGAGGTAGAGTGAGGGAGATGGTGAGTGGTGGAGAGGGTGAGTTAGGGTTGCGGAGGGGGAGGGGGAGGGTGAGAGGGAGAGAGGGACAAAGGGTGAGAGGGTAAGATGGTGTGAGGGGGTGAGGGTGAGGGGGTGAGGAGGAGGGAGAGGGAGAGAGTTGGAGGGGTGGATGGAGTGACGGAGAGGGGTGGGTGAGACGGTGGGGTGGAGAGGAGGAGAGGGAGAGGGAGTGGGAGTGGGAGTGGGAGTGGGAGTGGGAGTGGGAGTGGGAGTGGGAGTGGGAGTGGGAGTGGGAGTGGGAGTGGGAGTGGGAGTGGGAGTGTGAGAGTGGGAGTGTGAGAGGGAGAGGGAGAGGGAGAGGGAGAGGGAGAGGGAGAGGGAGAGGGAGAGGGAGAGGGAGAGGGAGAGGGAGAGGGAGAGGGAGAGGGAGAGGGAGAGGGAGAGGGAGAGGGAGAGGGAGAGGGAGAGGGAGTGGGAGAGGGAGATGGTGGGGGAGGGGTGTGGTGGGAGGGAGGGAGAGATTGGGTGGGAGGGAGAGAGTGAGAGAGGTGGTGTGGCGGAGTGGGAGAGAGAGTTGGGAGTTGAGTGGGGGGGAGAGTGGGTGGAAGAGTATACTTTGCCTAATTCGTCTGAATATCCTGAGTCGCCTATGTAGCCTATATCACCTGAGTAACCTGAGTAACCTAAGTCGCCTAAATCGCCGTAAGCTTCTAAATCTCCTGAGTAGCCTAAGTACCATGAGTCGCCTATATCACCTCATCGCATAAATCGCCTAAATCGCCTGAGTTGCCTCAGCTGCATAAATCAGCCTGACCTGCCTGAGTAGCCTAAGTAGCCTGAGCGTCTAAATTGACTAAATCCCCTGGATAACCTGAGAGAAGGAGAGAGGGAGAGATTGAGTGGGTGAGAAGAGGATTGGGGGAGTGGGAGAGAGGGAGTGGGTGAGAAGAGGAGAGGGGGAGTGGGAGAGAGGGAGAGAGGCGGTGAGGGGGAGAGAGGGAGAGAGACGGTGAGGGGGAGAGGGAGTGCCAGAGGGGGTGTCAGTGGAGGGGTACAGTGGTGGTGGAGAAGGGTTCAGTGGAGGGGGAGTGAGGTGGGTGAGAGTGGTTGAGCGGGCGAGAGAGGGGTGAAAGGGGGTGAAATTGGCAGAGTGAGGGAGAGAGTTGGGTGTTGAGTGGGGGGGAGAGTGGGTGGAAGAGTATACATTGCCTAATTCGTCTGAATATGCTGAGTCGCCTATGTAGCCTATATTACCTGAGTAACCTGAGTAACCTAAGTCGCCTAAATCTCCGTAAGCTTCTAAATCTCCTGAGTAGCTTAAGTACCATGAGTCGCCTAAATCACCTCATCGCATAAATCGCCAAAATCGACTGAGTTGCCTGAGTTGCATAAATGGCCTAAACCGCTTACACCGCTTGTGTCGCCTGATTCTTCTGAGTACCTTGAGACTAGCTTGAGTCGCCTAAGTCGAATAAATGCCTAAACCACCTAATTCGCCTGAGAAGCGAAAGTCGCCTAAATGCCCAAATTGCCTAATGCGCCTAACTCGCCTGGGCAGCCTGATCAGCCTGACCTGCCTGAGTAGCCTAAGTAGCCTGAGCGTCTAAATCGACTAAATCCCCTGGATAACCTGAGAGAAGGAGAAAGGGTGAGTTGAAAAGAGCCGGTGAGGGGGAGAGGGGGAGAGGGGGAGAGGGAGAGAGGGAGAGGGGGTGGGGGAGGGAGAGAGGGGTGGTGGTGAGTGGGTAGGGGTGAAAGTGAGAGGAGGGTGGGGTGGGCGGCTGGAGAGAGGGGTGGTGGTGGTGGTGGTGGATGGTGCCGGTGAAGGAGTGAGAGGGGGGGGTGGGAGAGGGGGTGACAGGGAGAGAGGTGGTGAGGGTGGTGGTGTCGGTGAGGGCAGGGGGAGTTTTGGTGGGCGGAAGATGGTGAGGGGGAGAGGGGGAGCGGGGAGTTGGAGAGAGGGATGATAAGGAGAAAGGGTGGTGAGTGGGGGAGAGTAGGTGAGTGGGAGAGGGGGTGTGGAGAGAGTGGGAGAGAGGGTAAAAGTGGAAGAGAGGGGAGAGAGGGGAGAGATGGAGAGAGGTAGAGATGGCGAGAGGGGGAAAAGGGGGAGAGGGGGAGAGATTTGGAAGAAAGGGGAGAGAGGTGGAGAGAGGGAGAGAGGGGGAGAGAGGGGGAGAAGGGAGAGAGGGGGAGAGAGTTGGGATAGGGGGAGACGGAGAGATGGTGAGAGGGAGCGATGGTGAGAGGGTGAGAGGGTGAGAGGGTGAGAGGGTGAGAGGGTGAGAGGGAGAGAGGGAGAGGGGGGAGAGATGGTGAGAGGGAGAGATGGTGAGAGGGAGAGATGGTGAGAGGGAGAGTGGTATAGGGGTAAAGGGCGAGGTGGAGAGGGAGAGAGTGGGTGAGAGGTGGAGAGGGGAGAGGGAGACAGGGAGAGAGGGCGTGAGGGAGAGAGGGAGAGGGGAAGAGGAAGAGGGAGAGGGGGAGCCTTGGTGAAGGGAGGGGGAGGGAGAGTATACATCGCCTAATTCGTCTGAGTATCCTGAGTCGCCTATGTAGCCTATATCACCTGAGTAACCTGAGTCGCCTGAGTAGTCTAAGACCAAGATAGCCTAATTGCCTGAGTAACCTAAGTCGCCTAAATCGCCGTAAGCTTCTAAATGTCCTGAGTAGCCTAAGTACCATGAGTCGCCTAAATCACCTCATCGCATAAATCGCCTAAATCGCCAAAATCGACTGAGTTGCCTGAGTTGCATAAATGGCCAAACCGCTTACACCGCTTGTGTCGCCTGATTCTTCTGAGTACCTTGAGACTAGCTTGAGTCGCCTTAATCGAATAAATGCCTAAACCACCTAATTCGCCTGACTAGCGAAAGTCGCCTAAATGCCCAAATTGCCTAATGCGCCTAACTCGCCTGGGAAGCCTGATCAGCCTGACCTACCTGAGTAGCCTAAGTAGCCTGAGCGTCTAAATCGACTAAATCCCCTGGATAACCTGAGAGAAGGAGAAAGGGTGAGATGAAGAGAGGCGCAGAGGGGGAGAGGGAGAGAGGGAGTGGCAGAGAGAGGGAGAGGGAGAGAGAGGGTGTGAGGGAGAGAGGGAGAGAGAGGGAGAGTGGTAGAGGGGTAGAGGGATGAGGGGAAGGGGGTGGATAGAGAAGGGGGCGAGGGGGAGAGGGAGAGAGGGAGAGAGGGAGAGAGGTAGAGCGGGAGAGGGGGAGTGATGGCGAAGGGAAGAGAGGGAGAGAGGGAGAGAGAGAGAGGGAGAGATGGTGAGATGGTGAGATGGGTGGGTGAGGGGGTGAGTGGGAAAGATGGGGAGAAGGAGAAGGAGAGAGTTTGATTGGGAAGTTTGATGGGGTGGGGAGGAGCAGAGGGGGTGAGAGGATGGGTGAAAGGTGGGAAAAGGGTGGAGAGGGGGAGAGGGGGAGAGTTGGTGAGAGGGGGAGAGAGGCGGAGAAGGGAGGGTGAGAGGGGGTCAGATGAGGGGTACAGTGGTGGAGGAGAGAGGGGGTGAGAGAGGTTGGTGAGAGTGGTTTAGTGGTGGAGAGATGGTGGAAAGGTGGTGAAATTGGCAGAGAGGGGGTGAGAGTGGGGGGAGATTGGGGTGTTGAGTGTTTTGGTGAGAGGGGGGAGAGTATACATCGCCTAATTCGTCTGAGTATCCTGAGTCGCCTATGTAGCCTATATCATCTGAGTAACCTGAGTCGCCTGAGTACTCTAAGACCAAGATAGCCTAATTGCTTGAGTAACCTAAGTCGCCTAAATCGCCGTAAGCTTCTAAATGTCCTGAGTAGCCTAAGTACCATGAGTCGCCTAAATCACCTCATCGCATAAATCGCCTAAATCGCCAAAATCGACTGAGTTGCCTGAGTTGCATAAATGGCCTAAACCGCTTACACCGCTTGTGTCGCCTGATTCTTCTGAGTACCTTGAGACTAGCTTGAGTCGCCTAAGTCGAATAAATGCCTAAACCACCTAATTCGCCTGAGTAGCGAAAGTCGCCTAAATGCCCAAATTGTCTAATGCGCCTAACTCGCCTGGGAAGCCTGATCAGCCTGACCTGCCTGAGTAGCCTAAGTAGCCTGAGCGTCTAAATCGACTAAATCCCCTGGATAACCTGAGAGAAGGAGAAAGGGTGAGATGAAGAGAGGCGCAGAGGGGGAGAGGGAGAGAGGGGGAGAGGGAGTGGTGGAGAGGGGGAGAGAGGGAGAGATGAAGAGAGGGGTGAAAGGGAGAGATAGTGGTGAGGGGGAGAGGGAGTGAGTGTGATGGGGAAATGGTGAAGGGGGGAGGGGCAGAGGGGGTGAGAGTATGGGTGAAGGGTGTGAGAAGGGGTGGGGGTGAGGGGGTCAGAGGATGGGTACAGGGGTGGTGGAGAGTGGTGGAGAGAGGGGGACAGTAGAGGTGGAGAGAGGTGGGTGAGAGTGGGTGAGAGGGGGAGAGATGGGTGAAAGGGGGTGAAATTGGTAGTGAGGGGGTGTGAGTGGAGGGTGAGTGGGGGGGAGAGTATACATCGCCTAATTCGTATGAGTATCCTGAGTCGCCTATGTAGCCTATATCACCTGACTAACCTGAGTCGCCTGAGTAGCCTAAGACCAAGGTAGCCTAAGACCAAGGTAGCCTAATTGCCTGAGTAACCTAAGTCGCCTAAATCGCCGTAAGCTTCTAAATCTCCTGAGTAGCCTAAGTACCATGAGTCGCCTAAATCACCTTATCGCATAAATCGCCTAAATCGCCAAAATCGACTGAGTTGCCTGAGTTGCATAAATGGCCTAAACCGCTTACACCGCTTGTGTCGCCTGATTCTTCTGAGTACCTTGAGACTAGCTTGAGTCGCCTAAGTCGAATAAATGCCTAAACCACCTAATTCGCCTGAGTAGCGAAAGTCGCCTAAATGCCCAAATTGCCTAATGCGCCTAACTCGCCTGGAAAGCCTGATCAGCCTGACCTGCCTGAGTAGCCTAAGTAGCCTGAGCGTCTAAATCGACTAAAGCCCCTGGATAACCTGCGAGAAGGAGAAATGGTGAGATGAAGTGTGGTGCTGAGGGGGAGAGGGTGTGATGGGGAAATGGTGAAGGGGGGAGGGGCAGAGGGGCTGAGAGGACGGGTGAAGGGTTGGTATGGCGGGTGGGAAGGGGAGGGGGAGAGGGGGTCAGAGGATGGGTACACTGGTGGTGGAGAGAGGGGGACAGTGGTGGTGGAGAGAGGAGGGTGAGAGTGGGTGAGAGGGGGAGGGATGGTTGAAAGGGGGTGAAATTGGAAGTGTGGGGGTGTGAGTGGAGGGAGAGTGAGGGGGAGAGTATACATCGCCTAATTCGTGTGAGTATCCTGAGTCGCCTATGTAGCCTATATCACCTGAGTAACCTGAGTCGCCTGAGTAGCCTAAGACCAAGGTAGCCTAATTGCCTGAGTAACCTAAGTCGCCTAAATCGCCGTAAGCTTCTAAATGTTCTGAGTAGCCTAAATACCATGAGTCGCCTAAATCACCTCATCGCATATATCGCCTAAATCGCCAAAATCGACTGAGTTGCCTGAGTTGCATAAATGGCCTAAACCGCTTACACCGCTTGTGTCGCCTGATTCTTCTGAGTACCTTGAGACTAGCTTGAGTCGCCTAAGTCGAATAAATGCCTAAACCACCTAATTCGCCTGAGTAGCGAAAGTCGCCTAAATGCCCAAATTGCCTAATGCGCCTAACTCGCCTGGAAAGCCTGATCAGCCTGACCTGCCTGAGTAGCCTAAGTAGCCTGAGCGTCTAAATCGACTAAATCCCCTGGATAACCTGCGAGAAGGAGAAATGGTGAGATGAAGTGTGGTGCTGAGGGGGAGAGGGTGTGATGGGGAAATGGTGAAGGGGGGAGGGGCAGAGGGGCTGAGAGGACGGGTGAAGGGTTGGTATGGCGGGTGGGAAGGGGAGGGGGAGAGGGGGTCAGAGGATGGGTACACTGGTGGTGGAGAGAGGGGGACAGTGGTGGTGGAGAGAGGAGGGTGAGAGTGGGTGAGAGGGGGAGAGATGGGTGAAAGGGGGTGAAATTGGTAGTGAGGGGGTGTGAGTGGAGGGTGAGTGGGGGGGAGAGTATACATCGCCTAATTCGTGTGAGTATCCTGAGTCGCCTATGTAGCCTATATCACCTGACTAACCTGAGTCGCCTGAGTAGCCTAAGACCAAGGTAGCCTAAGACCAAGGTAGCCTAATTGCCTGAGTAACCTAAGTCGCCTAAATCGCCGTAAGCTTCTAAATCTCCTGAGTAGCCTAAGTACCATGAGTCGCCTAAATCACCTTATCGCATAAATCGCCTAAATCGCCAAAATCGACTGAGTTGCCTGAGTTGCATAAATGGCCTAAACCGCTTACACCACTTGTGTCGCCTGATTCTTCTGAGTACTTTGAGACTAGCTTGAGTCGCCTAAGTCGAATAAATGCCTAAACCACCTAATTCGCCTGAGTAGCGAAAGTCGCCAAATGCCAAATTGCCTAATGCGCCTAACTCGCCTGGGCAGCCTGATCAGCCTGACCTGCCTGAGTAGCCTAAGTAGCCTGAGCGTCTAAATCGACTAAATCCCCTGGAGAGAGAGAGAGAGGGGGGAGAGAGAGAGGGGGAGGAGAGAGGGAGAGATGGTGAGTGGTGGAGAGGGAGAGTGGGTGAGTGGGTGAGAGGGAGAGAGGTAGAGTGAGGGAGATGGTGAGCGGTGGAGAGGGTGAGTTAGGGTTGTGGTGGGGGAGGGGGAGGGTGAGAGGGTGAGAGGGTGAAAGGGAGAGAGGGACAAAGGGTGAGAGGGTAAGATGGTGTGAGGGGGTGAGGGTGAGGGGGTGAGGAGGTGGGAGAGGGAGAGAGTTGGAGGGGTTGATGGAGTGATGGAGAGGGGAGGGTGAGACGGTGAGGTGGAGAGGAGGAGAGGGAGAGGGAGTGGGAGTGGGAGTGGGAGTGGGAGTGGGAGTGGAAGTGTGAGTGGGAGTGGGAGTGTGAGAGGGAGAGGGAGAGGGAGAGGGGGAGGGAGAGGGAGAGGGAGAGGGAGAGGGAGAGGGAGAGGGAGAGGGAGAGGGAGAGGGAGAGGGAGAGGGAGAGGGAGAGGGAGAGGGAGAGGGAGAGGGAGAGGGAGAGGGAGAGGGAGAGGGAGAGGGAGAGGGAGAGGGAGAGGGAGAGGGAGAGGGAGAGGGAGTGGGAGAGGGAGTGGGAGAGGGAGATGGTGGGGGAGGGGTGTGGTTGGGGGGAGGGGGAGATTGGGTGGGGGAGAGAGTGAGAGAGGTGGTGAGGCGGAGGGGTGGAGAGGGAGAGACGGAGAAAGGGATAGATGGAGAGTGGGAGAGTGGAAGAGTGGCGGAGAGGGTGAGAGGGAGAGAGGGAGAGTGGGAGAGGTTTAGTGATGGGTTGAAAGGGGAAGAGAGGTGGGCAGTGGGGGGGTACAGTGGTGGTGGAGAGAGGGGTTGAGAGGGTGACAGTGGTGTGGTTGAGAGGGGGAGAGATGGGTGAAAGGGGGTGAAATTGGCAGAGTGAGGGAGAGAGTTGGGAGTTGTGTGGGGGGGAGAGTGGGTGGAAGAGTATACTTTGCCTAATTCGTCTGAATATCCTGAGTCGCCTATGTAGCCTATATCACCTGAGTAACCTGAGTAACCTAAGTCGCCTAAATCGCCGTAAGCTTCTAAATCTCCTGAGTAGCCTAAGTACCATGAGTCGCCAATATCACCTCATCGCATAAATCGCCTAAATCGCCTGAGTTGCCTCAGCTGCATAAATCAGCCTGACCTGCCTGAGTAGCCTAAGTAGCCTGAGCGTCTAAATTGACTAAATCCCCTGGATAACCTGAGAGAAGGAGAGTGGGAGAGAGGGACTGGGTGAGAAGAGGAGAGGGGGAGTGGGAGAGAGGGAGTGGGTGAGAAGAGGAGAGGGGGAGTGGGAGAGAGGGAGAGAGGTGGTGAGGGGGAGAGGGGGTGCCAGAGGGGGTGTCAGTGGAGGGGTACAGTGGTGGTGGAGAAGGGTGTTGAGTTGGGTTCAGTGGAGGGGGAGTGAGGTGGGTGAGAGTGGTTTAGTGGGCGAGAGAGGGGTGAAAGGGGGTGAAATTGGCAGAGTGAGGGAGAGAGTTGGGTGTTGAGTGGGGGGAGAGTGGGTGGAAGAGTATACATTGCCTAATTCGTCTGAATATGCTGAGTCGCCTATGTAGCCTATATCACCTGAGTAACCTAAGTCGCCTAAATCTCCGTAAGCTTCTAAATCTCCTGAGTAGCTTAAGTACCATGAGTCGCCTAAATCACCTCATCGCATAAATCGCCAAAATCGACTGAGTTGCCTGAGTTGCATAAATGGCCTAAACCGCTTACACCGCTTGTGTCGCCTGATTCTTCTGAGTACCTTGAGACTAGCTTGAGTCGCCTAAGTCGAATAAATGCCTAAACCACCTAATTCGCCTGAGAAGCGAAAGTCGCCTAAATGCCCAAATTGCCTAATGCGCCTAACTCGCCTGGGCAGCCTGATCAGCCTGACCTGCCTGAGTAGCCTAAGTAGCCTGAGCGTCTAAATCGACTAAATCCCCTGGATAACCTGAGTGA